>JAUESR010000208.1:5625000-6133156 GCA_030914345.1 Drosophila koepferae
CTCCCAGCTCTCTCATCGTCTCTCTCTCTCTCTCTCTCTCTTTCTCTCTCTCTCTCTCACACACACACTCTCCGTCCGTTTTCACGTTCGTTTGTCGTGTGTCGTAAGTCGTGAACTTGCTTTTTATTGTTTGGCCCATTCATTTGTCGTTTACTTTTACGGCCAGGCATTTATTTGGCCAGCAACAAAAACAGCAGCGGAATAAAAATCTGTGGGACTTGCGTATTTTAATATGCATTTGGGAAAAGTTTTTGGCCGGGCAAACGGAATGCCAAACTACCCGGATATCTAAATGAGTTTCGTTTCATTTCAATTTTCATCTTGGTGTCTTGCTTCAGTTCTACATTTCATGCTCTTTCATAATGTGTAAAGAGAGTATATTGGTTTCGCTTACCAACTTTTGTCTCTTTAGCTTGCATCGATTGATGCTAAAGACTTGAATTTTAGCATTACTTCTGTTCAGGTGAATATGACTCCTAGATGAGTGACATGTTGCATCTTGTATAATGAATGCGTATTAGTATGTCGTCTATACCCGACTTCTACTTATTTGTTTTTGTTGGGATATGCGTGAAGATTTCTGGCCTCGATGTGATTCGTGGCAATTGCTGGATTTGGATTTGTTTGCTGCATTATTTATGGCGCCTCTTTCAATTTTTGACTCGACTCTGGACTCTGGAAAAATTACGCAAAAATCAAAATTTACCCTGAAGGCCACTTAGAAAGGCAGACGAAGACAAGGATTCGGATAAGGATAAGGATACGAACAAGGACAAGCACATCGTCGTACGGCAAGAGAAAAAGGTCAAATTTTTGCGTTAGCAAATGAAAAATGCAAATGCTGCGAGTCCATGAAATGGACAATTGGGACTGAAACACAATCAAATGCAAAAAAATTAAAGCGAAATGAGAGTGTCTTTGGCAGAGACAGACAGCAGTCAGACAGGGAGTGGGAGTGGCAGAGGCAGAGGGAGAGGGAAGGAGAATGAAGGAGCGGCAGATAGAGAGCTATGACTGGCTAGAAGATACCCAGTCGAACTTCAGTTGTAGTACTAGAATTAATGAATTTCGGAATAATTGCTAATTAAGAAGAAGAAATGTGAGAAAAATAAAAAGAATTTTAATTCATATTGAAAGAAATTTTTGTCATCTAGAAAAACATTTATTTTAGCAAAGAATTCTTATCGATAAAAAGTAACGAATATTTTTAGCAAAAAAAAAAAAAACACACACACAGGTTATGAAATCACATATATAACTCTATATGACTTAAGTATGCCTCTGACATTGAGATATCTATTATAGCAATATAATAATTTGTATATAACATGTAATGCTATCTAGTAGAATATTTTACTAGATTTTCTTTTGTTTTGCAATAACTAAACATCATTCACAATGTAATTCACATGTACAGGACATTGAACAGGGCATTCAAAGGCTGTCAAATGTACAAATGAAATTAAAATCGAGCTATAGCGAGTGGGAATCTGAAACAATTTGACTTTGAATATTTGAATAGGTTTGCCGCTTAAATAGACTTTAGAGATTTGTCCAATACAACAAATTGACCCCAAGTAGTTTGATTACTTAGCTCTATCCCACTTTCTGTGGCCCCGAATTGCTTCTATTCCTCCTCCTGCTGCTCTTTCTCCTCCTCCTCTTAATTGTGGCATTGATTTGCTTTAAACAATTTTCACGCCATAACTCTAATGGAATTCGGCATAAATTTTCCAGCCTTTTTAATATTTGATGAGTCGCTCTTCTGGCCATTTTTCTTTTTTAGACCAGGCCATAAAATTGAAATGTTATTTTCGTAGCTGTTCCTCGTCAAAGTTCGTCGTTTGTTGTTGTTGTTGTTGTTACTTTTATTGGCTGGTTATAAATTTGTGTGTTTTGGCAATAAATACGTGAAATCGTAGAACGTGCCGCAGTGCACAGTCCTCATCCAGATCCAGTTGCTGTTGACATTTGTAGTCGGGGTTACACGAAAACCAAACCAACCCCGCATAGCTTGGCTGACCACTCAATTCCCTCTGTCCGACTGTCTATCTGTCTGTCTGTTTGTCTGTCGGTCTGCTTGGGAGTGCTGCCAGTGCCTCACCCCCTGCACATTACACTTTTCACTTTTCACTCTCTGTTTTTATGCCTGGCTGATGTGATTTTGCACTCAATTGAAAACAACTTGATTAAATTTTCATGTGAAAGTGCGAAACACGAAGTTTTCTACACTCCAAATCCTGATGTATCTCCTAAGTACAGCAAAACGTTTTTACTCTTATTGTCTTGGAAGGGTCAATCAATCAGAATAGATATATGCATATGTATTTGTATATATATATAGTATTCTATACTAATTTTCAAGCACTGTTATCAGCTGGGGCACTGGCTGACTCTTTGACAATTTTATATTTCTATCGACTTTGACTTTTATTAATCGACATACTTGAAAATAACAATTAAGTCGAGTTGTTCGCAGATAAGATTGGATGCCAACTCTGAGTGCTTTAATAGCTATGCATACTATTCAAATTACAGCCATTCAATGCAATACTACAAGGGATTCAGGTAATTGAGTCAAGAATAGAATTATTATTGGTAGATAGGATAGTTGGCTGATTGCAATGCAAAAGTAAATGACGAAATTGATATAGAAGTGAATTATATAGTATAAAAATGATCATTTATAACTGTATAGATATATTTTACTGTCAATAATATAGATGCTGATAATAACATTACTGTCGGAGTACAAAAGAATACAATTTATAAAATTGATATTGACAATTCCGTAGCATTGCATGCAGTGAACCTTGGAACTGAGCAGGCTAAGCTTCGATAAAAGTCAAGACTGCTTGGATTTACAAATGCCCTAAGCATAATTTATAAGAAGCTTCAATTAAAACTGTAATAAATTATGAATAAAGTTATTTTCATTTCGAGCCAATTTAACCAAATGTGAGAAGACTTTGTACACAGGTACTTAAAATAATTTTTTCTCTATGGGTCTATTGCTTTATCTGCTAATTTACCAGATTTTGGGGGAACTTTTCGGTATCATTTAGCCAGCCAATTTATTGGCCATAGCTAGCGACAAGGCAGCGACAAAACAACCTGTCATTCACGAGTTATTAGCATATGCTCTGTCCACAACAAACAAAACTCCACAAAAAGAACTATAAAAGTTACTAAATAGAAATGAAATTTAGACTGTTTTCATCCGGAGTGCTTGACTAGAAGATACCCTAAGCCCAACGGATTTTACCTTTTGCGTAACTTTTATGTTCATAAAGAAATTTGTAGAATATAATTAGAAAACGAAGTTGAATTGATCAAGGCAAAAGATTCTAGTAGATTTTGTTAAAGGCAACGGGAGATTTGTATGAAAAAGGAAATATTCCTTATATAGATGTTCATTAAGAGCATCTATATTCCAAATTTAATGTATGTAGCTTTGAAATTAATTTTTTTTTCAACAAGAATATAAACTCAGATATCGGAATTACGCTTAGGTTTATACAGAGGTATGCAAGAACACACATATCACATATCCACTCAACTCGTCGTTAAAGTGTCTGCCACGCCCACTGCTACCTGCTTCATACACTACCACAAAACTAAAATACCCTGTTTTGTCCGATATGAATGAGTTCAGGTTATAAAAATAAAAAAATACGCAATGAAGCTAATGACAGGCCAAATGATTAATTTGGAGAACGGTGCTGTGTGGTCATTAGAAGTGCTGTTAGTCGTTGTTGTTAGTTGTCGCCGTAGCACCGGATCCCAAATTCTAGTGGTAGATCCGGTAAAATACAACAACAATAACAACATCAGCAGCTAAGCAACAAACAAAAAAACTGAGTTTAATGGCTGCCCGTGCTTGAAGGGGGATGTAGAGCGTGCTTCCCACTCCATTTACTCCATTTTTTAACTCATTTAGAGTAATAGACCTGCAACTTACACACACACACACACATCGACGGAGAGAACTAATGACAGCTCGCTGTTTGCCAAAGATAGTTAACTATAGATATAACTATATAACGGTAGATATACTCATTGCGATAGTTCGGTGTAAGCTGAGAGATTAAAGTAAGGAATAACTTGCCAGTCTAACACTGATGAATGCGATCAATCGTGATGTATAGATTTTGCGCAAAGCTTAAAATGCTAGTACTGATCAATCATGATGTATAAATTCAATGTGAATTGAAGGTATTTGCTAAGATCAATCATGATGAACCAATACAAACGCACAATACAATCAGCCATCAGAAATCATGATAATAGGCTGACTACTTGGATGTATCAATCAAACGACCAGAAGAATGTTTTCTCTGATAAGTGAAGAGTAACTTATAGTCGATCAGATGCAGTTGCATTCTTTGTGCCGTGTTTGCTTTTAGGTACGCTGTTAAAAATGGTTTCCTTTATGACATTTTTTTGGTTTTATGACTGTCATGTGGCAGGTTGACAGGCTAACCAGCCAAGCAGGCAACCTAACAGCGACGGCCATAATTAGAGGCTAGACGTGCTCAACGTTAGCCATGCAACAACAGCACATAACAATAGCAAACTCATATTTAATTTAAATGTCTCCATGATGTCCGCTAATTATTCGCTGTCACTGTGCGCCGTCTACTGTGACTGCAACTGCGAGTGCGACTGCGACTGCGACTGCGACTGCTATTGCGACTTTTGTGAATGGCTGGCCGAGCGTTGTCAGTGCCATTCCCCCAAAGACTTGCCTCTGCTCGATTGTTCAGAATTTTAATATGAAAATTGCAGCTATGTGGGAAAAGGCTGAAAAACTAATTTGAAAAAAGCTTCGTCTTAAATCCCGTTCAATCCATTGCCATAATCCAAATTGACATGCCAGCCGGACTGCCAAGAGGTTGCCACTCTCAGAATCCTACTCTGTGCAGACCTCCCGTTCCGCCACTCTCTCGTTCTGTTTCATTCTTGTCCCAGCCTCTGCTCCGTGCTTGTCTTGTTGACCAACCGCATGGCTGTTCATTTGTATTTGTGTACCCTGTACTCATTGAGCCTAGTACATTCAGGGTATTTTGTTTATGTGGCTGACGTTTAAGAATATATTTTGTATACTGCCGACTGAGACAGTGAGCTGAGGCCCACTGACTCATCCGTCTGTATGTAGTAGATCACACACAGTATACCGATGTGCCTATCTGTAGAGCTGAGGATATCTGAGAGTCGTGCTAGAGTTCACTTCTCTGCTTTCATATACCGAGTTTAGCAGTTGGATGGATGCCACCCTCTGTTGGTCACTTTCAATTTGATTTTCTTTTTGCTGATTTTCGGCAATCACCCACATCACCCACATCTTCCACATCTCTCTCTCTCTCGCTCTCATTCTTTCTGCCTCTGGCGCCTGTCATTTTACTAAGTGGACACAAATAGATTGTGGCTGCAGCTTCTGGCCGTTGGTCGTTGGCCGCTGGCTGTTGGCTGTTGGTTGCTGTCCGCAGTTTGGCTCAATAATCAATCAAAAACCTGGGCTGGCTTCCAGTTTCCACAAACTGTGCCAATTAGAGTCGAGAACCCCCTCTGACGAGCCACAAGGTTGGCGCATGCAATGGCTCACAGCCCGAAGGATGTTTCCGTCGGGCCTCATTACAAGCTAACAAAGAAATAAAAACCCACAAAATTGTCCAATTAAACGCAATTTATGCGATATATTTCCGAGTAGCAAAGCGGCAAAAGGCAACCAAATTGAAAAGGTGTCTCTCTTGAAGTTTCAATAAAAATACCATTTGATCGTCCGACAGATCGGAGCAACAGAGCGACTCCGTCTCCCGTTCCGTCTGCAACATTGTGTGGCGCCTTCCCTTTCAACTTGTTGGCAAATGGTTTACTTCCGCAACAGCGACCACCTTGCCAACTTGTAGGAGTCACCGCCGAGGCTAATGTGACAGCAACCAACACTTTAAGAGACGATTCCTTTCAGAGACGGAGACAGAGAGAGAGAGAGGGAGAGGGAGTGAGAACTACCTGCCGCATGTCGACCTGGCGGCATCCTCTGTGTTTGTTTTGCCTTTGAAGCGCAGCAAAAACACGTAATATATTTATAATGAAAGGCCACCAGGATTATCATTATGGAGAACTCCAGTCAGCTAATTGTTGTTGGTTTTTTCTTCCTCTATGTCGTCCGCATCTTATTGTTGTGTTGTACAGCATATGGCATTAGAATATTATATCCTACCTCAAAACGACATATATCAAAATTAATGTGAATTAAATTGAATTTAACTCACTAAGGGTCTAAAGATAACTCTGGTCAACAGGATTTTGTACCCAAAAAACTGATTCTAATTGTGGGCTCAGCTCACAGATCATTCACATTGTTTTTTCCACCACTCCAGCTCAAAGGAACTTTTTACATAAGTTTCCGTCCACAGAGGATGCTCAGCTGATATTGAGAAAGGGATCGATCATAGTCAATCGTCATTGAAAATTATTTATTTTGTTGGGCTGTGCTATTTTGAGGATGTTATCTACGATATGTAAGATGATTCCATTAATCATAGCGTATTGAATGAAATGTATTTGCAATAAAGAGAATATAAAAATTATTTGCAAAGTTTAATGATGATCCTAATGAATTATACACGTTCATATACTTACTTAGATCCATATAGCAATATAATATGCCACAGATTTAAAACAAAATACCACAAAACTCTTGATCAAATTTAAACATGTTCTAGTTTTTTTGATTTCGTAATGCATTTATTTCAGTTAGTTATATCTTGCAATAGTTCATTTATAATTATAATACTAGGTAATGCCATTCGACTTACGAGCTAACGTACAATACAAGCCATATAGTTAAAATTCTTTTATATTATATATACTGTTATATATATGCTTAATAGAGTTGACATTCTGTGAGATTTTGAGAGGTGTTGAACAACTAAAGTTGAAAATCAAATCATGAAAACACTGCGCTACAAACTAAAGGAAACTACTTAATCTTACATCAAATACTTAGTATATGGTTATATATATGTGTATATATCTTTATTTTATATGGAAAGTAAAGCTAAATATTTACAAATTGATTGATTCGTCTTGTTCGAGGCTTCACTGTGCCCATTACGTTTTTCGACTCTATTTACAAAGCAAACTTTATCACAAATAAACCTTATACATATACACACACGTACACATACATACATACATAGCTATGTGTGTGTGTATATATACGATCTACCATTTGACAATTAGCAGCCCGCTGCATGGGACGCCTCCGCCCAGGGCTGCAAGCCGTGCAGCGCTGCCAACGGAGCTCCATTTACGCCGGACTGTGAGCTGAGCGGCGCAGCGGGTGGCGCAAAGCCCTTGCTAATGGCCTCTGCCTGCAGTGATAACATCAGCCGATTGGCTGCCTGTCGCTCCGCCTCGCGCTCCTCCGCCGTTTGACGTCTGCAAGTAAACATAGAGAAAGAGAGAAAGAGAGAGAGTGAGTGAGATTTGATGAGCTTTATCTATATATTAATATCGACTAATGTGCATATTCATTATGGTTAAAGTACATATTGGTAACTAGATCTATAACGCTGACAGGTGGGGGGGCAGAGGCAGCAGGCCATTTAAAACTAATCGAATCAAATATGCTGATTGCCCACAATTCAGAATACGCACTTACAGCGTGGCACTGACTGTTTCGCTTTTGTTTTATTGAAAATTAATTTCGAGTCGCTTTGCCGTTAAATTACATTTTAAATGTTGCGCTTAAAAGGGATTTGAGAGCAGCAACAATTCCTGTGGCTATCAATTATTCAACTGTAATTGCAACTGCGCTTTGTTGCTGCAACTGTTCCATTCCCATTCCCATTTCCATTCCCATTACCTTTTCCTTTGCCCAGTTCCATTGCCAGTTGTTGCAATTGTAAATGCAATTTTGCTATGCTGCAGAATTTGCTCTTCATTCCAATTCCCTTTCCCATGCTATTTCCCATTCCCTATTGCAGTTCCACTTCCAGTTCCATTTTGGATTTGCGCTTTCCCTTTGCCTTTGCATCTTGCGTTTGCGCAGCATTTCTGCTCTAATTGTGGCCACACACACAAACAAACACACACACATACACATGCATACAAATAGAAACCCGTTGGGGTGGTTGTTTTTGCCTTTGCGCCATATTGAATATTTCATGATCTAATGAAGTTCTTATGGTTGCCAGCTAAAGTTTTTGTCCCGTGTAATTACTATCCTAAATACTTAGCTCGTTAGTTCGAGAGCATGTGTGTGTATGTTTTTGTGTGTGTCGTGCGACCCACACATGTCATTTGTAGTATCATAGTTAAATATGCTATCATTAAGGCTTTCATCAGCAATGTCATCATTCAAACTAAAAGTTCATAACTCGAATGCGAGCTTATTAAAAATTCATTAATATCATTGCCAAATTGGTTGATTGTAGTTGAATGGTAAAAGCGATAAAAACGGCAATTTCGTGCACAGAACTTACTTGAATATTTTCTCTGACCTCTATTACAAGTGCATTAGATATGTATATTTTGGTCCACTCTAATTCTATTATTGCTCAACACAGCAATGAGATGCAATAGCAACAACTGCAACACCAATTTCTATGTCTGGCATTCAGTTTGAGTGAGTTATATATTATGCGACTATGGGTAGTATTTCACTTTTACTTTCTGGCATTTTTTGGATGCTTTATCTGCGAGGCATTTTTACAGCTACCGCATGAAAAATTCAACAAAAATTGATTAAAAACTCCAAAGGCAAAGCAAACTATGTGTGTGTATGTGTGCGGGCTTAATTTGAGCGGAACAGAGACAGCGCTAGAGGCAGGCAGAACGACGGCAAAGGTAAAGCTGTGTATGTACATGTTTGATTGAGTATGTGTGCGGGCTTAATTTAAGTGGAACCGAGAGACAGAGAAAGAGAGAGAGAGAGAGTGAGGCAGAGGCAGACAACAGCCTCTGGGCTTAATTGAAGCGCAACAAAGACAGAAATAGAGGCAGCACGACTGTAATTTATCTTGTGCAGCACGAGAGTTTTTTTTTGTGTTTTTTTGTTTTTTTTTGTTTTTATCGAGGTGGAAATGGAAAACGCTTTACAAATGTTAACTGTTTGTCTTTTGGCGCCAGGGCGATGAAAATGTTGTTGTTGTTGTGTTCACGATAAATAATGGGCAGGCATTAGGCTAAAATGTTTATTAAAGCTTGACACACTCACATAGAGAGAGAGAGAGCGCGAGATAGAGAGAGAGAGAAAGACAGGGAGAAATCGGGGCAGCGGGTGATAAATGTGGTAACAAATTTAATGGCAAGTCAATTGTCGCACTGTTAACAGCTGCTCAAGTGCCAGCCGAAAGCAGCTAATTAAAATCATTTCACAGGCACACACACACACACACACACTAACAAACACATACACACAGCGAATAATGTTTTGGGGCCCACTGGTAATTATCCTTCAAGGCATAACAATTTAGCCAGTCCATTAATTGACTGGCCCCAGCAAGTCCCGCAGGACTTGCCCAAGATTTCGTCCTGCGCCGGACACGTGCCTTAACGTCGCAGCTTCAAATTTAATTTACAAATGGGCAAACGCAGCTGCAATTAATTTCATTTGATTTTCTTTCCTCCTTTGTTTTTGCCTTTGGCCCAACAAACTTTGCTCTTTACTAAATTGATTTTTCGTCTTGCGGTTCAAGTTTTTGCCAACAACTTCTTCTGGCCATAAATACACACACACACACACACAAGTGGGCACACAGTTCATTTGTCATTGTGTGCGTGTGTAAATTTTTAATTAGACAGCTTTCAGCAGCTCTGGCAAAAACTTTTCCATATGCCACGCAATTAATTTCATGTGAGTTTTCCTACTCGAATTTAAGACTCCCCCAAATACCCTCCCCTCCCCCAACCATCTCTTACTCAAATCTTTGTGTTTGATGCATGGCCGTGTAATTAAAAAGGGTTTAACGGCAAGTTGATTTATGCGCAGGTTGCTAATTAAATTATGCATACTCTTCTAGTGTTTTGTAGTATCAAGCAGCTTAAATGCGACAAATGGAAAAGGAAATACCCTGTAGTAAATGATGAGATATTTCCGCTAGATCATAATGAGTATGTCACTAAAAAGGTTTAAAATAGAATCTGATCTCCTTTTACCATCAAATTCGTATCATCATATTTATCTTTCAATGGCAAACAGCAACGGCAAAAAATATACCTCTCACACTCTTCAAACTTCTGCTGGGTATTCAATTCGTGCAAATCTTTTGCTTCAACAGACAACAGTTAGACAACGTCATTTGTTTGGCCCCAGCCCCCCAAGCAAAACAAAGTACGCAATGACATGCCATTTTTTTCTTTCACTCAGAACTGAGCTGACAGACATGCTGTCCCTGTCACACCCGCACCAGTACGCGCTTGCCATCAGTGTTTTCTAACTGTTGTCTGACTGTCATTAACCACCATTTGCCTTAGCGACTTTTTGATACCCTTGCGTAACTGGCGTACGAAGCTTGTTGCGAATAATATATAATAGATAATTAATAATCGATAATTCTAAAAATTCCAGACTATGTTATAAAGTCAGTTTAATAGAATCAAAATTAAACGGAAATCAATGTTTTACTATATTTGAAAGTCTTTTGTATATTCTAAGTAAATAATACAAAAGGTATTTGAACCTCGTCATTATGCAGTTACCTGTTACCTGTGTGCGTTTTGTTTGTTATTTCTTTTTTGCTGCTCCTTTTAATTTCTTTTTCGCTAAACACATTGTCAAATTGACGGGCAACAAGCTTCATTCAATTGCTCAGTCTTCTTCTTCTTCTTGTTAATTATTAACTGTTGTTGTTGCTGTTTCGTTTTTATTGCCGTCGTTGTTGTTCGCGAGCAGAGGTCTCTGATTCATGCTTTGTCTTTGTTGTTGCTCGCCCGCAAAACGAGTTACATAAAGAAAAACAAATACATACACACACATTTTGAAATCTTTGAAGTGAACATAACTCATACGCCATGTTGAACGGTGCTAATTATTCAAATTACTTGGCGCGCAGTTGCATTAAGGCAATTATGTGAAATATACATATATGTATATATATATATATATGTTTATATATAGTTGTATTTACGAGGCATACATAATCATGGGGCTTGTTTAATGCCGTTGCCATTTCACTTAGCCACAAACGAGCCGTGGCCATTGCCGTTAACAAAATTGCGTTTTACATCATTAATTTTTACGAGCTAAACTAGGTCCAAAATGGCTGATAAGCTCTAAGAGCCAAACAGTCAACAGCCAAGAGGACTTGGCTAGAAGGCAGTGGCAAGCAAGAGAGTAGAGTGAGGTAAAGAGAGAGAGAGAGGGGGGGGGAGACGGGTCTGGCTTCTGGCTTCTGGCATTGTCGTGCTGTGGGAGCTGAGCCTGCTAAGCAGCAATTAACGCGTCTCAAATGCGCCCACTGTAAAAACTTTTGTTGTCGTTGCTTGAGAGAAGAAGGCACAACAAACAAGAGTTGACAGTGCTCGACTTTCAGTTACTCTACCGTGTGTAAAAATAAAGCTACTATAATTTTTGTATTCATTATAATATTCCACATGGCAATGGTTGTATCTTTGACTTAAGTAATCTTGAAATAGCTTTTAGACTCGAGGTTAATATTAACAGGTATTAATAAAATGAGCTGAGATATTGAATAAAATTCCTGAGGTATATCCTCAGTATACTATCTAATTTCTGACCGTTAAATTCATCCAATTCATCCAATCCATTGTCGTTGTGTGCAGGGCAACGTTGCTCAGTTTTTGTTAAGTTTTTTGTCTGCCATTATTATAATGGTAATTGCATATGCTCATATCATATATCATAAATGTAGGGGCGGTGCGGTGCGGTGTAGTGGGCGAGGGAATCATTTTGTTATAATTCTAATGTTAATAATAAAATAGAAAACAATTTGAGACACGCAACGGCGTTCAACGCATCAATGCCTCATTAAATTAGAGACAAACAAGCGCGTGACTTGTTTATAGCTGGCATAATATGCATACACTGAGCGAAAAAGTGGAAATGTAACTTGACAGAAGAATCTTTGAAATATGGGGAAGAAATTTTGTTAACTTTGAAAGATATGTAGCATAAACTATAAATGGAATATGAAAATTGCAAGGAAGCTTTAGGAGAGGAGAGCTTATTGCCTTATACTGGCTTAGGATTGCGTTGATTGTGTTTTGTTTGCGACAAAGACTTTCTTCAAGTGTAAGGGAACCACATATAATTAGAGGAGCGGGACCGCATGTGCTTGATAAGGCTGCGATTCTACAGCTGAAATTGTTCTTTAATTGTTATTTATTGTCAGTTGAACGAAATGCTATCAATACAAGGGCCATAAATCAAAGTGATGAGAAAACAGCTGTTCGAGCGTATCTATAAAATATCTTATATAGACATGTATCTATTATATGCATATCTGTAAGTAAATCTACAATGTGCATACACCAGATAATGTATATATAGTTTAGATAAATTATGAGAATGGCAAGGTTCAATAAGTTACGGCCATCAATATTTATTAGTAGATACGTTGTTATAGATTCTCGTTATAATGTTTATCCGTATTGCTTATTAAATGATATTGTGTCATTTGTCAGCAATGTGAAACACTTGTTAAACAATTTTTCTTGTTTTTAAATATTTTTTAATTTGAAATCTATTTTAGTTTTTTAAATGTTTTGCTCAGCTGGAACGATTTGATTTATTTGCATTTAGTTTCGGAATACAAAAATTGATCTTTTCCTACAAATTATTTATAAATGCTCTATTGTCATTATTTTATTCTAAATAAAATAAAAAGAATTTACTTTTTGGTTTTCAATATGGTTTTCAAATGGAACCATCTGATAATTTTAAATTAGTAATCTTTCGGCACTTTCAAGTACATTTCAAGTAGTAAAATTTTTAATATTAATAGAACTATTTTCTAGAATTCCAGCACCTCTCGAACAAAGAAATAATCGAGTAATTGTCTACAGCGCAGAATATATATTCCTTAAGCCATACTCTCTTTCATATTTGTCCAATATAATTTACGCTTAATTATGATTCCACTTTTCATAGCCTCCATTTTGTGCGCTGATGATAAGCGTTTGTCTAATAGCAAACCCTCGGCTCATTATGGAGCAAGCGCTGCAGAGGACTTAACAAACTAGATACAAAACGAATCCACCCCCGCAAAGGGCCAACCCCTAAACGGAAGGAGCGTGGGTGAGCCAGGACCCATCAGACATGGCAGGGGCATGGCAAGGGAGGTTTGCACTTTTTATTTAATGTGCTCATGCATAATGGAAAAACCTTTTACCCTCTGTTATAAAGGTAAGCTAGATATATATATTTATATTTTTCGCTCCTTTTTCTAGTTTAAAGAGGCGTGGCAGGGGGTGGTGGAGAAAGCCTTAGCTGTCAGCACTTGAGAACGTTGCATATTGATTTTTTTCTTCTGTAAAACTGTATTTGTATTTACCTCCATTTGGTGCGTCGATTCTGAAACCACGTTTTCACCTGTGCGTCAGTCATCTTGAGGCCGCGTGCGAGTGCCGCCCGCTCGGCAGATGCCAAATACTTCTGCTTGTGGAAACGTTTCTCCAGCTCAGCCACCTGGATGCGTGTGAACGAGGTGCGCGGCTTTTTTCGCTTGGGCGGCGTGCGATTCTGATACGGATGTCCGATGCGTCGGGCAATGGGAAAGGCAGCTGAAAGCAGAAGAGTCCTTAGTTAGCTGTAGCTCAAGCAATTAGTCAAGTATATATCAACTATATATGTCTAAATAGATAATAGGACATTTCCGATATTTGCTTCCGCCAGCCCAATGACTGCGACCTGTATCTACCTGCTGTGAAATCAATTTGCTGAAGAGCCGAAGTCAGTGACTCGAATGCCTAATTGCTGCTGTCTGAGTGCGATCTTTAACCTTTATCATCAGAGGCAGAAGACGACGACGCACGCGACATCAATTTCATTCAAAAGGTTGAGTCATAAACTCTCTTCGTACTTCCTAGGATGCCTATGTGACCTAAGTCTCTCTTAATGGGTGCGCACTGGTGCCGCTGGCTCGCTAGCTCGCTAGCTCGCTGGCTAACTGACCGACTGGCTGACCGGCTGACTGGCTGGCTGTCTGTCTGTCTGTTTACCTGGCGCTGAACCTTTTAAAATTCCAGCCAGTCGACTTACTTTTGCGTGTTGTTGTTTATTGTGTGCGATAAGACGAACCAACCAAGCTGCAGCAACAACAACAGCAACAAAATATTAAAACGTTGTCGTCGTCGTTGTCCTCCACGACAATCGGCTGAAACCGGCTTGACCAACGTCTCATAGGGGTCATTTGTTAGTTAGATCTGGCTAAATATTTATTTATTTTAAATTACTCGAAGATGCAAATACAAATGCGAAATAACTTCATGTAGCAGATATAAAATACATTTTCCAATGCATTACAAACACTAAAGTTCAATTTTATAGAGGACTTTCTAAGAAAATTGAAACTTGTGAAGGGACATGGCTCTATATAAATTGAGTTTTACATATATTATATGAGACTCCAATGCCGGTCTATAGAGATGTATTTGCAAATATCTATCCGTACCTATATGGAGGTCCATCAATACAGGTCTACCAATAGAGATCTATTCACAGAGCTATATTTTACAGTAACTTGTAGAACTTGCAACTCTTGAAAATTATGGAACGCACGATTTTGGTCAAGTAAGAGGTGTCGTCATTGGATGCATTACAAAAGGAAGGTAATCAAAGTCCTTTTGAATTTTTAGAGATAAAGTTTTAATAAGTTTTAACAGACTGAAAATCGATGCTTGCGTATATTATTTTCATTTCTTCATTTATTATTTAAATATATCAATAAAATATGTTGGCATCAGAAAAACAAATTCAAATATAAACTGATTATTTAAATATGAATTACAAATGCATAAATTTCTGATTCTTCATCTATATGAAACATAACCATTCCACCACCTTATTCGCAATTTTCCTCATTTTCCAATAGCTAAAGAGCTTCTTCATAAGTTCTAATATTTACAGCTCAAGCTGAATTCTTCAATTGGTCGCAATAAAAAGGCCAACAAAATGGCTACAATTTCCATCAATCGGAAAAGCACCGAAGCTGAATACCGTTATGTATGGCTGGGTGTTAAGCTGACAAATCATGTTTTTTATTGAGAGTGCGCCCAGGAACCCTTCAATTTTCATTTGCCCTAAGCAAAAATAGATGTGGGACGCGTGTTCGGAAGGGTTTGAATGCCATTTGAATGTTTCAGGCAATATCAATTTCAATAAAAAGCCATTTATCGCACCACATAAGCAGGCGCTCATATCCTTAAAGGATACGAAGTCCAACACTCATTCGCGTAAGCATAATTTTATGGCTTACCAACAAATCCTGCCCCTTCCCTCAGCCTGATTCGTCTTATTTATGATGTTTTGGCTCAGTTCTTGGCGTATCTTAAAGATACTCTCACAACCTGTCTGTGGGCTGTGGCGGCTGCTGCTGTTGCTGCCGTTGCCGTTGCCATTGCCGTTGCCGTTGCCGTTTGCCTTACCAAAAATACGTAAAATAATGCTAAAAGCTTTTAGCATGCATTATTGATGGCGCCTGTGGCCGAGACAGAGGCTGAGAATGAGGCGCTGGCCCACCTGGCGTATGCGCAATATGTAGTTACAAATATCTACACTCAAGCATTTACACTTTGAACTTTCATGCGATTTAGCCACTGTTTTTGACTAGAAAGGGCTAAAAATTTAATTGGCGCCTGCTGCGTGCGCCTGTCAGCAGAAAGTCTAAGCAACGGCATTCCAATTAACATGCAACGCTTATTAATCATATGAGTGAGCGAGAGAGCAGGTGAGAGTCTGGGGAGCGGCGAATGGGCAAAGGGTCACACTGTGACGTTGGCTCGTTTGTCTTATTAATGAAAAAAGCCAAGGCGCCAGCTTATCAGCAAAGCCGCAACGACACACTGCGCTCGCACAGCCACACTCATTCACACAGACACAAACACAGAGCGACAGACGTCGCTGACGAAGTTGTTGACAAAACGAAACTGGTCAAAGGAAGCTACATTGCTCTACCCTTCCTTCTACCTCAGTATCTCTCTCTCTCTCTCTCTCTCTCGCTGCTCTCACTATTATATATGCCTGGCAAAAACAAAAAAAAGTGTGGCCAAGTTCAGTTAAACTTGCATATCAGTTCTTCCCGTACCTCTTCCTCTCCTGCTCTCTTCATATGTTTGTAGGCTGAACAGGGGGCTCATCTCCCTCACACATACACACATACACACACATTCGCACACTAGCTGAGACTAATTAAATGCTGCCCATGTCAGTTGAGGCCGCGTCGCATTGAAGTGTGGTATGCTGGCGATAAATAAGCCAAGCCATGTCCGCAGCTCACTTGAAGACCGCCCAAAGTGTAATTAATTCCTTTTTCGGGGGCACAGCGCGAAATTAAAAAGTCATGTAAACCAGCTCATTAAAATAACTAAAAAAAAAAACACAAAAAGAAAAAAACGAAAAAGTAAATAAAATAAGGAGCGTAGCGGATGTTGGCCATAAAAGCAAATCGCACCGCGATCGTCCAGCTAAGCAGCTTTGCGGCTCACAAATATGAGTTAATGCAGCCAACTTCCTACTAACTGGGCTGCTGGGCTGCTGGCCGCTGGGCCGCTCGTCGCGGCTGCTCGACTGCTCGACTGACAGCACAGCTGATAAAAAGGGTATGCAGATTCGTAATAAAATCAACGCGTTCTCATTATTTAAGCGGCTCGCGCTGTTCGAACAACCGAAGCTCATAATGTAAACAAATTAAGGAAGCGAACAGCGAGGATTCAGCTCGGATCGAATATATATATATATATATATGTATATATATACTATATGCAAATGAGTAGTGCAAAACTTTTGCTTCTGGGCGGTTTTTTGTTCTCTGGCTTTGACTTAAGCTGCGATTGTGCATTTGAAGGCAAACATGTTTTTATACTTTAGGGCGTGTGTGCCAGTGTGTGTGTGTGTGTGTGTGTGTGTGTGTGTGTGTGTGTGTGTGTGTGGCACTGCTTGGGCAAATGACATGCCGACAGGCATGTTGGCTTAAAAGACTTCTCTGATCGCGCTTATTAGGCATGGAACACAGCCACAATCCATGCATATACCACTCACATACATATGCATACATACACACGCATACACACATATGCATGCACATCGTAACAGTAGCTGTTGTTTGTTATTTGGGGGCTACCTCACTTTTTACTGTGAGCTTCACTCACCTGCCAGCCGATCCTTGACCGCCTGATGGGCGAGCGCCGCATGATGCAACGGCGGCAGCGCCCAGGTGAGCGGCGTGCGCTGCGGCGGCACACGTAGAACATGTCCAGCAGCCGCTGCCGCTGCCGACGGATAAAGATGTGGATACGAGTAAAGCGCTGCGGCGCTACCATAAGTCGAATTGGCAATGCTGCTGGCCAATTTATAGGCGGCCAAATCGTGTTCATCTGCCTGCAGTTCTTTCTCTTCAATATTTCTATCCAAATTGTTGTTGTTGTTGTTGTTGTTGTTGCTGCTGTTGTTATGCTGGCTGCTGCTGTGATTATTGTTGTTGTTGGTTTCAAAGGGTTTCGAGAGCAGGCGCGATATACTGAAGGGCAGATTCTCGCTGGATGAGGAGCGCGTCTGCTCCGATTGTAGTGATTCGCTAACCGAAAGAGAAGAAAGAAAGAAAGAGATAGATGGAGTGAGGGAAATACAAGTTATTATTGTTGTTGTTCTCATTAATATTAAAAATATCACTAGATAAGAGCGAGACAGCGGCAGGGCCAGACAGAGTGAGACGGAGATAGATAGAACTAATTATGACTAAAATGTTGCAAACTAAAAATCTCAAAGCATTAGCCCACGCATGTGGCATACACTTAGAGAAAAATTTATTCGTATATTATTTTATCCATAAATAAACTATCAATAAAAATATGCCAGAAAACATGTCTCAAATGGAACTTTATTATTAGTTAAATATTTTTGGCCAGATCTTTACAGGAAAATATTTTAGAAATTTCTTTTCACTAAGCTTTAATATATGTAATTTGGCCAAGTTGAGATATTATATTAATAATATGATAATATTATTTAAATAAATTAATTCACATCTCAATTTAATTTTATTATTCATGCCAAATTCAATCACTATCTAATTGAGTAGTGCAATTTTTCTCAAAGTGTATTTAAGTAGTTTTTGCTGCTGCTGCTGCTGCTGTTGGATGTTGGCTGCTGGCGGTTGGGTCTTGGCTGTATTGCAGATAAGGCCTAAAGTATTGGCTTGAAACACGCAGAAATCATGTTTTCGTCTCGCGCTCAGCCTTCGCCAGCCGCTGCGTATGCGTAATATTTCGCATGAATCTCAGCAAATTAAGTAATTATGCAAATGGCATTTGATTTGAATTCTATAAATCGCCTGTCTGATCTACACTTGACAAAAAGCAGCAGCCATAACATCCATAAGTCAGCGAAACAACTATTTTATGATCTTTCTTCTTTTGTGTCGCAGCTCGCATTCGCTTCGCTTTATGTGTTCTCTGCTTCGTTTTTATGGAACATTCTCTATTAAAATGTTAATCCCATGTGATGCGTAGGGCCCCCCGACTGGGGCCTTGTCTTTGTGCTGCTCAAACTCGTTTGGAAACAATTTGGGGAACTGCTATCGCCGTGCGCTTTTTGGCGCCTTCCTAATGTGCCTTTTTATCGTCGCCATGCCCAGTTGTCTTATGCCCTATAATTCCATCTCTCTCTCAATCTCCCTAGGTGTCTTTGTAAATTCAGGAAGTTTTCTTGGCGTCTGCTGCGGCTATTTATTAGCGTTTAAGAGCTTTGTTCACGCCAAACCCAAATTGGAGCGAGTTGAGAGCTAGTTTTAATGCGATTCGATTCGAAGCGATTGTGAATGAAAGCGTTTATTGGATCAGCTTGTTAGCTATTCAAATGCGCCAAGAATGGGACTTTGTGTAGTCAGACAATGCGAACGTCATTTGAATATATTCATCAAATGATTAAGAGAAGTTGAACATTTTTTTAGCTGACTGCCCAATACTCTGTTTAAAGTAATGGATGAGATTTGAGATAAAACAGATGGATAGATAGATAGATAGAGAGAGAGAGAGAGAGGGAAAGGGGCTAAAGAAAGAGAGAACGAGGAAAATGTAAAAAGACAGGCAGAGATAGAGAGGCAGGAGAACAGACTCGACTTATTTGAATTCAAATCAAATATTACTTATTACTCTGATTATGTTTATTTCTCTCAGTATGAAATGTTTAAAAACTTGGAAGATCTATAATGATCTATCAAACATATATGCTCTTCTACACATGGTAAACAGAGTATGATTATGAGAAGTTCGCAATAGAAAAACTGAGATATGCGAAATCTAATTACACTTGTTCTCAAGTTCCTAACTAGACATAAATATATAGAGAATTTACATATGCATATGCATAAGAAGTATCGACATCTGATTAATAATATACCTGAGCGGAGTTTCCGATTCATCGTAACAGCTGCCATTGTCCATATCCACGTCTGAGCCGCTGCCACAGGACATTCGTGAATCGGAGTCTACATCAACGTGTATTTCCTGTTCCTCAACATCGTCGCCGTTCTCGTGCTCGTGCTCGTGTTCATCCTCCTCGTGACTGGACATGTTGAGAGCTATTAGTCTAATATGAGGCGCCAATTTGAACAACACTTTTGTTTTTTCTATTTATTGATTATTCAGATATATGCATATATATATCGGGATATGCATATATGTATATTCGAGTATTTCTCTTGCCTCACTCACTGCACAGTTGATGGCGCTTCGATTGGCTTCACACTTTGGCTTTGGCTTTAATGAAAAGAGGCCGCGACGCGATTTCGTTAACCGTTAACCGGCTCGACAAATGGAACTGAGCTCAGATTTGAGATCGGCGATTGAGCGAAAAAACTCCGTGCTGGGAGCGGGCGCGTGCTGGCGGGCGTGAACGCTTTTCATAAATGCAACCAAAAATATGCCGACGGACTGTGCCGCTGCCGCAGTCGCTGTCTCAGTCCTCAGTCGCTGCCCGCTGCCACTGCTTGTTAAGTGGATTTAGCAAGCACGTAAAACCAGTTCCGCTGGCGCTGGCAGCGCTGTCGCCGTCGCCGTCACTGCTTCCCTCCTGTTTGGTTAGCTTTAACGAGCCTGTTTGCCACCTTGTTTGAACCTAACCTACCATAATAAACGCACGCCAACCCTCTCGCCCGCACTTGTCTACGCCGTGTGGTGGTTGCTCAGCCTTAGCCCCGCCTCTCGTATATTTGCTTCTCGCTTGCACATCTCGCTCTCTCGCTCGCTGCGCCGGCGCGCTCAACTGTGCTGTGCCTGACAAACCGGTTTGGGTCTGCGCGTCGCTTGGCAGCACTGGCCAGCAGCTGGCCAACAATTGGCGCAGTGGGCGTAACGCTGCCGGCCTCTGATTGGTCGCTGCGGGCAGTTAGTCGAACTGTTACAGTTAGCGCTTGCTTTCTACGAGTAGAAGTGGAAGAGGGGGTGAGGGAGCGGGACGGAGAGCCGCTTTTGCATTTGCGACGACATTTTAAATGGAAAACGTTTTGCTTTTGGGGTTTTTATTACGCACGGAGACGAAAGCACGAAGAGAATGTATTTTCATTTTGATTGTTTCTATTTTCGGCTTAGCGATGCGAAGCGAGGCGAAGCGTTCCGCCATCTCGTTCCTGCGCGAACAGGCCAAAGCATGGAGAAGTGCAAATGTGGCAGATTAATAGCACAATTGGAAATAGCAGCGTTTTGTCAGTTTCAAACTTCACAAAGCAGGGGAGGCACGTCGGACAGAGGAGGTGGGGCTGGCTCAAGCTCTTAGAGTGTGGTCGACTTTACTGCGCGGCTTTTCCTAATGCCTGCCTCAGGCTTAACCCATTGACAGCCGCTGAGAGAGATCTCTATTAGTAGCGAGCGCAAAATGTTTCCGCTGCTATCGGTCACCTGACATTCTGGCAGCCAGCGATAAGATATGCCACATTCACCCACCGCCCCCGCGCCCCGACCAGACCCGCCCGACGCCCACTTGCTTGGTGTCCATGCAAATGGAAATTATTTTGTTTTCAGCATCTTTTGCTGTGTTCCAAGTTCACTTAAAGGTTAATTGACAGTTTTATTGGAGAGTTTCTTAGCCTTGAGCATGGCTCCAACTCAGGTGGCAAACTGGAAGGCTACCTGGCTGTCTGGCTAGCTGGCTAACAGGAATGCCGCCGCGTCTTGATTCTGCAATTGCAAATGGATAGCTACGTAGCTATTTCTGATATGTTGGCATGTGCCATGTACGTAAATGCCAGAGGGACAAAGACAGACAGAGCGTAGCACAGAAAGAAAGTCATTTTCTTCTAACAGCAAGACCAATTCAAAGTTTTTCCTCGTACTCGTTTAACAAACGAAAAAAGCAAATTAATCAAAAAAATTCAATTTTGCACTTAGAAGCAACGTTTTCATTTTCTTTTATTTATTTATTTATTTTTATTTCTTGGTACTGCTAACAGCCACAGCAAAATCTTGCCCAACAATGAAACGAACAATTACTGCATATTTAATTCAAATCACAGCAGCTCGTATTCTACACTGAACGAACAATGAAGAGTGGACAGTCATTCAAACTGAATTAATTTTATTTTAAATATTTCTTATTAGTAATATATTAAAAAAAAATGTGATTATGATGTAATAAATAATAAAGTATGAATGATCTAGTAGAGTGTGCTTAAGTAGCAGATACCTCGAAGTCCTGAGCTTGCACAGACACACAGTATTATGTATACATATTGCAAGTCTAGCTAACGAGTTAGTTGTGTTCATGCGAACATATAGGCAAAGGTTCTGATGAACCCAGGGTCTATATGCATTCATTACAGACTGAAATTCCATAATATAATTTTACGATTATAATACTTATAATAAATATAGCAATATATTTATATCGTAAGTCATAAATGAACTTTGCATACTCTTCTATATAAAATTCATTTGGTTATTTTTCTCGCTGTGCATGTTCTTATGGCCAAACGCATAGTCACATTCACACATACAACACAAACACAGACACACATTCGGATGCAAAAGGACGTTTTGCTGAAAGTCACGACGCATCGCCATCGACGTGGCTCGTAGGCCGTGTAGCCAACTAATTGGATTTCATTTGAACAGCAACAGCAACAGCACCAACAACAACAACAACAGCAACAAAAACAATGAGCAACAATTGCCATAATAAAACAGCAACAACAACAATGAGCCAAATGGTCTCGACTTGGGCAATTGCAATGCAATTTTAATGCAAAATGAGAGGCGGGCCACATTTTTATTGCATTTTTACTTGTATTTCAGTTAATAGCAGGTAGCAGCAGCAACAACAACAACAACAACAATAACAATAGCTGCAACTACAACAACAGCATGAAATTGGTGCTTGGTATGAATACAAAATGAGGCCAAGAGATGCCACCACAATGCAGGAACAGAACTTTAGCCTCAGAGTAGAGCTGAAGCCCAGCAGAGGGCAGAGGGTAGTTGCTGCTGGTTGTTGGTTGCTGGCAAAATTAGTATGCAGCAGCTTACTGCAGTCAACAACAGAAGCAGTAGCAGCAGCAGCAACAGCGGCAACTACTTCGAATTGCCTTTGCCGCTCGGCATCCATGTGCAGGACTTTTGCCACTTGACTTTATTGGCAACTTCATGGAATATTCAGCAGTCAAGTTCTGCGCAAGTGCTTTCAAATGGACCACCCCTACTCCCACTCCCACTCCCACTCCCACTCACTCATCAACCTCCCAAGCCTTACCTGCTAAGCTTCCAATGCCTTTGCTGCAGCTTCATTTCATATGCATTTTTATTTGCCTCATATACAAATGGCAAGCTGGCAATCGCTGTGTGTGTGTGCCAGTGGAAGTGTTCTGGGCAAGGGGCGTGGCAAGGCACAAATGTCACTTCAATTGCCAATACTGATTATGGCGCTGTCTCAGTATGTCGCAGCGCGAACTTTATGTGCGGCCAGTGGAGCGCTATTATTGGTGACATTTTTGTTGTTGTGCTTTTTAAGGTTTATGCGAATGTCTTTCAAATGCCCACAAATTGTTTGCAGAGAGAGAGAGAGAGAGAGAGAGGAGAGAGAGATAGAGAGAAAGAGAGAGAGAGAGAGATAGATAGATAGAGAGAAAGAGAGAGGGAGAGGCACAGTACAAGATAGAAAGAAGAGAAAGACTTATACTAAGTAAATAGCTATACTTTTGTTATACCCATTGAAAAAGTCAGACGACGTATAAAGAACCTGGCCTGCTGAGAACATATAAATCATAGAATACTTTTTAATGTGCATTACATAAAAACTTCAGAAGATATATAAAGTATATAAAATATATTAAGTTGATGTAGTAAATAAAGTAAGACATATATATTTCTGATTGACATTGAGTACATCCGAATATCCACATTTTGAATACCCCATTTTGTTATATTTACATAAAAGTTAGAAAAGGGTATTTGCAAGTCGTTTACAGCTTTCTCTAGATTCCCTCTTTCGTTGTCTTTGCCATTTGTGTGATTTCCCTCAACACGTAAGACACTTTCTTGTCTTTTCTTGCGAATGCCTTCGCTCCCCTGACGTTTTTCTTTTCCAAGTCCTTTACGCCTGTCCACACTTAGACGTGGACTTCGACTTCCACTTGAAGTTGGACTTCGATTTCAATTTGGGTGGGGCAAAGTGTTTGTTTGGTTGGGTCTATGCGTGATTTTGTTAGTGAATTGACCACACAATTTGCTAAGCGATAAATTAGACATTAATTATTTAATCATGTGTCTGTGCCGCCCCCTCACTCGCTATCTCAATCTGTTTCCATTTGTGTGGCTGTTTCTTGTTTTAGTGAGAGGTGAACTTGTTGAGTATCGATAGCACTGATTTGAGCTAAGGGAGTATGGAGATTGCGCTCAGCAGCTGAGATTAGCATGGAATGAAATCGCAATTTCTCTAGCAAACTGTATTCATCAATATGGAATTCAAAATAATTTATATATTTTTACAGAATATTTTGTATACAACATAACCAAATTTTACATCTCTTACAATGATAGTCGAGTCTCGAGTCGAGGTAATAATCTCTACGATATACGCTGTTGGCTCAGTGTGTATGTGTGGCAATCCCATTTCCTAAACATAATAATCGTGGCATATGAGAGTGTTCCTAATTAATTTCGCACCCACTCTCTCTGCTTCTCCCTCTCCATCTCCCTCTCCATCACATTCACTGATTTTTATGTAGCCACACAATTTTGGGGAGCACATGCGAGCCTCTGCGCATGCATATTGCATGGTATATGGGCATTTTTAATAAGTATCCAATTTTTTGCCACGCATTTTCGCATTTTGTGGCGCCTTCCTAAGCTGATTCCTCCCCACATTTCCCTGCCACCCATACTCTTTTGTTGTTCGGCTCCTTCAGCATATGCCCGTCGACAATTTTTATGCTCCACCATTTTTGGTCGTTTTATAAATTAAATATGCTTCTCGCGCAATTTCAGCCAGCGATTGTTTCGTGATACCCTGTAATGCTGGTTTGCAAAAGATGGCTTGAGACTGCGAGAAAGAATTGCATTATTGAGGATCATAGTTACTAAGTCAATAAAATTGAATCTATAAAAGAAAAGTAAAATTCAAATAAATAAATAAATATAAATAAATTTCAATAAAATACTAACTGGTTGATGGTTGATGACTGGATTGAATTAACCTCGTGACTGATAAGTCCCTGAGGGATTACTTGATTAATTTCAATATATGACTTCAAATAGGGTATTTCAAAGTCTAAATACGAATATATCTGATGGGTGCTTTGGCACAGTTTTTGTGCCGGGTTAAATGGAATACAATGGGGTTGTTATGGCCTGATGGCGTTGGTGCTGGGGTTGGGCTCATGTTTGGGGTGCTCTGCGAATGTGCGACACTCCGTTAAGCAGTTCATTTGTAGGCAATTTTCGTATGATTGCAAGCCATTTGCGCTGTGTGCTCGCACCCGAGTGCGTGCGATTAGCTCCAATATTTATGGAGCCTACTTAGAGAGCTTTATGCAGTGGTAGCCATGATTTTTATTGCACCCAGAGAACGAGAGAGAGAGAGGAGAGAGAGAGAGAGAGAGAGCGAGAGGCGAGAGAATAAGCAATTTAGTCGTGTTTGATATGTGTTTTGTGTTTCATAAATTAGACATTTAAAACTCTACCTTTTTGGGCATTTGGACTCGTTCATAAATACATATTCAAATCGCTTTTTCTTTTGGCACATTTAACTAATTTGTATAACAGCTTTGCTGGGACCCAGTTTGAGCTGTTGTGTAGGGGTTTTCCAGTCGTTCGACTCATAAAACTAATTAAATCAGATTGCTCGTAAAAATACCAGATCTATAGCATTCATTCATTTGAGTCTTCTCAGCTGGAAGACCTACGCCCCCATAAACAGGCCCAACACAAAGGCGCAAATATTTACGTTAAATATTTGGAAAGTAAATTATAACATTAAAAGTGAATAAAAAATAAAGAATGCAGAGAAGCGTTCATAAAAAATGATGCTCTGTGGCAGGTATTTGTTGAAATACGTTTTCAAAACGAGCTCACGACATGTTTTGCATACCCTACAAACACGGAGACCGTATAAAAGTGGGGTACCTTGACTATGCGACAAATTTGCAACTGAATACGTTTGAAAAGAAATGAAAGTGCATTATAGACTATATTAAATGGAATTGGAATTACTAATCTCGCATTATTTGTGTCTAAATATAGTATAGTATCTTATATTACAGCTTACAAATACTTAAACAATTTTCTTTAAATACTTAAATAGCAACTTGGTACAGGGTATATTCCAGTCCTCCACTTCAATTTGGATAGCTAATGTTAGCTTTAACAAAGGCAAATTAATCGCTCTTATATATATTAAATGTATATATAACATTTGCTATATATATTCTATATTGAATATCATTTATATAGAACTTACACCTCTTTGAGCTCGTGCCATTATCTCAACTAGTTGAGTTAATTGCTTAATCTGCAAGGCTGCATTAGATGCTGCTCCGGCTCGGGTCATTGCTGTGCGAGCTCACCTTTTTACCTGGACAGTGAGCTGTGTGAGTCATGCGCTGGCTTATCGAGACGAGAAATGCGTGTCTCCTTCTTCAATAATTTTATAGCCCACGTTGCGGCAACGCAGCGCAACTCAAAAACAAAGCCTCACTGCAATCAATTAGCATTGTGACCTGTTTTTTACCTGGCGCCCTTGCCCCCTCTGTCATATCCTCAGCCGCTCCTGTGCGCTCGCTCTGGTCAGTCTCTTATCAGTTTGACGCGCTTGTTAATGAACGAGCGAGGCCTCAAGCATTGCAGAGGGGCATGCGGCAGGGGTATTCCACTCATATTTTGATGCATCGATTGGCTTTTGTTTTTGTTTGTTTTCTTATTGTTAAAAGCTTTTTGCTTAATTCGCATTTTAAATGCTAATTAAAATGTTTCTTGTTTTTTTTTTAGGCATTTGCTCAGTTTGTTCTCTGCTCTCCATTCGCATTTGCATTTAGGCAGTATAAAACATTTGTGAGAATTGATGATGATACGAAATGTTATTAATGACTTTTACACTCTTACACTTTTGCACGTTTTTTCATCATTTTTACACTGTGCACCGCAGTCATTTTTCAACAGAACCAAAGAATTTCCGCATTACAAATGAATTTTTTCAGTTTTTCTGGCCTCACATTTCCCAACACAATTAAAAAATCCTCAGACTGGGGATCTGCTGCTCTAGCCGACTTGTCTCGTTCATCATGCCGAAATGCATTTTAGCTGAAATTAAAAAATGTTTATACATATATATATATATATATATATATATATATATATATGTGATGTTCGTTAATTCCAAGTGGTCTGTGGCAGCTAAGCTGTAGCTGTTGCAAGTGCTACAAAATTCAAGGGACTAGGGACACACTCTGAACTCAGATCACAACTGCCTGCAGCTGATGGACATGTGTAGCTGTCGACGTTACGACAACTAAATACCAAAGTCTGCCCCAAAACGGACTCTTTCGCTCTCTTGTTATCCTCCACTCCGTGTAGCAATAACAACTTTAAATACTACTTCAAGGACAAAAAAAAAAAAAAAAAAAAAAAAAAAAACGCACATTGTTATTATTTTAAAGCATTTGCTTTTTGAATAGTTTCTATACATATATATGTATATAACTGGATATCCAAGCTACCTGGTTAACATATAAATTTGTTTAGAAATCGACATTCTTTAACATGTCACGTATTAGTACACCATGTAATTTATGGCTCTATTTGTAGACGAAGTCAATATTGGTCTGATAGAAGGTTAACATGCGTACTATTTTTTATATTTTTACAAAGGCACAAAGGTATATATCTTTAAGTTTCACATAACTGTAACTATTGCAAGTACTTAAATGGATGAACGCCCACTATCAAGGCCCACCAAGGTTGTACCATAGGGTATAGCCGAGGTCAAGTAAAAAAAAAACAAATTAAATTTTAATGAGCCATAAAATTAATTGGAATCCTCTTTTGATTACAAATTAAATTTATGGATGATCATTTGTTAAACTTGACCCAATTCTCAGCCATTTGAGGAGTTTCAATGTTACTCTGTACAAACTATAAAATAACGACAAACGTCAGACGTTAGACCGTTATTAATCAACCATAAACAGAGTATTAGGTAGTCAGTACTTATTTATTCAAATATTTACATTTGCGTTTTATAAAAATAATAAATTGATAGGATTATGTTTGGGTAGAAAACATCTTCTAGCCTCCTTGTTGTGGCGAATCTTTGGTTTAGGATCGCTCAGCGAAATCTAGCCAAATGCCACCCTCAAGTGTGGTCACCAAGCTCACTGGTTGGAACAAATTATCCTTACAAGTCTTTGGATTGACGCTGACATCAAAGTTAACTATGATCTCCACGAGTGCCGCCTTGATCTGAGCGAGGGCAAAGCGCATACCTGCAGGATCCGAAGCAGTTAAGATTTTGGAATAGTTCTCAATGGTACTCGCTCTACTTACCTATGCAAATGCGTGGACCATCGCCGAAGCCCATGAATGCGGTATGCCTTGATGACATCGGGGTCCAAGAAACGCTCCGGCTGAAACTCTTTGGCATTTGGAAAGATATTCTCATCGAGCATATAGCAGGAGTGAGGTACCACGACAATAGTGCCTTTTTCCACCGTAAAGCTAGGCCCATTGCCATTGGGCAGCTCAATGGACTCGGTGCATATCTTGTTAGAGAGCGCGAGTGGAGGAAAGATACGTATAGTTTCTGGAAGTTCGACCGAAAGTTATTCTATATGTTCAAAGGTGTCCACTCTCATGTGAATATATACCATACACGCAGGCGTTCAGATAGGGCAGCTCGATAAGCTTTTCAAAATCAATGAAGCCCTCATCATTGAGATGCTCTTTCATCTCCTCTCTTAGGCGTTGCTGCACTTTGGCATTGCGACCCAGCAGCAGCAGCGTGTGGGCCAAGACAGTGGCCGTCGTCTCAAAGCCATCCAGCAGGAAGGTCATTGAACAGGCTGTCACTTGGCGCTTGCTCAGATTCTTCTTCTCGTTGTCATGGAAGTGTTTGAAGTTCGACACGTATACGCGACGCGCCAGCTCCGGACTGAGAATCAGGAGTTGAGGTGTCCGAGACATAAAAATTCCAACTGCATCGTATTGTTGTTTGTATTTGCTGTTAAAGGTAATGAGAATCATTCATTCTAAACTCCAATATCAGAAGTATCTCAGGCATTACTTATAGATCTTGCTCAGGTCGTAAATGGCGTGCTGCTTCGCTGTAAACAGATTGGGATAGTTGCCAGTTAGTAGAGCTGGCTTTGGCCCTGGCACTCTGCGCTTGCGCCAATGGCTGAAGTTCCAGATGAGAAACTCGTAGCCCAGAAAGGCTACCAGGGCAAGTAGTGCGAACGTGGTGAGCATTACGACAACCGTTTAGGAGTGATTCCGTTGCTTGACTGCTGCCTGCTCGTCTATGCTCAATTTTAAATACTGTTTGCAGGTCAGTTGGCGAGATAAGGCAGCCTGATAATAACTTATCACAATCTAGCCTAGTCAGCTGGCTGACTAGTCGCTTTTCTACATTTACAGCTAAATACTACCCCCCGCCAAAACCATATCAATTGTTTTTCTCTCACACATTAATTAATACTTGTTCGTCTTATGTGAAGGGAGTATATTGTTCATATACGCTCGTCTCTCTCTCTTTCTCTTATGCAAACCAAGAGTTAAAATTGTACATTAGCAGAATAAACTGGAGTCGAAGCTGAGTAAGGTCTAACGATTCAGTGTAGGCCCGAAAAATACTCAAAATACTTAAATAATTCCCACTTGCATAGCTGAATTCCATTGCAAACCTAAAATCATTTACAAAGACTTCTTACGCTGTGCAAGTGTATCCTGCAGTCAGTTGCATCCGATTATTCAAACATATTTCATGATGGTGCACTATAATTTCATTTTGTAGTTGCGAGCATGACGTTGATGACAATTTAGTTTTAGGAATCACGCTCGAAACTCTGAATGTAGCATGACTCGACAAATTTGTCCATTTAATAGTGTTTACATTTGTATAATCAGTTTATAAACGTGCGATGCTGCTGGTTGCTCAACTTTTAGAGCGAATATATAGAGCATTTACATTTAGAACATTTATGTGATATAAGGAATACATAAAGGCCATCAATAAGTTACTGTGTTAAGTTAGCACCGCTGAAGACTATGCACGACTATAAAATACCCTGATCTGACGTTGTGGGAAGAGATGGCTCTCAAAGAAGTTGGGTTATTGAACAATTATTATTACTTATTTTAAAAAAGTACTTAATATTAATATTGATTTTATGCCTGCTACTTGCATTGCAACTAAAACATTTCCAGTTTCAATTATTAAATACTCTACACAGTTGGCTGCCAACACATTTCTCTTACATATATACATATATTTGCATATCTGAAAACTTAGCCTGATATCAGCATTTGGTTTGAGCATTTGAATTGGATTTATGTGCGTCGCCTGGAAGCATATAAAGAACCATTAAGAGACCAAATAATGTACGGCTCAGCAATCAGCAGACCCAAGTGACAAACTCAAGACAGTGTCTATGCCTCCAAGAGAGTGGGGTTGGGAGAGTGAGAGAGTGAGAGAGTGGAGGGGCTCAGCTATCAGTGGTGCATTGCCATTACACCCACGCGCAGTTTGTGTATATTGTTGTCCAATTGCTCAGCTAATGGATTGCGAGCGCCGTTAATAACTCGAGCACACACAAAACTGTGCCAACTGCGTGCGTGTATGTGTGTGTGTGTGAATGTATATGCTCTGTAGTTTGGGGCAGGAAATGGTGCAAGTGTGGCCTGAAATGGCTCGCCAGCTGAAGTTAAATTAAACACTCAGCCACAAGCGGTGACGAGGCCTCAGCCTCAGCCTCAGCCTCAGCCTCAGCCAGTCTCAGTCTCCGCTTCGGCCGAGGATGGGATTCTGAGCTGACCTGGCCACGTGTGACAAATTGACGCTTTTTAATTTCGCCTGCACCGTCGCACCGCCACCAACGAAACCACTTTAAAAATAAACGCAAAGCGCCACACGACGAATCGCCAATAACAAAATGACAAAATAACGAATTAACGAATTACGAATTACGAATCACGCATACGCCCCTTTTGCCCCTCTCGCCACAAAGCCCCCTCCTCCCTCTTACAACCTATGCTGGCTGCTGTTGTCAACTCTGGTCTGATTGACGATGTTGTTCAAGTGGTTGTTGCCGTTGCTCTGGCTGCTCCTAAAAAGGTGTTTTCATTTTGCATGCAAAAAAAAAAAAAAAAAAAAAAAAAGAAAAGAAAAACGTCGCCTTGATTAATTGCCTCGCACAGGCAGCGCCTGCTAAAGAGAGTCAAATGGATATAGCTATATATACACAGCTATATATACATATTTATACACGTATTTACATGTGTATAAGAGAAAAAGCGAGTGTTTCAATTCCGCTTTGAATCTACTTTATTTAACAAATGATGTGCATGCCTTCTCCGCTGATAATCCCAAGCGCCAGCGCTGCCTCGCTTGTCCTGTTCCCTGTTTCATTCGCATTCATTCGCAGCGTCTGGCAAACCAATCAAAATGTTAATGACACTCGCCAATACAGTTATCATCTCAACGGCGTCAGCTACGTTGATATCTGCGCAGCAGTGGTTGCAGGGGGTGGGGCGCGGTCAAAAGAAGAGGAGGAGGTGGCAGTTTTAACTTCAGTGAGCCTTTTAGCATTGCACTGCCATAGCCTTTGTTTTCACACTCTAATCAATAACGGGGATTTTCAATCAGTTATAAAGTCTGCCACACCTATCCCTCTATCTCCCTCTATGTTTTATGTAGTGCAGTGTATGTGATTCCAGCTTATTGCGTCTTTAATACTAATTTACAACAGTTGACCTGTTTTGTCACCTCGAATCAACCAAATGACTAAATATATATCTAAATTCTCTAATATATACATATACTGTATAATATCTAATATGTATATTTCTGCATACAAATTTCTGCAAGTGTATTTGGACTTCGTTGTGCTCTGCTGCTTGTTTCTTTTCTTGTCTCTGCTTGTTGTCATTTGGCGTCTCCATTTCTCTGCCCATCGTCTCTTCATTCACTCCCCCCTTGTATCTCCTTCTCCTGCTCCATCCCCTTCTCATTCTCCTTCACCCGCTCCACTGCTGTTAAGTTGTCATTTCCATTATGAGCATGTCGCTTTAGCATTTAACAAATAGTTGAGACATTTACAAGCATCGATAAGCGCCAGCGCTGCTCCATGGCACCTGGCGGAGACCTCCAGCGAACGGCCGATCGATCGGCGTTCGACGGGGGAATGGCCCAGCTCCACATGCGGCTACGATTTGTGTTAATGTATTTAGATTTGGGTCTCAGCCGATGCGTCGGCTAATTGATGTCGCTCTTAAATGGCCAGCTAAAGTCTTTCATATTCATACTCTGTCACACATTAATCAACGCGCAGCATCCATAAAGCTCATAAATAACCAAATTCAAATTCAAATCGAAGTCGAAATCCAACTCCAAGTTTTAAGTCCATATCTTAACTGAGGCGGCCCACACACAATACCCAAGCACTTACACGAACGACATTTATAATAATAATTGCCTGGCGCTTCCCATGCGAGCGATGAGCCAACACGACGATATGACAGACAACTCAAGAACTTATCAGAGTCAGTGACAACCAGATGATGAAGAAGAAGAAGAAGAGACTGAGTCGGCGACACCGGATATGCTGCTTAGGCGTGTAAACTAAAGAAGAGGCCGTGTCGTGACACGAGAGCTCTCTAGACAAACTTGTTATGAAAAGACCTTCTGCTCCAGAGCTCATATAATGGCAGACAGATGGCACCATACGAGAAGATCGAAGGCAACTCCGTTCGTCGGACTGATCAGAGATATATATTTATTTTATAGAGTCGATCACTTGTCCAATATTTCAATTTATTGTCCTGCACCCATTTTCCATGGTTACAGGGTATAATTAGGAAATGATAAATGATTTCCCAAGTCAGATCTGATCATGCGTGACTAAGTTCGCTTCGGGCTGCTCATCTCTAGGCGAAATTTTTCGTGCATTGCATAGATCAAATTTGTGTTGACAAAAGGGAAAAATTATCGATTGATAATGCGGCCAATTGTGGGCAATGCACATAAACAAAACACTAAAAACATATCGAAAATTGTTTTTTTAGTAATTTATCAAAAGATATGAGAGCGTGAATGAGAAAGGAAGATAGAGAGATGAAGAGGGAGAGGGAGAGGATGAGGGGAAGCTGATTGGTGGGCGTCATTGTTTATAGTGCTAATTACAAGCTGAGAGACACACTGCAACTATTTGTAATCAATTTGTCAGCGAGAGAGAGAGAGAGAGAGAGAGACAGAGGGAGTGAGTGAGAGAGAGATAGAGTGTGAGGAGGGATGGGTTATAGTTCAAGCCATATGGCAAAGGAGGAGTATTACTTGTGCTCATTAGAACGAGCATAAATCATTTGCGATGATTGCTTCCACGGAATCGATCGACAGCAAAAGAGAAGGGGAGAGGGAAAGAAAGAATGAGAAAGACAGATCTTTAGACAAGCTAAGCTAAGCAACTGACAATCAACAAAAACACTTCCGATGTGAGAACGTGTAACGTATACTCTAGCCGGCAGAGTATGACTCGCAAATACCCTATAATACTAAAGATATGTGCTCCAAATATGTGAGACTTACAAATATCCTCAGTTTATATAGGGAGAGCAACAGTCTTACAACCCTTTATATCAGGGGCATAGAATTGGCAAATCCTGCCTAAAAACTACACTTCTTTTTTTGCTTATAACTAACCCTTCGCTTTATACCCTTTTACCAATACGGACAGGGTATAACGAGGTCTTTTAACTGCCATCTTGGAGTGGATGGCTCAAATGTGTTGGGAGTAAAAAGTTTGCGTAATTTGCAGAAAACGTTTTGTTTGAAATTGAAATTGGTCTCTGCTTCAGGCAGACAATTTAACCGCAAATCGGATAAAGCGGCAAAAACGTTCAAAGCAATAGGCCCAGCCTTAAACTGCAACGCGGATGAGAATTCTCGCCGAACTGAGCTGAGCTGAGAACGCGCAAAGGAAATACAAAAAATAAAATAAAAAAATAAAGTAAAGATTAATTCGAGCAAATGTTAAGTTTGCTGTGCGCGATTTAGCATACCCTACAATGAACTATATAATTGGACACGGCGCATCAGCCAGGCACGTTTCGTATTAACAAAAAAATACTGAGAAAGAGAAAGATAGAGGATGAATGAGAGAGAGGGAGAAAGAGGAGGTCAAATGCTTGCAATTGGCTATGAAAATGATGGCTATTGCATTTGCATTCAACGCGAATCAATTCCAAATGGCCATCCATCTGAGCTTCATCAACAGCAATCAGCATCAGCAACATCATCATCGTCATCATTCACATTAAATAACATCATTATGATGAAAAAGTCTTTTCTGCTGTTGTTGATGAAAACGATTTTAAATTATTTTATTTCAATTGCAAAATTATGGCTCCACTTGGAACGGGCTTCGGCTGCAGCTTGTCTATAGATGGGGCTTAATTCAACCACCTCCGGCCTCTGCCCCAACCCCCTCCTTGAGATGATAAGGGAGGGGGGGGGGGGGCAGTTGCTGCCTGCCGCATGGCTGCGACTTTATCAATTTTTTGCGCTTTTTCTGTTTTTATTGCTACTCCATTAAAATTGAATTGACTTTTTGTTGTTGTTGTCATTGTTGTAGCTGATGTCGATTGATGTCGATTGTTGTTATTGTTGTTATTGCTGTTGTTGCTAGCATATTGCCTGTTAATGCCTGAAAATATAATAATAGTCATTAGGCTGAAACAGAAACGATTGTGCGATTGATGTTAAATTAAAAATTATTGATTATGCAGCACCAGCAGCTAAAACACTAGCTGTAAAATGTTCGTATCGATTTCGGATTTACATATAGATAAATACCCGATTGATAATAAAAAAGAAGGGAACAGGTAATCCGAATTAAAAACTTGTTATTTCATTAAATGAGTATCTTAAGCTCAGTATCAAAAATTATAGAGCCAAATCATAAATAATCATGAATAAAAATATATAAATCTTTTAAGCTTATACTTTCGTTATTTAACCTTTTCGAAATAATTTCAACGAATTTTTAAATTTAGGCGCGTATCGGCACAAGCAGTGAAAGAGAGAAAACACATACGCAAGCAGTTTACCAAGCAGTTGATACACTTTGTGAGTTTGCTTAATGTGCGATAGATGGCGCATATGTAGTGGTTTGTGAATTCGCTTATCGTTGACCTAATACTTAACGAATTTATATTTAATGACACCACGAACGAGTAGCTCAACGAATGTATGACAAAATATGACTATTCGTTGAGTTTTTATGCATGGTTTGTTAAATTAACTATAGAGTGCGCATTGTGCACTGAATGGTAGAGTATAAATAGAACGAAAAAGGAAAACAGAGAGAGAGAGAGAGAGAGAGAGAGCTAAAAGAAATTTGCTGTAGAGAATGAAACATTTAGATCTTGCAATGTTTGAAACTACTTACACTGGTGGACAAAATAAATTGGTATTATCATATTTACGAGTACAAATTAAATATTTGAATATTTGTGTAAAATGTTTATATATCTCTGCAAATTACAAAAATTGCACTCAGGCTATAATATGATAATAAAATATAATATAATAATAAATTAATTCTATTCCGTATTTATATAAATATATTGCATATGTTTGTTAATGTGTAATGTCGCGCTGCCGATCACAAAGTCTTCACTTTTGCATACCTCAATGATTTGCGAATATTTAAAATGAGGATCACTACAGTCAAGCCTCATTAATAGCCGCCAGTTGTGCAGGGACCGCCTGGATGATGCGCCTGTCTCCAGCTGTTGCCTGTGCCAAAAAGGGAGATATGCCTCTTCCTCTGTCTCTACCTCTGCCTCTGCCTCTACCTCTGCCGCTGCCGCTGCCTTTACATTTGCCTCTGCCTTTGTCTTTGGCTTTTCTTCATCTGATTGCTTTAAATTAGGCGATGTCAATGAAGGCTGCGCCCATCGGCCCCAAAGCCCCCGCTACAGTAGTAGCTCCTCCCGCTGCCCTTGGCAACTTGTGTGGCAATTGAAGTGGAACGGTAAATGCGGCCGAAGTCGTAGCGGCAGCGACGTTGGCAGCAGAACACTCATACGCACCGTTGCTGTTGATGAAGGGAAATGATAATTACACACACTCACACATACACACTCGCACACACACACACTCGCATACATACAATGGCAAATTTTTGTGGAAAACCGTACGTAAATAGCCAGAATCTCATTAAAAAAATCTACGGGCAAGGGCTGCCTAATGAGCGCTTACAGTAGCAGAGTATGTCCCACTCCCCCCTCTGTCACCAACAGCTCCACCTCACACTACCCCCTTCGGCTATCCCTTGCCCTGGTAGCAGCCCAACATAATGTAATTATATCGCATTATTTGTCATTTCGAGCAAATGAATTGAAACAAATTTAGTGTGACAAATGAATTGTTTATATGCGCGTATACTACACATAAAGAGACAGAGAGAGAGAGAGAGAGAGAGAGAGATGAGTGTGTGTGTGTGTATGTGTGTATGTGTGGATACAGTCAATTTGTTTCTCTTTTGCTTTCTAGCCAATTTCATTTGATTTGAATGCGTGCGAGAGGTTCTGATCGCAGGCATTCGAACTTGGCCAGCTCGTATCTGTTGGCCATCTTGCGGCGGTTTGGCTTTTAGCTATTTCGAATTTATGAGCCATGTCTAATTACCAAATGAATTGTGCAATTATTTATTTTTGTTTATTAATTGGCCTGCCCCACTAATGAGACAGAGCTACCAAATTGAGCCATGAGACGACCAGAGATATGACTCAGCAGCGATAGGCTGATTGACTGATCGATTGAGCGAGCGACTAAATGACTGACTGGCTAACTGACTAACTGACTGACTGCTGCAACATAAATGTATTGAGTTATGACTCTGTCTGGCTGACACTTCTTGCGGTTTCATCAGCCAGCAATTCTTATGACCTGACGAAGTCCTCGTCAGTTGCTGCGGCTTTCGGCTTTGGTAACGAGCTTTTTGGCCTACAATGTTGCCAACGCCGGCGGAAGCAGCCACCACAAAGAGCCATTTATGCAAAGTGCTCAAGCATTTAATGCGGGCTACCTCGCGCCTTCTCCCATTCTCTCTGTCTGCCTTTTGCTCATTGTGCAACTCATTAGCACTTATTAAAACTAAGTGCAGTCAAAAGGCGAAACCCAACTGCACTGAGAGAAACTTAGTTGAACTTAACTTTAAGCCTATTAATAATGACATCTTTGCTCACTGTTAACAAGCTCAAAGTAAAGCTTGAGTCAATTTGTTTTAGTGCATGGTTCTAGATTGTATGTGATATTATTAGTATACTATATGATTTTCTTTCTATGTATATTTATAAATTTGATGACATATTATTTATGCTTAATTTTAGGTAAATATTTCGTAGACCACTTGCGCATCTCTCATTAGATGACTTCTCTTAAATAGAAGCAAATTCAAAGCCTTATGTGAGTAGCTCTGCTTTTTCTCACAGTGCAGCGTGAGTATCAGGCGGAAATGATGGGCTTAGATTTCAGTTGCGGGTTGGGTTCGAGTCGTTCGCTGGGTGCAACATCGACAGCTGCTGCACGACTGTTGCTGCTGCAGTTGTAATCAACATTTCAGCAATTGTCAGTTACAGTTGCAGTTGTTGTGGTTGCTGCAGCAGTTATTGTTGTCGTTGTTGTCGTTGTTGTTGTTGCAAGTGTGCACTGGCGCGTGTCGCCTGCAAACAGAGAAACAGAAACAGAAACAGAAATGCGATTACAAAAAATGGCGTCCAATTAACGTGGCTGCCATATTTGTTTAGTTTCTGCTGTTGCTGTTGTTGTTTGTGTCTGTTGTCTGGGCAATAAAACATTTCATTTATTAGCCATGGCTGTGGCAGGCGGCCCCTGCGGCACAGTCAATTTGAAGTCGCATTTGCCATTTCGATTGCAGTTTCATTGATTTTTTTGGTTCCTTCTCATTTCTTCTCGTTTGTTTGTTTTGGGTCGTGTCAGTAGGCAGTTAGCTTCAGTTTGGCTTTGCCCGCCAGCTGTTGCCCTGGCCACGCCCCCCTGAACAGTTCACACTTTCACAGGTGGAACATCGGCGGCGAAAGGATGCGCAGGTAAGCAAATTAAAACAAATTGGTCAACACAATTTGATTATAAAAGCAATAGCACACACTCAAACACACACTCAAACACACACTCGCACGCTCACATCAGTTTGATCATCTTGAACACATTAGGGCGCAGCTGCAGGCGCCGGGAATCGATTATCCTTTTCTTTCGGCGCATCGCAATCCTTTTGCATACGTGCCGCACCTGTTGTCATGGTTAAACGCGGATCCCAATTCGCTGCGTTGCTGCGTCTAAATGCTGCCAGCCATGCGAGCCATGCGAACCTCGATGCTATCAGTCTAATGGCGTCCTGGCCAGCCATTAATGGGCTGAGCTGCCCGAAGGCTTTCATTTGAATTGGACACGGCCTGACCGAGCCACTGAGTGAGGTGTGAAGAGCTGCTCTGCTTCTAAGTGTTGCGCCTTGCATAATTATATGCAATTTATATTGTGGCAGTAGGATCCTTCTAGGAACTCCTGCTTCTGCCTCTGTTGCTGCTGATCCAGCTAACAGCTACTGTGTTACCTGTGTGCCACAGGGGTCGAGGGTCAATTGAAATTAATGCCATTGAAATGCTCTTAAGTGTTTGCTCTTTGATCTGTTTAAATGCGACTGCGTGGGCGGGTGTCAGTGGGTGTGGTGACTGCACCTGCCTACTAGAGCGGTTTTAAACGCTAAGAAAACGCTCGCTTCGTTGATTACATCAATTAATATCAATGTGAATGCTATGTTTCCTTTTGATCTAATTATCTAACTGGCCAACTGGGCATGGCTGCAGCTGCCGGCATGATTGTCGGACTGCCAGCACATTGAATGACACGAGCGCGTCAGAAAACGCGCAGAAGACGCATGCGTTTTTGCTTAACTATCGAAATGAATGATACAAATAATCAAAACGCTGAAAACGCCCTGGCTCACTTTCTCAGCTAGTAGTTGATACCAAGCAAAAAGTTCTCTCATACTGTCATCTGTTTTGGTTGACTAAATTAGCTATGATGGCAATTGTTATATACCACAAAGCATGTCTTTCGCGCGTTTTAAAACGCGCCAAAAACGCGCGCGTGCTTTGCGCCCACTAAGCTGAGTATAACTTGCTTAATTAGCAGCCAATATCACGCACTTCATACTGTCCAATTAATTTAGCATATTACTATAGCTAACTACAAGCTGCCGCAGTGCAGCAATTGTTGCCTCAATCGTTGTTGTTGCTGTTGCTGTTGCTGTTGCCTCTTGGCAATTACCTTCGCTGGCTGCTGGCTGACGTTGACGGCTTCGTTTGTTGCAGCAACGTCAGCCAGGCACGGCCTGGTCTGTTGTGGCACATGCAAAACAGAAATCAGCATATCGCATGTTGTCGCAGCCATGCCCATAGTGAGCTAGCCGCCCGCCCCACCCTGGCTGGCTAATGATACAGCCTGTGTGTGCTGTGTACTGGCGCAGCAAAACGTCAAAACGTCAAGCATCTATTAGCCTGATTCTGTACTTTGTTTTTAGTTGCTTTGGATTCATCGCCTTGTCCTGCTCCTCCTGGTTGCTAGCCACAGCCGGAGGTGCCAATGCTTAGAATACCCTGCATATAGATTGAGTCTGTGTGATAGCTCGGGTAAGATAAGTAAACCATGTTCAAAGAGTAGATATTCCTATATTCGCTTATTATATCAACATTCGATTCAAGTGACTTATATCAATTGCTAATCTTCTCATTAGTTGTTCTAGATATTTAACTGTAAGAATAGATATTTTAAGTCGTAATTTATATAGTTACGAGTAATAAATTAATATAGGGAAACTGCTAGTCGTTCACTTGTTATAATTGTAGACATTGTGCAGGCCCTGCGTTATTTGAAATCAGCTTACAAAGTCTTTTTGGCCTGCGCCGAGACCAACTCAACTTCACTTCCACATCGACTTTGTCTTCTGTTTTCACTGCGACTTCGACTTTGTTTGTTCGACAACATTTCTCGTGTATGCAAATGCCACAGTTGAGTGTTGCATGCAACCGATTCTCTTGTTCTTATTACTATAGCAGTTGCTCTTGTTGTTGTTGTTGCAGCGTGATATTTAGTAACAATTGCTGTTGTTGGACATGTCTCTGAAATTCGTGTCATGCGCCTGTGTAATTTAGCGTTTAATGAGAAGGCGTTTGTTGGTCATTAAACTATCGCCAGCCGGTGTCGCCTACCCGATTCGCCACCTCCCATCCTCTCGTCACGTAATTGTGACTCGACTCTTTTTTTATGTATATACATAAATATCGTATCGTATCGTATCGCAGCTATATTTTGTGGCAATATATCTCGCCTAGGCGCTTATTAGCTGCTTTAAGCAGCTTGTAACGCAGCCATTGTGCACGTTGCGTGTTAGTTTAGCGTGTTTTCAGTTCTTTTTTGCCTCTGCTTAGCCTTTTTTGTTAGCTTCTATTAGCTGCGGCTTCAGTGTGTAATCAAGGGTTAACCACCAATCGAGGTGCCTTAAAGAGGTTTGCCACACTTCAATTTGCAAACAATTGTTGTTAAAATTGTTTTTTTTTTTCAATTATAATTTAACAATTTATTAACATATAATTATAATTAATAAATATAGTTTTTATGATCTTTCATAATGGTTTTTGTTCTGCATACATTGTATAAATGCGTATAGTAGTCTCTATAGAAATATTTAAATATCTCTTCTAATTAATTTCACATTTCGTGACGAATATTTAAAGATTCCTTATAGAAATGATATATCTGTTTAATACAAATATGTACATATTATACTACGTTATATATATATCTCGATGCTTCAACATTTTAAAATAATAATCGGCGCAATTAATTTTCATGTAAAATACAAAAAATTGTCGCATGAAAAATGCATGTGAAATGCAATTAATTCAAGTGCTATAAAAACAGACAACAGGCAACCACCGCAGCGCAGCGCACCGCGCCACATCACACACTCAGCCACTACACCCACTACACTGCACCACCCAAATAACAACCAACTTTGTTGTAACAATAATAAAAGATAAATTTTAATGACAATGTTGCCGCCATTTTGTTTTGTTTTGTTTTTTTTTTGTTTTGTTTTTTTTTTTTTGATAGGTTGCCAGCAAAATCTGATTGCGGTTCTATTTGTTGTTGTTGCTATCATTTGTTGCAATCACATTAATTATAATTATAGAGCTGGCAAAACCTGGCAAAAGTATCTCATTTCATAAATTGCCCACAAACCAAACCAAACCAAACTAACTGCAACTCCAACTCTGATTCCGATTTCGATTCCAATTGCAATGCGAATGCAGCTCCAACTGGCATTTAACTTGAATATTTTGTCTGTGCGCCTTGTCTTTTGTTTGCCTTTTAAATTGGCGGCGCATTAGCTGGCTAAATGTGCTTTTGCCTTAACTTCAACTTCAACTCGCAACGAGACGAACGCACGTGACGAATTGCCAAGCTGCCAAGCTGCCAAACAGCCAAACGGCTCGATAGCCCCGACCAACCAACCCCTTCACAGCTTGTCTTATATGTACATATGTATGTATGTCTGTATGCAGATGCATGTGCCACGCCCCCAACCAGAGTCCCAACCATTGCCATAGCCATAGCCACAGCCCCATTTCGAGCCTTATTTGTAATTCAAAGGCTTGACGGCGGCTTTTTGATGTTTTTGCTATACCCTGTTGACCAATCGTAAATGGAGTATATTAGCTTTATTATTGTGGTGAGTGTTTTCTAGTTAACTATATTTGAAAATTATAATATTCATATTCATAATAATAATAAAAAAAATATATTTTTACAGATAATAGATTTGTCGTATAGAGTTGGTTCTGCTTTGATTTGAAGAAACTGGACGCTTTCTTCACACTCATTAGCTTCAATCATTAAGCAGAGTATGCCACTGTCTGTAACACCCAGCTGCCATGCGCTCAATTCTCTTATTTTGGTTCATGCATTTGTCATTTGGCGGCAAAAGTTTTCTTCCAATTACACGTTGCAACAATATAATGACATAATGTGTCAGGCGATTCACTAGCTGCTCCTGCTCCCAGCTCCAGCTATAGCTTTACCTCCAGCTCCACCTCGAGTCCCACATTCACAAGCAAATTCACATTCACAATCACATTCACTTTGTGTTTATGCAAATCGGGCAATTGCGCGGCTTATAATTGGCTCTGCAATTGCAAATCCTGGCCATAGCGCAGAAGTACCACAATTTGAAACTGGAAACTGGTAACTGGTATCAGGCAACTGGAAAGTGGGCCGCTTTGATTGGCTAGCGTGGCGGTCAGCGTCGCGGCCATTGCGATTAAGCCGAAGCGCGGCTTAGCCAACTCAACTTTGTTCGCGATTTGTTTATGGCCCGCCGCCATATTGTGCATCATTAGCTTTTGGCACTGCGTTGGCACTGCTGTACGTTATCGTGGCATACACTCAGAGAATAAACTGAGTAACAGCGCTTAATGAAGTACAAGAAATTAGTAGGGGTATGCATTGTAAATATATTTGCATAGCTCCACATTTCAACTCAGTTTTCCTCTCTTCTCACCTCTTCCGCGTTATTAATAACGATTAATTAGAACTCAGTTCGATTTCAACATAATTCAACTCTTTCTCTTTAATTTTTCAAAGCGTATGACTCTTTATGTACTCTATGCAGTCTATGCATTGCCAATATTCTAATCAAAACTTACTCCCATTTCAGATACATATTTCGCTCAGTGCATGTATGCTGCAGTCCTCTCAGTCGACATCTTCAAATCTTTGTCTCGTCTTCGCTGTATTACATTCGCCTAATTGCCTTAATTGCGCTTTTGTTTGTTGCCATGTGAAAAGCAGAAAAGCCAAAGTGTTAATTTTGTAGCTGCAGCGCCAGAAAGCAGCATCAGTAACATCAGCATAATTATTGAGTGGGCCAAGAGTCTGGGTCTGATATGAGGTTTTAAGATCAATGCGCATGTGACTTCGACTTCGACATGAAGTTGGAGTTGGAATTGGAAAGCTAAGCTAAGCTGAACTGAGAGGCTAAGTCAGAGAGGCGATATAATGGCGATCGGCCATTTGAGTTGCTAACCAAAAGACACAAAAATAAATCAATTAGCTCATAGCTGGCTGGAACTCTGGCACTCTGTGTTGGCCCAATGGCTGACTAGACTAATTAGTGGCTGGCGATCAAAACAGAGTGCAACTCTACATATATATATATCTGCTCGACGATGTCAATTAATTCGCTTTGGGTTTCACCAATTAACACATTTTGTTTATGGTAATATCGTATCACAAATGATCAAAATAAAGATAAAGCTGAATTTTCGTTCATTTTATTAGAGTAACAAAACAGCTTTATAGCTTTATCTAATATATACCAGTATACATATATGTATATGGATATGGATATAGATGTATACTCGTATCGGATTTCAATTTGCACATGGCAAAAAAGATATCACGCAAAAGCAGAATCAGCATTAGCTGCTGCCAAGCATCTACAAAGAAGCTGCTAATTGAAATTAGTTAAAACCCACTTGAACCCCATTTTCGTATTACGCAAATCACATCCAAATCGAGTCCGAAAACCTCGAAGCGGGGCCTGAAATCACAATCCTATCGATAAAATAACAAATCAACTCAAATCAAATCAAATCAAATCAAGTTAATTAGCAGCCGAAGTACCCAGCTAACATTGGAGCTCGTGATCAACTCATCAGGCAATCGACTTAATAAGTGGCAAAAAGCAAATCAGAGGAAGAGTTAACCAAACTAAGCAGTCTTCAAAATGGGACAAACAAATTGGAGGGAAGAGAGGAAGAGAGAGAGATCCCATGATTCAAGATTTCTTATGTGATACAAAAATAAGTAAAAATATAAAGATCTGGAGTAGCTAAAAATTATAATATAACGAAAACGTTTGTGACTTTATCGCATAGAAGGAAGGAAATGCTCAGTTCCAGTTGGGAGGCAGTCCATGCTAAATAAATGATAAAAATATTGTATACTATTATTTATTTATTTATTTACTCACCCTTTTAATCCATAAAGCTCATATTGAATAATATTTTCAAAATATTTGTATAGGTGAGTAAAGATCTGTAATGGAAATTTAGTGGGGCCTGGCAAAGATTCATTATGAGGCACAAATCAATTAGTTGGCAATGCGGCAATCCGGTTAGCTTCTGCTGCCGCAGTTCGGGGCCTGAGTTTCATTAGCGAGGTGCCTTTAATTAAGCTAAACAATCAAAGTAAGCAATTGTCGTAATTTAGTCATGGAAACCGAACCGATGAGAGCAGAGCGAACGCCAATTAACATTGATATCGAATGGGAATAGAGGGTAACTAGAAGCTAAGTCTCTGGCGCCAACTGTACGCCCGAACGTCCAGTCGCGTCGTTTAGCTTGATTATTTTATAAATTCATTCCAGTTCCATGCAAAGCAATTGATGTCTGCTTAATAAAACTTAATGTTTCATATAATTTCTGCGAATTGCCAGCGATCCATGCCAAATGACAAAATGCTAAAAAGATATAGATGGCATCAGGCAATGGGAAGGGGGACAAAGATCGGCTTTCTGCTTGGCTGGGGGCATGGGAGATCATTTTTGGCATTGGCGGCACTTAAAAAGTTATATATGTATATTTTATATATATCTCTCTGTATCTGTATATATTACGGAGTATTTTTAAACTTTTTTTCAGCCACATCACATCCGGCACAGATATTGTGTGGGTTATTATTATTTGTGCTAATTGGACTGTCATTTTTGTGTTTGTTTGTTTCGTATGAGTGCTGAGTGCCTTTTGTTTCGTTTGCTGTGCTGTTGCTGTATTAAAACTGGCATCAATTTCACTTTAGTCGGAAACGCCCACTTTTTCACGCGAATCTCTTTCATTAACATAAATAAAAAACTTATTTTCTCAATTGTATGCTTAAATAATGCGAGTCACATATATATCTTTAGATTAATCGTTTCTTTTGACACTCATTACGGCTTAAATCTGCAGTTAAATTAGATGAAGATAGACTGCTCATACGGCATAGACTATTAAGAGTTGAAAGATTCAATAAGGCTAACTAACGGTTTGAATTCCATTTTTATATCCAATTTAACTTACTAGTTAAGCCTTTTTTTTTTATTAATTTTTATTATTTTTTTGTTATACGATTCGATAATATAGATAAATGAGTTATTCAAAAACACAAATCGCATGAGCTGCTGAAGGTACAGTTGTCAAGTTTTCCAATTAATTATAGGCTAGAATCTGCTTAATATCATATCTTAAGAGTATATTTTGTATTGAGAAACGTTTATATTAATATTTGCCAAGTTAGATAAAAACATATAATAACACTAAGCTAGTACTGCTCTAGCCTTAGCCACTGTTTCCCATTTCCATTCCCATTCCGATTCCCATCCCCCATTTGTTCTAATCAAATATATTTAATGACTGCCTGCAGCAGCAAACGGCCATTAGTCCAAATGTCAAATGGGAAATATTAATAAATTATTCGGTAAACAAATTTGTCAAATTACGAGTTCGAATTCGTCGAGTGTAAATAGTTGAAAATAATTCATAAATAAATTTGCATCTAGTCAGGTTTTTGTAAGCGTTTCGTGCCACGCCTCGATGCAGCGGCACACAGTTGTTAATTAAGTGCCATTAACTGAAGGATATAAACGCAATTAGCGCCGAGTGGAACTCAAGCAAAACCGCCAAGCAGTCGCACCCCCATTTCGTAAAACCCCCAAGCCCCTTAGCCACCCCCTCAACTCTCTCTCACTCGTATGCAAGCGGCGCTGCTGTAGATGTTGCGTAGCCGCGAGCAAAGTGTCGTCTGCTTAATTAGTCTGCCTCAGTCTAAATAAGTACATATGTGAACAAATACTCATACATATAATAGACAGAGAGAGAGAGAGAGACAGAAAGTGAGAGAGATAGAAAGTAAAGAGAGAGAGAGAGAGAGAGAGAGAGAGAGAGAGAGAGAGAGTGACAGACCGAGTCTGTATGTCGCAACTCATTTAAGTCGCATTTAATAAAATCAAAATCCATTACGCTTAATTTTGATTAAAACATTGGACCAGCGTCTGCTCATTAAATTGTCACGCATGTTGTGTCAACCTCTTCAACTACACCCGTTGCTCTGCTCTGCTCTGCTCAGCTCCTATCGGCCAAGCTCCATAGCCATGGAGCACTTTGAAGTTGTCTGCGCGAGGCCGCCAACGCTGACACTTGCCTGACATCCCGTTTGACAGTTTGCATTGTGGCATGACACAAACTTCTCCCCCTCTCATTTCTGGTCTCTCACTCTCTCTCTCTCTCTCTCTCTCTCTCTCTCTCTCTCTATGTCTCTCTTGCATACAATCCTCTACTCTCTTCCCATTTGTTTTTCCATAATATCTATGTCGACCTCACGCCCCTCTGCTTGGGCTTCACCTCGCTTCTATTTGCAACATCTGTCAGAGGGGCGAATCGGGCAATGGAATGGGAGCAGATTCAGCGACATTCTTAAAAACGATTTAATTTAATTTTTATTGTTGACATAAACGTAATTGTCAGACCATTTATCCGCATTAAGTCCTCTGATGCGTAAGGATAACAGCAACAGCAACAGCAACAGCAACTGTCTCTGCTGTAACGGCGACAACAATAACAGCCACAAACAAATATGGCGTCAACATCATTGGGTGACAACAGGGTAGGCAGAGACAACAATGGGACAACTAGAAGAAATCTTGCTGAAATTTTTATATATAATAATGAAATAGACATAGATATAAGTAAGCATTTGTTATTCAGCAATTCTCAAGAATGGGAAGTAAAGTATCATAGAAGAAGTATTCATAATCTGTTTATACTGTATATAAAATTTGATGAATTTGATTTAAGTTTAAGAAACCAATTTTGAAGCAGGCTAAGAATGAAATGAAATGAAAAAAAAAAAAATTAAATTTAAATTAGATTCAGATATAATTTTTCAAATGAAGCCAGTCAAAACTTATTTGTACAGATTTAACTTAATGTCTCTTGACGATGATTCATCGAAGATTCCGTTCGCTTAGCATGCCAATCACACCCATTGTACTCGATGGTGCAAAAAAAAAAAAAAAAAAAAAAAAAAAAAAAAAAGAAAACATAAATATTTACAATTTGGCACAGTGTAAAATGAGTTTAACTTTATCTGCTTTTGTGGTTGTTTACCAGACACAGGCTTATTCTGGTATCCTGGGCAAAGAATGTTTTCGGCTGAAATGCGGGGCATGGATTGGAGTATCTGCAGAACTGTTATTTGTCGTTTGTTTCGTGGTTTATTTATATGCAAGTCAGGTTTTTGTCAACAAAATGTTTTGTGACAGAATATGGCGTGATGGCGAGAAGGCGAGGAGGCGGCGCCCTGACAGAGGGTGGGTTAACGCGCATCATGCGCCTCACTGGACACTAATGGAAAAACAGTGCTGCCGGAGATTTGGAGGGCGTGAGGTAGAGGAAAACATTGACCGGTACCAGCAACCACTCGGCAACCATTCAGCAACCACTCGGCAACCACTCTTGGTGGTTGTTTCCACTTTCACACCCAGAGGCGGCTTTAAATCGTCGGCTTTAACAAATGTTTTTTGTTTTCAATTTGGCCTATTTGCGATTCGAGCCATGAATTAGCTCAATTTCAGCTATACAACATCAAATCAATTTCTTTTGATTTGCAATTAATAGTCGCAGCCACATGCGGAGTTTTGAATTTCCGCTTTGGGGCACGGCACGTGCCCGTGGCTGGGTGGGTGGGCGCGACTTGTATTACATGCGAATCCCCTACGCATAACACATGTGATACCGCATTGGATACAAGTAAATAAACTCTAATGATGGCAAACTTGCATCTCTAATGATTCATGTAATGCATCTAGCATATAGTCTGATTACATCAGCTCACATTAAAATCTAATTATATCGAACGAAGTCAAGGAATCGCTCTAATAGGCGCCACACTTGACTCTGCCAGCAATCGCAATTAACATTTACATAAAAATAAAATGGTATTACCTGTTACCTGCCCCGTCTCCTCTCCCTCTCCCTCTCTCTTCGTTCCCTCGCCTTTCTAGGGCGTTGGCTGGCACAACATGGCGTATAATTAATAAATTTTGTACACGCGCACCAAATGCCCATTATTTAGTTGATTGTTGTTGCTGTTGATATTGCTGTTGTTGCTGTTGCTAGCTGGCGTTAATTGCACAAATACGTTTCTGAACAGTCCATTTTGGAATTACTTAAGTCACAATGCCTGCCCCTGGATGTCCGCCCCCTCCCCATATGCCCTAGCAGGCGGCGCGCGTCAAAAGCGGAAATTTGTTTATAATCGCTGTTAGCGTGTGGTACGCGTCCATAGCTATGACTATACATGTATATACACACACATTCATATAACTGAATGCCCTATCAATAGCCTAATAATCCCAGAAAAACACACTATATGTGTTTTAGTTGCGTGTGCTCGAATACAAGTTACTCTGTGTTCCTTAAGCATATGAGCATATGAGAAATGTTTCTGGATAAGCTATATAATATACAAACCAAATTATAGCTAATTATTATCTATATGCCAAATTGTATGACAATTCATGTCCTTATATTGCCAACCGAATTTTTTCTTTTCTTTTTAATTACTGAAAAAAGTTTCGATTTGTAAACATATTGTATACTTACAATCAGGTCTCGCTCCTTACGAATCCTATTTTCAATATCGATAACAAACACCCTTACTTCGCTTATATACCCTGTTCAATCTCATGCCATGGCCAGAGGGCATACACCAACCCAAACTTGAGGCCTGAACTAAATTGATACATTACCCCGCTGCTACTCTTCATAGCTCTGGCCGTGCGATATTTCAATTTGTGGGCTCAGCTCTTGCTTCTGGGTGTTCCTGCAGCTCCCTAGATTCCCATTGGCCATATGACAGAGCCACTTTGCTCGGCCCATTGTCTAAGCGGTTCTTTCTTTCATTCTTTCTCAGTCTTTTTTTTCTAATTTGTTCGTCTTGCCTTTCTTTAATAAATTTTTTATTGTTTGTTTGATGGCAGCAAACAAAAGTCGAGGAAAATATTTGATGGCCTCCGAGCACGCGGCACTGGCCTCTAAATGTATCTATTAGCGGGCAGCATTTTCCCAGAGAGAGAGAGAGAGAGAGAGAGAGAGAGCGGTTGAGGGGGAACCCTTTTGTGGCTATTGTTTTGATAAAGGATTTCTTTGGGCTCATCTAATTGCCTGTTGCCTGCCCGCCTGATGGTATTCTTGAGCGTAAACCGCAACGAAAATGCACAACATATGAGCGTCATTAGAAAATTGTTTTGCCAAATGGTTTTTAAATTGTTTTTGTTTATACTTCTCATCCGGCGAGTGTATCTAAATGCTTTCTATTGCCAACAGTTGTTTGTTAGCCAAAATATATCTGTTCCTCTGTTTCGCTGTTTGTTTGGCGGCCTGCGGTTTGCACCCAACGTTTAGCGATTCGGGCCGCAATCTCCAGCAACTGTTGCCATATAGTAGATATATATATATATATATGATATATCAACAGACATACACTTATACATCGTGCCATTGATTGGCATTAATTAGTGCTCGTATTGGCAATTATATCAACTGGTACCAGTTGAAGGATCTGCTAATTGAAGACGATGCTTAACTCATTCGCATGACTTTAAGTAAAAGCTGTTCGCCACAGTTGCTAAAAAATTTTTGTGGAGAACCTGGTTAAAGCCTACGTGTGAAATATTTGACTTAACTTAATTTAGTATTCACCGAGTGGTTTGGATTCCTCTTGTGATGTATGGAAACACTAGAAGAAATTACTTGGAGAAGTGTGTGGCACTGATTAACTAAGCCATATGCACTTTCCAGGCTCCTGTAGAAAAAGTTGAACGCTGATCGTCTTTTCCCAAATTACTGAAATATTTGTGAATACCTTTTACGACTTCATCAATCGAAAAAAAAATTAATAAACAATAGTGTACAGCAATTCTTGTTCTTCTTTCAACGACCAATAGAGAGAATATGCTAGCTTATATTATATACATCACATATAATTTATATCGCAATCGGACAAAGAAAGAGCTAATATGATCTTACTCATCAAATGGCTTTTAGGAATTCATATACTCGTAATTCAATTAACTGTAAAAGCCGTCATTAAGGTCTTATAATGTACTTCGGACAGCGTTATATGGGGGAACGATAAGAGGCGGAGAGGTGAGCAGAGGTAGCCCCACGTCGGCATCATAAAACTGAACAACAAAGTCACACCTCAAAGCGGTACGATAAATCAGGCACAGATCTCAACGATCTGAACAATCTGGCCAACTGGACAACTGGACAACTGAGAAGTCCAAGCTGGAAGCTTGCGGGCGGCCAATTTTAATTATCAAAATTATGACAAAGTTGTTTATGACACTTTAACGTGTGTTTTTTTGTCGGCTCAGAAAATTTGACTGGAAATTTATTGATTTTTAAGAGTCTCTCTGCTGTGCGGCAGCTCAAAGCCAATTTATGCAGATGCGCACATGAATACACATATAAATATATGAACATATATAGATCCGCTTAGCCCATCAATAAACAATATTTGAGAGCCATAATAAACAACAACAAAAGCGCTAAACTGCTCGCCACCGCCAAGGGGCAGCCGAGGAGGGCGCACGGCCTGGCTACCGTTTTGCGGGCAGACTGCAGCCTCGAGCGCTGTAATTTTCGTAAGAACTCCGACCACAAACCGAAAACGGGCCACACGAATTCATAATTTGAAACTAACCAAAAATCATCAGATTGCTCTAGTCGGGTGAGCAAAACTGAAAGATACTCTAGTTGCCAGCAGCCGTTTTATTGATTGTCCTTCAATATTCACAGAGATAACATATAATAAATATAGAATACATATACCGAATCAATAGTATCTAAAGTCTGCAAGTTATGCTCAACATAAACAAATATGTATTGATAACTCAGATTACAGCTGCTTCTTCAACATACATATATCTGCACCAGCACATACTGCCATCTCTTAGCCATTTTCAGTGGGTAAAGCGTATAAAAAATAAAGCGATTTAATCCTTGGCTGCATTGTTGCCGAACCAGGCAGCTCCCAATGGAGCGCCCAGCGCCCGCCCAGCCGCACGCTCGCTCCCAGATTAATTGCCCAGACGCCAGACTGTGAGCTGCAGCTTGTGTCGGGGTGGGGTAAAGGGTTGGTCCAGGGTCCAGGGTCTGAAGACCTACAGCAGCGCGCAGCAGCATCTGTGCTGAGTGCGGTATGTGTTGGAATGCGAGTATGGAGAATCCAATAAAGCCAAAATTATCAATTTATTTCACGCCTCGAAATCACAGCAACTGAAAAAGAGTGTGTGAGAGAGAGAGAGAGACAGAGAGAGGGAGTGGCTGACACAGGCACAGCCAACGGCTTAATTATAGTTGAGCCACGAATGTATCTGAAAGACATGGAGCACTAAGGACTAATGCACATACAATGAACAGATGCATTGATAGTTAGCAGAACCAAAGAATGACTTAGCAAAGAACGAAGAAAAACTAAGGGAAACGACCAACAAAATAAAAGTAGTTCTTTATTGACTGTCAAATATAATTCAGAATTATGGTATAGACCAATGTAAAATTTTTGTTGATGATTATAAATTTAATAGACATTACTAAACACACAGAATGTATATTGTATGTACTTAAATTACTATATAATTTAATTATGAATATTATAATAATAAAGAAAAAGGATATTTGCCAATTTCATTGCATCTTTTTGTTGTTTTGTTTTCATCAATGATTGCCGAATACTCTTTCATTCTTGCGCAATTTCCTTGCTTTGTGTGTGCCGCAACGTAAACAATGTATACCGGGGTAGGCGTTAAGAGGGTGTTATCCTTTAGCGCCTTCGCTTTATCAGAAAACAACAAAAATCGGCAGCCAAGATTCGACAAAGGTTTTCGTATGCCGCGCACCTAATTGCATCAGCTCGACCCAGGCCCGAAAAACTCTCGAATACAAAGGCAACATTTACAATGCTCGCCAGGACAACGATAACAACAACGAGCAGAAGATGAAGCAGAAAAAGAATAAAGGCAAAGATCTGACCCTCTAGGCTCATTGTTGGCATTGCCAATTCCAGTGTTTTCTTGTTGGGTCACAGTGAACATAAAGGGAATATTAGTTTTCAGCGAATATATGTGAGATGTAACTGAAGGTTTTTGTTATTACTAAGTCGACATATGAACCTATCAGCTGACATCGACACTCAACTAAAAGGAGAGAAACGAAATATATTCTTTTTGTCCTAACTAAAACCACCAAAGTTGATCAAAGTTAAGGTATTTATCAGTCAGTCGCTCCTTTCCTTTCACTCGCTTTGTGGTCAAATCGAGCGACCGCCGCCTGCTGTCCATAATGAATGAATTCCATTAAAGATTTATGCCAGTTTGATGATGCCGCACAAGGATCGAGGTGGATCGAGGTGGTGCTACGATTGTCTTGATTGAAGGTTGATTTGTTGCGTTTAGTCGGGCAAATGGGATTAGCACACGTGTTGCACACGCACAGCAAAGGTGTGGCACAGCATCGGAGCGGCAACATTGGCTAAGCAACTGGCGGCAGCTTGAAAGGCTGCTCAAATTTTATTTTGACAAATGACATTTCAATTGCAATTGTTTTCACAGCATGTGGCTCTCGCTCTATGTTCCTCTTTATCTCCCTCTCTCTCTCTCTCTCTCTCTCTCTCTCTCTCTATCTGTCTCTTTGTCTCTCGAGCATAATTCAAATTCAAACTGCGCAATTCATTTTTAAGCGGGGAGGCAGATCAAACAAATTGTAAAAGGCAAACAGGCGCGCGAGAAAACGTGATTGGAGCCACCTATCCGTCTCTCTCTCTGTCTCACCTCCCTCTCTCTCTCTCTCTGTCTCTCTCTCTCTCTCTCTCTAGTTGCTCTACCTACAGCAGCGCAGGGGCAGCAAAGTGATTTGATCTTTGCACCAACGTGGTAATCCGCATCTAATAATGTGAAGCATTCGGCGCACGATCCGAGTTCAAGCCTGTGGCGGCAGCTTCAGCTCCAAAGCAGAAAAAAAGAAGAGGAAAAACGAAGACCTCCCAGCTGGCAAGCCCCAACTGTGAGTGTGTATATTTATTTGTGGCTCGCACTGTGATTGGAGTCAACGATGGAGTTATTTGTACGTTTGCAAAGGCCGCAACCAGCTGCCGGTCTGCAAACAGCTGCCGGTTGGCCAATTTGCCAATCTGGCGGAGATCGCGCACAGCAACAAATTATATGCGTTGCCCATAATTGAGAAATATTGAGACATTACGATGAGCGATAAGAGAACAACAGTGAGAGTGTGACAGAGAGAGAGCGAACAAGAGGGAGGAAGGTAGAGACAACGACAATTTCAACCTGCTCGCATTTGAGTTCCATTTCCAAATATCAATTCCAACTCTAATTACAAATGGTTTGAAAATTAAATGTGTGCTGTGTCATTGCCATTCCCCAAGCCTTCAGCCCCAGTTCCCAATCACCAATCCTCAATCCCCAATCCCCGATCTCCAATGCCCAATCCCCAATTCGTATACTCCATTTCACGTCGACGGGCGCCGCGGCAACAAACAAAATCACCGTTCGATTTTATTTCATAGATAATTCGCTTAAATTATGGCGCAGCGGCGTCGGCTTAATGCCCCACAGCGACCTACAGCAGCGCCTGATTGGATCGCTCTGCTCTGACTCTCCCCGACTGAGATCGATATTGATCGGGCGACGTCAATCATTCCACGATTTGAGCTAAAAGCGACCAAAGTTAGCCACAAAATGGCCGCAACTAACTTAAATACCAAATAGTGCCTCAGATAATCAGAAGAATAGTGCAAAAATGAGCAATTACCGACTGACACATACCCTATATGTAAATAAATATGTCAGATTGACTTTATAGAGATTTCTCGTTGACCATTGATGGCCATGCTGCCTAACATTTTCTAGGACTTAATAAAGTCAACTCTGATATGCTAATGCTTAACGTTATTTAGAGTCATTCCTCCAAAACAGAGCATAGTTGCTTGCAGCCAGCTGCAATTTGGTTGTGCACTACTCATTTGGAGCATTTATGTGTTTACAGGGTATTAAACAACATAAAACACTTAAGTGTATATTAGTGTGTGTCTGTATGTGTGTATACAATTTAAATGAGCTGTCATGCATATTTTATACTCGTATTGCATTGCGGCATTTAGCAGAATTCAAACACTCCCACTGCCTGCCTGGCCTCCACACCCACCTCCTGCTCAGCTACAGCACTGGGCACACAGTCATGTGTAAAGAGCTGCCCCACCCAATTCCACTTGCCAGTTGAAAGAGCGGGTGGTTGGTGTGTGTGTGTGTGTTAAGCTAGATTGACAAATTGAAACGAATGTGGCCATTCACTTGGAAAACTTCATTAAATGCCTGCCCAGGCGGGCAGTCAGACAGTCAGAGAGTCAGGATATCATAAAAGAGCGGAGGAAGGACATGGGCATTATGACAATATGGCAACACCTCAACAGGAATACGAAAACAGGACCAGAGCAGAGCTAACAGGCTGGCCAGCTGGAATTGAAAATTCTTCATAGTCATCAAAGCAGTGCACAGGAGGAATATAGAAGAGAGGTGAGGACCGGGAGATAGGACGCTGACATTCCAGTTTATGTGTTTGCACCACCCTGCACCACCCAGCGCAGAAAGAGCGTGACGTATTTCCGTTTCCCATTTGCACCTGCATTCATTATCCTGTATCACAGTTGCTGCTATGGTTGATGTTGTTGTTGTTTTTTGGTATGCGTAACTAAGTTTTAGCTGTCAGTTTTTATGTCTGCCGCATAATGAAGTCAAAGCTAAAGCAGGCGCAGGGCTTGGGGTTGCCTTTAGCTTAAAGTATGTATATCTGTGTGTGGTACAAGTGCGCGTGTCCAATCCGATTTAATGCAGTCAAGTGACTTTATTTTTATTAGCACAACTTAATGAACTTGAAATTTCAAGCAACATTTATTACCAACATACAATATTCTTCTACTTCTTCTTCTTCTTTCTTTCGCACTTTTGTGTGTGCGGTGAAATTTGAAATTAGAAAGTCAAGTGATTTATGAACGTGCCGTGACTGAAGATTAAGTATCATTCGCATATAACCTACAAAAAATAAAATACAAATAAAGAACACGAATATCTGCTTGACAAATTGGGGTTGTGGGTTGACAAAGAGAGCCATTATCATTATTATGTGTATTGTTTTCTATATTAGCATTGATATTAGCATTAGCATTAGCATTAGCATAAGCGTTAGCATTACCATTAGCGTTAGCATTAGCGTCAACATTAGCATTAGCATTAGCGTCAGCATTAGCATTAGCATTAGCGTCAACATTAGCATTAGCGTTAGCATTATCGTCAGCTTTAGCGTCAGCATTAGCGTTAGCATTAGCATTAGCGTCAGCATTAGCGTCAACATTAGCGTTAGCATTAGCATTAGCGTCAGCATTAGCGTCAGCATTAGCGTTAGCATTAGCATTAGCGTCAGCATTAGCGTCAGCATCAGCGTTAGCATTAGCATTAGCGTCAGAATTAGCGTTAGCATTAGCATTAGCGTCAGCATTAGCGTTAGCATTAGCGTCAGCATCAGCGTTAGCATTAGCATTAGCGTTAGCGTCAGCATTAGCGTCAGCATTAGCGTTAGCATTAGCATTAGCGTCAGCATTACCTTCAGCATTAGCATTAGCGTTAGCATAAGCATTAGCATTAGCGTTAGCGTTAGCATTAGCATTAGCATTAGCGTCAGCATTAGCGTCAGCATTAGCGTTAGCGTCAGCATTAGCGTCAGCATTAGCGTCAGCATTAGCGTCAGCATTAGCGTTAGCATTAGCATTGGCGTCAGCATTGGCGTCAGCATTAGCGTTAGCATTAGCATTAGCGTCAGCATTAGCGTTAGCATTAGCGTTAGCATTAGCATTAGCGTCAGCATTAGCTTCAGCATTAGCGTTAGCGTCAGCATTAGCGTTAGCATTGGCGTCAGCATTAGCGTTAGCATTAGCATTAGCGTGAGCATTAGCGTCAGCATTAGCGTTAGCATTAGCATTGGCGTCAGCATTAGCGTCAGCATTAGCGTCAGCATTAGCGTTAGCATTAGCATTAGCTTCAGCATTAGCGTCAGCATTAGCGTCAGCATTAGCGTTAGCGTCAGCATTAGCGTCAGCATTAGCGTTAGCATTAGCATTGGCGTCAGCATTAGCGTTAGCATTAGCATTAGCGTCAGCATTAGCGTTAGCATTAGCTTCAGCATTAGCGTTAGCATTAGCATTAGCGTCAGCATTAGCTTCAGCATTAGCGTTAGCGTTAGCATTAGCGTCAGCATTAGCGTTAGCATTAGCATTGGCGTCAGCATCAGCGTTAGCATTAGCATTAGCGTCAGCATTAGAGTTAGCATTAGCGTTAGCATTAGCGTTAGCATTAGCGTTAGCATTAGCGTTAGCATTAGCGTTAGCATTAGCGTTAGCATTAGCATTGGCATTAGAGTTAGCGTTAGGTAACCATTTCAGTTTTTTGCTACACAAAATTAGACACCTTATCGGCTCTCGGACAGAGCATTGCCTATAAAATGAAACTGAAGTTTACGGTAACTATCTTTCATATTTTATTTCCTGTTGCACAACATAGTTGACTGACTTACCAGACCCTAAATCTAGTCCAACCTCCCTTGAAGCCGCGCCGCTGAAACCGGGGAACCGCCCAAGTGGCTCATTAATGAGCGCAAACGATGCATTTGATGGCAATGCAATCAACAGACAAAAGAGCGAGAAAGTTTAATTGCAGCTTTTTAGCTTAAAAGCAAAAGTACGCCGTAATTATATATTCCCATATACACACACACACTACATGCCAGCACGCCAGAGAAGAGAGTCCAGCGTCGAGAGGTGCGAACCATGACGCATGCGCCTAATTGCTGCAACACACACGAAAAATTTCTAGATAAAGATAAAAGACAAACAAGTTGATTGCTTAAACAAAGTTGCAATACACTTTCAGAAACTGGGATATAATGGGATATACAATTTGAGTGAAAGAAAATATATTGATTAAGTTTAGACCAAATAGGTTATTCATACAGAATTTGGATTATTGTCATACTTATAAGAGTAATTCTCTGTTGGCGAACGATATGTAAGAGTAACATAACATATGTCAACTCTCATGACGAAACTTAAATAGCTTTCATATAACAAACAAACAACTAACAAACAATCAACATACAACTGAGAGAGGGTTACAACTTCACGGCCATTGTTGCCGTTGCTCTTTACGTGACTTATTTATATGACCCGCATTGTTGTCTACCGCTGACGCGATGCGTCGTCGTCGTCGTTGTTGCAACTTAAGCAAATTGCATTCTCATTACTTATGAGAAGTGCACCAGGTAGGCTAGGGAACACAGTCACCGAAGTTCCATTAACGTCAGCCTCGCGTTAAAAATCGATAGATAGATTGAGCCAACTGCCAACTACTGGGACCAGGCGACGCCTCATGGTCCCCAACGAAGCTCGAAGCGGAGTCGAAAGGCAATGCACACCAAGGCGATCCGCGGCACATTCTGAGGCTGCGGCGGCTGAGATCAAAGCGCGCGAAAAACCACCATCATCTTCTTAAAGGTGGTAATTATGTCTCGCTTTGGCTCGTCTGTTGGCCGAGTCAGTTGGCCAAATCGTTCTGTCTGGGCTCTTTTGCTTTCTACCAAAGCAAAGCGTCCTATAGCAACTGTCGCTGATCAGTGATCGTTGGTGATCGGTCATCGGTTATAGATGATCAGTGATTGGTTATCGATGATTGTATATCAATGATCAGTGATTATTTCACATATACATATGTATTCTTTATGATATTCTACACTCAGTTGGTCAAATCACTCAGATTGGCCTGGCCGCTATATAGAAACTGTGGGTGATCGGCTTTCAATGATTTTGATCTAAGACCGGCATCGCTGATTGTTTTGAAAGTTCTCCGGCCATAGTTCTTACGACTAACTAAACTAATTTTTGTTGTAGCTAAGGCAATGCACTGTTCTTCAAGGATCTGTGGCCCAGTGATCGGTGATCTCCAGTGACTCTTAAGGATTTCAAACACTCCAAAAATAAGTGTTTCGCATGGAGTGTTATAAATAAAACTCTCAAAATAACTCTTTCAGCATGTGCTTGAAAGAACTCCTTTCACTCAGTGAGAAACAGAAAAACTGTGGGTTTTTCTGTTGTCCTCAGAGTGATATTTTATTGCCTTGCTCAAAAAAAATAACCCTTTTTTTTTGTGTGTGCTGCTGCTGCGTAGATCAATGACGCAGTTTGCTTTTGTTTTTTTTTCTTCTAACTGTTGCTGCTGCGTTGCACTATGGGAGCAAATGCCGATTTAGCGGCATAAACTCAAAATTTAAATATATGGACTTGAAATTTAGCAAATATGCTTAGATTACTTTTTTAGAAATCTGGATTTTCTTGTTTTGGAAATTTGAATGGGAAGTCATATACTTAGACTTTTCTAAAATGGATCTACGGAAATAAATAAGAAAATATAACAAAATATTGTTGGATTTTATGCCACTAAATCGGCGTTTGCGCCCATAGTGCATTGGTCAGCGATGCACTTTGTTTTTGCCAAAAAAAAAAACTTTTTTTTTGTGTATGTGCTGCGTTGGTGTGTATGCAAGGGTTGTTCTCGAGGAGCAGGTCAATTACGATCTACATATAATTCGATTCGACAGACAGAGGGACAGACGCACAACACAGACATACATATAAAGGGTCACACAACAGATAGACACACAGAGCGACAGACAGACAGACACACAGTTATAGGGACAGACAGATAGACACACAGACAGACACAGAGTTATAGACACGCATGCAGACACACATAGTGACAGACAGACAGTGTGACAGACGGACGGACAGACAGACATGGCTATATCAAATTTTTTTCCTGCTGATCAAGAATATATATACTATATAGAGTCATCCACGCCACCTTCTGCCTGTTATATACATATATCGACTCTGCTCGTCGCCCTGATCAAGAATATATATAATTTATATGGTCATATACGCCCCATTCTGGATCAGTGATCGCAGATCTGCGATCGGTTAAAAAGATGGGTGATCACTTTGCCAGTGAAAGCTTCACAGTAAATTTGTAGGCACTTGCTCGTCCCAAACACAAAATAAAATGGCCGCCGGCTATTGCGGCTGATGCATAACCCGAAATTTAATTTAAGTAGCTCTATAGTGATCCACACAGTCCCTCATCATAACTCAGCTGTCAGCTGCATGTCACTTCTGCGGCTACCGTTGCTCAGATCGAAATTGTAGACGCAATTAGTTTGAAATATTATTATCGACACGTACTCCACATTCACGGGCTCGGCCGGTCGGTCTACTGTCTGCGGTGTCTGCACCACAATTACCCTCAATTGAAGGGAGCTTCATTCGTGTTAAACTCTTTGACCGCATCTCTCACTTATACACCACTTGCCACAGTTTGACTTGAGCTGATGGCTGATTTCACTTGCCCGAAAGCTACAACAACAACAACCTAACTTATCCATGTAAATATATCCATTTATATCCAACAATTCCCGAGCTCAATTGAAAAGCTGCTGACAAAAGTTGTCATTGATGAGCGAGGTCCAAACCGCCATTCGAAAATCAAATTGCGCCATTAACTGCTGGCAATTAGTAGATCCCGACATAGACAAATTTATATGTGTACACGGTCAGAAAATGTCTATTTGCTTGCCAATATTTTCAAAATATAGTTGGAAATTTTAAGACCCAGTAGTATGAATTCTACATTTATCTAAGGCTGACACGAATCATAAGGTGATTAAACATTAAACATTTTGTATTTTTTATAGTTTCAATTTAAAAAAAAAAAATAAAAAAATAATAATTTGATCTAATTAAGTTTTCTATCTAATAAAATGTCTCACCTTTCCAAGGAATATGAAACTGTTTAAAACTAAAATTTTAGTTAGTAGTTTTAGTAGCAGACTTTAATATCGTTCGTTTCTCTCCGTGTAATTTGCTATACACTTAGAGACTTGGTCTGTCAAACGGTAGTGGAATTTTACTTTTTATACCCTGAACCCATTGAAAATGGGAAATCAGGGTATAATGGTTAAAAGTATGTGACAGGCAGAAGGAAGCGTGGCAGACCCCACAAAGTATATATATTCTTGATCAGGGTGACGAGAAAAGTTGATCTAGCCCTGTCCGTCTGTCCGTCCGTCCGTCTGTCCGTCCGTCCGTCCGTATGAACGTCGAGATTTCGGAAACTACAAAAGCTAGAGAAATTTCACATGAACATGCGTATGTTAGCTACGCAGTACGAGTTTATTTTGTTTTTTCGATAACTCATTCCATTTCCAAATTATCGATAAAAAATCGAAAATTCGTTTCCATTTTTTAGGTTTTTTGGGCATAATTTCTACACTTTTTCAGCTAGAGACTTCAAATTTGTTTATTTACATAGATATTATGGATACGCAGATTATGTAATTTACAGATTTTGGATGCCACGCCCCCTTCGCCAATTAAAAAAAAAACGCATTTCAAATACTAGAGACTTGCAATTTGGCATATAGATAGATTTAGATACTCTTAATATATTCCGAAAGTTTCATGAAGATCGTTCATCTAGAAATGGAGTTATAAGCGTCCAAAGTATAGCCCAACCCACCCCCAGGCCACGGCAGCAACTGCGCAGTTAGCAGAGCACGCGCTCATAAGTGCGTAAAGAAGAAGAGTATCACTTTTTTGCAGGGTTCAGGGGATCTCGTAGTCGAGCCGTCTCGACTAGAGCCTTCTTACTTGTTCAATTATGAATAGAGAATGATTGTTTCGTAGCATGGTGAATGAGAACGAAAGCTTGAATGCTATGTGGCATGGTGCTTAATGGATGTACGCTCGTTTCTCAGTGTACTGAAGGTAGCGTTAATTAATTTATGACAGGCAGACTGACAGAGAGATATAGAGAAACAGAGCTTATTAATTAAACAGCACAATTCGAATTCGAGTTCGAATCCAACTTTGAGTGCGAACGATGATAGCTGAAAGCTAAAAGCGCAATTAACAATAATAATATGATATTATAATTTAGTTAAATATATGCCTTCCTTCTTTTATAGCTGAAAGCACACAAATTATAGATATAGCTCCCTCTCTCTTTCTGGCTCGATTTCTCCCTTTCTCGCTCTCGTACTTTATACAAATTGAAATGCACTCAAATAAATTTCGAGCTTTGTCATTTTCATTGCATTAATTTATTCTCAAGTGTCCAGGCGCAAAAAACTGAAATACATACTTACAGTAGACACACGCTATGATGAAACTGAAATAAAAGTTGATGAAGAGATAAAATGTATTAGATTTAATGCGATTAATATGACAATTGTTTAAGTTAGCTTACAGGATTATTTGCATTTGACCAAGAGTTCTCTTCAGTGGGGCTCTACTGTAGCCACATACCAATGTGTGTGCATAAAAATGACGACAGCAACGACAGAAAATTACACTGAAATTATAGCAACAATTATTTTCAAATTGAATTACATCCAATTACAAATAAAATGAAATGCAGATGGCATGAAGATAGCGAACGACTCTCTCATTCAGCATAATGGCCGACGGGCCCCGCTCTCTCTTTCTCTGTCTCTCTCTATCTCTTTCTCTGTTTTGTCTTCTATCTCTGGGCAGCTGGTGAGGGCGTAGGTGGGTGAGTAGATGGAAAAAAAAAACCAATTAGAGACGCGGCCTGCCCTGCCCTGCGGCTGTCACAGTCGGGCGGTGTCGGCTCATAAGTTATTATCCTGCAATTAATTTGGCTAAATGCTCCGCCGCCACTTGGTCAGCTCTCCTTGGCCTTTGCGCCGACGCGCAGCGCAAGCGCCTGAATGGCCAGCGCTGATTGGCTGCTCCAACGTGACGTCACGCTTGCAAGAAACGTGCAAGACACGCCTGCAACACAGCTGCACAGGCGGTCACAGCAACAGCAGTGGGAGCGTGGAAAAGAGAAAGAGCATCAAAGCAATCAAGAGAGAGAGAGAGCGAGAGAGAGAGAGGGAGAGAGAGAGAGAGAGAGAGAGGGAGCGCCAAAGCGGTCTGTAGGCAAGGAACTTTCTGTTCTCTGCAACATGTTCGACGTGCATTGTTCGATGCTCGAAGATCGAAGTTCGAAGTTAGAAGTTGTGTGTTGCCAACGACTTGCATGCAAACTGAGAAACTATAGATTTTTTTTTTTTAATTCCAATTGAAGTTTACTTTAGGTATATGCTATAAGGTTAATTTAGACATACAAATGTATATATGTGTATATACATATATATGTGTATATGTAGCTTTCGTCTTTTCAGACTTAATTTTATCAATTTTTTATAATTTTGTATTTTACCTTATTATATTAGCAGTAATATATTTATTATCTTGGAAATCAGTCTGTCTGAGGAATATTTAAAAATATACTAAACCATAAACCTAAATTCGGACAAAGAGATAACTTTATGATAATAAAATATCATCACATATGCATATGCAATAAATATGATCTCCTTCCACATTCCAAGAAAATATATGCTCAAGATTATACCACTTCTTGATTAAATCAATGAAGATAAATGGCAATCAAGAGATTAGCCCGAAACTCCATCTATCTAAGATGCTGCCCACGAAGACAACGAAATTGAGATCCATTTAGATAGAATCAATTGTACATTTTCCATTTATGCTTTCTCGCGCTTATCTGAGAATGGTGGAAAACCTTTTAGCTACGCTGCGCCCAGCGACTTGTGTGGCAAATTAAAATTCGATTTTTCAAATTATCAAATAAAAGAAATAGAATATATATGAGTATGTATATATATATGTGTGTGTATGCCTTACAGATTTGATGAAAGGCAGCGCACAAATTGAATGTCAGTTCATTTAAATCGATTTAGTTTTAATATACTCTCCCATATTGTTGTGGCTGCTGTGTGTGTCAGCGCGTGTGTTAATGACGCTTTACAAATGCTGTAAATGCAACAGCATTTTGGAGTTCAATTCGTCTGCTTTGTCCTGCTGAATGCATAACAAATGGGAATTGGCACAGGTTTGCCAGCAGGTCGAAGGGAAAACTCATTGTAAAGAAAAGCGTGTGATAATCCACAGTCAGCGAGTACAATGGGACACATTAGCCACACGTAGTTAGCGCTAGGATCTGCCTGGATCTGCCAGGACCATCGGCCTAGGTGGCTAATGGACTGAGCACTTTAGTTTTGGTCAATGCCTTTCACACCTCCTACTATTTCTACTTCTACTTCTGCTGCTCTGCTCTTTGCCCTTTGCCCAGGCCTTGAGCCGAGCGTGAAGAATCGCAAACGAGAGAACAAGAATCGAGCTGATCCGATCCGACGCGATCCTTTTGTCTACCTAACCTTTGATCAGTTACCGACGCGCACAGGTGCCGAGCAGCATGAAAACTTGGCCAATAACCAATAGCTAGCACGCAATTAGTTCTTAATACGCAGCCAAAAAATCTTGATGCAGCCAGAGATTTATAATTGTGTTAAAGAAGAAGAAGAAGGTGGAAGTCGCGCTCACATTTCATGAGAATCCGATGTGATCTCATCTGATCTCAGGATGAGGGCGTTTAACTATTTACTTTTGAAATTTTAAGCTAATTTACACGTTTTACAATAAGCAAGGATATGCAAGAGGGACGCAGTGTGAACGACTAACAGTTACCCTCGATTGCCGTAGGATGACGATTAATACATCGAGTTTCTGAGACTTCGATTAGAATGGAATGGAACAATGACTTGGGAGGAAGGTCGAAAGCTTAAAAAAAGAATTCGGCCCTTGAGTTGATTATTCAATTTGATATTCACGTTAATGAGAACCTCTGCTTAACATTGGCTCACATATACTCGAGTACATTCACATACTTATCCACATGGCCATCCACCCCATCTGCACAAAAATTGTTTCCAAGCCCGATGCTTTTCGATACTATTTATAGTTTCTATATCCAATCCGGATTTCAACACACTCATTAACCCCTGCTTCACACACAATTTCGAATCGCTGCAGTTTATAGAAACTGTAAAGTCACAGCGTTAATTGTAGCACTTCGCACCCGCCCTCTATTCGATTTTTTTTTTTTCGTGCATTTGCCGACTTCCATTTCTACAATATTGTTGGATTTTATACCGCTAAATCGGTGTTTGCGCCCATAGTGCATTGGTCAGCGATGCACTTTGTTTTTGCCAAAAAAAAAAAAAACAATTTTTTTTTTGTGTATGTGCTGCGTTGGTGTGTATGCAAGGGTTGTTTTCGAGGAGCAGGTCAATTACGATCTACATATAATTCGATTCGACAGACAGAGGGACAGACGCACAACACAGACATACATATAAAGGGTCACACAAACAGATAGACACACAGAGCGACAGACAGACAGACACATAGAATGACAGACAGACGGACAGACATAGGGACAGACAGATAGACACACAGACAGACACAGAGTTATAGACACGCATGCAGACACACATAGTGACAGACAGACAGTGTGACAGACGGACGGACAGACAGACAGGGCTATATCAAATTTTTTCCCTGCTGATCAAGAATATATATACTATATAGTGTCATCCACGCCACCTTCTGCCTGTTATATACATATATCGACTCTGCTCGTCGCCCTGATCAAGAATATATATAATTTATATGGTCATATACGCCCCATTCTGCCTGTTAATTACATTTATCAAAACCATAATAGTTTGATTTCTTATTTTCAATCAGGTTATAATTAAAAGCAAACACAGAGCAAACACAAAGCAAACACAAAACAAACACACAAAGCAAAAACACATACAAAGTTTTATAAATGAGGATTTTAGAAATAAGTCACAAAATAACTCTTTGTGTGAAAGAGTTAAAGTATTACTCGCAAAATAACTCTTTTAAAAAGAGGAATTGCCTGAATTCCTCCATGCCAAACACTCAGAGTAGGAGTGAAAAAAACCAAAAATATCTCTCCTACTCAGAGGAATAAAGTTTGTGTGCGCCTTTTATCTCTTTCACTCAGAGACTAATGGGATAAGTGAGTCGGGTAACTGTTATTCGGGGTCTCTGCCCCATCTGCACAAAAATTGTTTCCAAGCCCGATGCTTTCGATACTATATCTAATAGTTTATCTATATTCCGGATTTCAACACACTCATTAAACCCTGCTTCACACCAATTTCGAATCGCTGCAGTTTATAGAAACTGTAAAGTCACAGCGTTAATTGTAGCACTTCGCACCCCCCTCTATTCGATTTTTTTTCCATTTTCCGACTTCCATTTCTACCCCAATCTCATCTGAATATCCGCGTCTGCATCTACATCTGTCCATTCACGCCCCATATTAATCTCCATTATTCGATGGGCCCCGAAAAATCTCACTCTTTCAACACGGAAGCAATAAAAACTCAAATTACTTTTCGTTAACATCCTGATCTGAGACATTCGCCTAATTCTCATGTTAATGATAGCAATTAATTTTGGGTTCGTGGTCTGATCTAATATTGTGATGCCCCAAAAGTCGCGTAAGGCAAAACAAATCGACAAACATATTTTTATTGTCGCCGAGCAGAGACTTTTCCCGCTGGGAGCAATTAATTACTCAAAATACAGGCGACTAAAAGTTCCCAGTGCTGGAAACTTGCTTTGTTTGCCATGGCGAATTCTTATCCCTTTTCAATTTCAGCAAACTTTCTCCACATTCTCTCACTCTCACTCTCACTCGCACTCTATCTCTGTCTCGCTTTGTGTGTCCTGCTGCCCACGCAAAAGCTGTCCTGCGCTGATTTATGGCCTGGGCCACAATAAATTTCAACACTCCAGGTGCTGAAGCATATAAATCAATCCATTAGTTTTTCCCCGTATGTATTTCGATTTGTTGACTGTGGGCTTTTCTATTTGTCAGCAGGGTATCTATGGGGGTGTTGGCCATGCCCTGCCCTGTCTTGCCCTGCCATGGCGCGCCGTGGCTTAACCTCAATTCGTTGCACTGTTTGGCTTTACTTTGCTTTGCTTTGAGTGACAATAAATTATGGCCATGATTAGTCTAAATTTGGCAATGGGGAAACTTGTGTCAACGAATTCCCATCGCATCGCAACTTTCCCAAAAAGCATTTTTCTCACGACAGAAATTATGAAAATTGAAAAAAAAAAGCAAAAAGCAAAGAAAGAAAAACTAAATCATTAGCAAGCATCAATAAACAAAGTTTCGCCGCAACTCAGATGACAAAAGCCAACTGCATTGCAGTTGGCCAAACGCCGCAAGGTATGCAGCAAATTGGGTGTGCGTGTGTGCGAGTGTGTGTGTGAGCAACACAGGTGGCAATGTGGCCATTATGGCTAATGGCAAGAGCCTCGCGGCCAAATGAGTTAAGCCAACAAGAAGCAGCAACAACACCAGCTCAAAGTAAGCGTTAAAGTAAGCCATAAAAAAGACAAAGCCGTCATTTTTCTAATGAACCAGCAGCAGCAGCAGCAGCTGAGCAGAGCAAAGAGAGGTTCTTGTCGCTCCCAATGCTGACCAAGTGGAAGCCAGTTAAACAATTTAGTTGCGCCTTAAAAAGCCAAGTTAGCTCGGCCAATCACGCAGCTGCGCCGAACTTCAAAGCTAAAATCGTACAGCGCGGATATGAGCCGCTTAACGCAGCCAAAGATACTCAGATACACAGAGACAGATACAGATACACAGAGGCAAACACACAGGTACAGATATACATACAGAAAGAGATTCACGCACACATGTATTCCGATACAGATGCAGCTTTGATAAATGAGGAGACAGACGCACAAACTGAAGAATAACGAGCGAAAGAGTCGGATTATAAGCAGATGTGTTGAGGACTTGAAGATACTCTGGAATACTATGGCAATACGAATTTTCAAGTTTGTATGGGTCGGAACTGTTTTTGAGAAGCTCATGAGTAAAATGAAGAATCAAACTCCCATAATATAATATATATAATATAAATATATATTCATAGATTAATAAGTTCACTTCCACGAACTACATATACATACATTCTCTCAATTAACATCACACCTCATAACACTTGCGCTTCTTATAGAGTATGTAAACAGGCTCTGAGAGAAGCTGCAGCAAAGACTTTCAACAAGATTCTCTGGGTAAATATGTGAGTGTGTGTGTGTGTGTGTGTGTGTGTGTGTGTGTGTTTGTGTGTAAAGCAGGCTTAATCACATTGCTTGGCCATTGGCCAGGCGGCAAAAGATCAAAGCCCGCTTTAGCTGTTAGATGCGGCTAGCTTGGTGGTCGCCTGCGTGGCTGCTGGACTGCCTGAGTGGCTGGGCTAGAATGATGGCTAGGTAATTGGCAGGTAGCTGACGCTGCAGCCAAATGACATGCCAATGCTATTGCCAAGCCAAAAAAAAAAAAGGAAAACAACAGAGAGCAGATATAAAAGCTCTTCCTCTGCTCGCAGATTCGTTGTCGGCCAGCCAAATGTGAATATTTGTCATCAGTCGGCTGTCTTCCCAGACTCGTATTCCCATGACATCTATGCGACTCGTCTCGATTGTCAACGGAAGTGGCAAACCGAGTGGCGTCAAAAGACGCCGCCATCTGATGCCCCCCCTCCCCCCTTGCTCTCACTCCCTTGCCACGCCACCACCCTCTGCCCTTTGATTTGGGCGCATTTTTCGCATGCGAAATGCGACAAAGTGACACAACATAAAATTCTGTCAAATTAAAATCATTCAAGACGGCAATGCCCCAGCCCGATACCGATGCTGATGCTGATGCTGATGCCGAACCCCATCCCGATCCCGACTCATAGTGTCATTAGCATAACTGTCAAAAGTGAGCAAAGATGCAACTGAGAAGAGTCTTCAGCTGTGGCGTCTCTGAACTGAACATGCCATGCTTCGCTGACAAGCAGACAAATTTTTGGTTGAATAATGTTCAACGAATCCAGAGTAAACTTAAGATATATACATATGTAGATGACTGCATAACTGAACGACTAATTGGTGAACAAGGCAAAAGCATCAGGCAAACAATCTCTCTCTGCAATCTCTTCTCCTCTCATCTTTTCTTTTATTGATTTCTTATTGAAAAACGAGTCGCAATCTTGACTTCCTCGAAAGTATCAACTAAGGACTCTAATTGTTGTCGAAAGGAAGTGCAGGACATGCACTTCCCATGCTTAGCTACATGTCTTGAGCGCAGGTGCCACCAAAGACGCGCAGAGAATTGGAAACTAATTGCATAAAGGAAAATAATAAAAAACAAAAGGGAAACAAAAACAACAACAAATGTAGAATAGCAATCAAAACACACTTGCAACGCCCACTCGAGTGCCCAGTTGTCAGCCTAAAACAACAAATAAAGCAATCAAACTGAAGAGTCGGAGTCGAAGTCGGAGAGTCGAATAAATACCGAATACTATTCGGCAGCGACATATGTTCTCACACGCGGCACCTTTGTCCATCAGCATTACGCCAGAGCCAGCAGCAGACAGAGAGGGAGCGACTGAGTGAGCGAGAGAGGTGAGATGGGGCAATAGAAACAAATTGCGGGATATTTATAAACGTCAAAATAACCAAAAAGGAGCAAGAGCTGGAAGCAATTCGATCTGTGAGATCCCTTTAGATACCCATTGATGGTGCGAGAAGTATGTATGATAGACTGTCAGTAGGAATTAAGAAATGAAATAATGAAATGAAATTGAAATAGTTATGCTATTATTATCTTCGATTATCAATAGAATCATTGCTCCCTTATACGTGTGCGTAACTGAGCATTAGAAATACTTTCCAATAGCAACTTCACCCTTCACTTCACTTAGGGTATTTTGATAGTTACTCCACTGAAAACTCACTTGCCTTTTTATGACGCACACCCGTTCCGCCTTCGTCGTGTGAGTGGCCAATTCTGGTCATAAAAAAGAGAAGAGAAACCAATATAGATAGATTGACATTGGCATTGGGCGTTGGCCATTGGGCCGGGCTCTCGCTCTGTGAATAGAAACATCAAATAGTCTCAGTCAAAGGTTGCCAGAGGAGAAGTCTGCCATCAAAGAGGCAGCCACAAATCGTAAAAAACAAAACACCGACAATTTCACACCCTTCCTCTTCTTCCCTTCCTCCTTTGTTTCTTCTGTGGGCAATAAAAAATTAAACGGTAGCTAGTTAGGATGCATTCTCGGATCTGGAATTGTTTGCATTGATTCCGCTTCGAACTTTGCTCGGAGTCGGCGGTTTTGTCTGTTGTTGAGATTTTCATTCGTGGAAATTTCGTGGATGACGGCGACGGCGGCTTTGAAGCGTTTCCCGGAATGGGGAGGAAATTTTGGCCAAAACTGTTCCCCGTTTGCTACTAATTAAAACAATCTCCTTCTCTCTCCTCCTTCAGCTCACGCCATCGCCTGCTCCACACAAATGTTAATTTAGGCATTTGTTCCGGTCGAGATGATCTATGCCGAAATATCTGATAAATCTGCCATCTCATGTAGGCCGCAGATCGTCTGATTGATGAGCTCTCCAAATAGCATCGATTTGCTGGGCAAAATTGTGCTCTGTGTGTGTGTATGAGTGAGAATATATGTGTGTGTGGGCAAATAAATTACGAACTAATCATTGAAAAATTAATCAGAAATCAACAATTTTCAACTGCTAATTAAAATGTTTACGCAAATGAATAATTCGTTTCATTGCCAATGAATATTCATGATCGGCCGACCACAGACTCAGCGCAGCTCGACATTTAAAATAAATTAAATTAAATCAATTCAAACGAAGATCAGACTCAAGCCAACAAATGCCACCGACTGTGCGACGCATGTGAGAGTCGAGCATATTAAGCTAGAAGATACCCTAATAACAGAAGTAGAGTAGAGTTTATAAGCATTCAGCAAAACAGAAGAGTAGAGTTGACATGTTGACATTGACTATGAAACGTAAACAAAATTCGAAACTGCTTCCGGTGGAAATTCTTGGCAAGGAGATTTACGTATATCGAAATTGCGTATATTGAAAACAGAATTAACTAGTTGTTCATATACATCTTATCTGTTATACCCTTTAAGACATTTTAGGGTATACAATTTAATTAAGTGTTTGCTCTAAAAGTCAAAGAAGCCGCTACAACGGTAGCGCAATACACACACAGACACAGGCAGACAAGCATGTATGTGTATATATATAGATAATTTATATAAATGCATGTTTAATAAATTCAATATAACGATACAAAATTAGCCAAAGACCCAATGGCAAACCACAAAATACAATTTATAACATTTATAGTTCATCTCCATGCGATTGTTGTTGTCGTTGCTTGTCAGCTGTGACAGGATCGACTCAAGCTGTCATCTGCCAACATATATACATATATATATGTCTATGAAATATCGTAAATAACTTATTTAAAATAAGTCATCAGCAGCAACTTCAGTAGACACTAGAATTGAGTTGATTATCATGAAAAAATAAAGATTGAATTTATTTAAGACAAATAATTGCTCTTATAAATGGGCAAATTAGGTTAATAAACTACACCAATATAATAAGAATTATTGTTGGCCCTATTCTTAAGGCATTTGGCCATTTTGTCTATGACAGGCTCGACTTTACGCTTTATACTTGTATATGCAGTTTTATTGCTCTATTATAGGCTCTACTTTAAAACTTGCAGTTAATATTTAAATTCTAACGATAGGCCCCACTGTACTTGTCCACCATTTTGATACTCAGCAATTAATTTCGTAGAGATTTAATTGACTGAACCATTAAATAAAAAAAAAAATAATAATAATGATGAGATTTATGCTGATGCAATTTGCGAAAAATTATGTTAATTGTGGATGAGCAGCAGGTTTATATATATGTGTATATATGTATATAAGTGTATCTATCATTGATTTAAATTAATGCACATGTCAGGCAATTAATACATGCAAAAACCATGGCAGCGACGAGACGAGGCCAATGGCTTGCAAATGTGAACTCAGTTGTGCGATTGCTCACTGTCTATAAATCTCTATTTCTCTCTCTCTCTCTCTCTCTCTCTCTCTCTCTCTCTCTCTCTCTTATTCTCTCTCGCTATGCTCATAAATAACTGAGGCATTTGGTCGCGCTGTCAATCAGTCCCGAGCGGACTTAATAGAAACATTTTATACGCCCAGCTGCAACAATTGAATTCATTGTCCGCTCTGTAGTGTCCTGATTGCACTCGAAGTGCTAAAGGCTCTAATGAGTTTTCGATTAGGTGTGTCCTCCATATCAAATCGATGAGCATATTGTCTGCTCAGCTCTGTCTTGGTTAGCCCTACTCCGCTTTACTTTCCACTCGATTGCCAGGATTTAATTTGCTTACATTAAAATGCTATAAATTCAAGTACAGTTGAGTGCATTCTACCCTCTGGGGCATGGTGTACATGGAGCAAGCCCCGAAAAAGTGTTGATGTCATGTCGCATGCGCCATGCCTGCATTTCCGGTGCTGCCTGTACAGGTATTATCATCCATATTGCTGGCACTCGCCATTTTCACACTCATGCAGCTAATGAGCAATAAAGCTAAATGAAAATGCCGCTAAAGAACAAGAAGAGGAAGAGAGTAGTAGAGGAATGAAGCTAGCACAAAAACAGCTAAAAGCGAAGCCAACAAATCGATTTGGTCAATTTGTTATTGTTGCAGGCGCTCGATGCCTCTTCTCACTCTCCTTGGTAAGAACAGCGTGCAAAACTGGAGTCTGCTAAACAGAGGGGCAGTGGGCAGATGGGCGGGGTTGAACGGGGGGTCAGCCTGCTAGCCGGCAAAGTTGAAACGTGTCGGCATCCTTTGATCAGTTCATATTATAAAATACTATGGTCCCGCCTTAAAGGCATTAAACGAGATGGCGCTCACACACACAGGCAGGCAATGAGAGAGCGACAAAGCGACAAGGAGAAAGAGAGAGGGAGGGCAGGGAGGATGTGAAGGTAGGGGGAGAGCTAGGAGAGCGAAGAGCACAGCAGCAGCAATAGAATTCAGCTTTGGCTTCCTGCGAGCACAGCTACCAGAGTGCAACATAGAGAGAGAAACGGGTAGGCAAGGTGGGCTTGAGAGCTAAGAACGAGGAACAGCTGCAATAGATTTGAGCTTACAACTTCTTTGGCTTCCTCATGAACAGCAACAGTCCACAATAACAGCCTCCGTCTCAACTTGCATTTCGCTGTTCTCTTCTCATTCTCCCCTTTAACCCAGTATGTTCTGGAATTGTTATTTCCACATATGGGCTCGCGCGCGCAAAAAACAAAAACAAGAAAACAGTAGAACGATGATAAAAAAAAAAAACATTTCCTCGCTTCCTGCCTCGTCTCGAGGCAGCGTCACAAATGCAACGTCATCTCAACCGGCGCGCGGCAATCAAGCAATGTGGTCTCTGTTCGTTTGGGTCGCTACTCAGAGGGCCACAGCCAGAACCAGAGTCAGAGCCACAAACCAGGGCTTGGGTCTGGGCCTGGGCCCAAGTCAGAGTCAGGGCCAGGTTCTGGGCAGCAGCTCTTAATGCTCACTCGGGGCGTTGTGGACCACCAAACGAGCAACTGGGATGCACATTGAGCGACTGCTAGGTGTATGAAATGCGCTTTTTAACTGCATTGTAGTTGATTTGATATTCATACGTGCCGCAGTTCCAGCCTCCCCTCTCCCTCTTTGGGTGTTTATGCTGTGTGTGTGTGTGTGTGTGTGTGTGTGTGTGTGTGTGTGTGTGTGTGTGTGTGTGTGTGTGTGTGTGTGTGTGTGTGCGAACCTTTTTAGTAAGAACAATTTGCAAGATGAGACGCCGAAGCGCAACAGTCGAACAGTCAATACTCTTTCACTGAGGGAAAGAAACACTTAATCAAGGAATGGTTTTGTAGGAGGGCAAGATTTAGTTGAGCTTGAATGATTTGATGGACTAACTTATTTACCGTCTGATTGAATGATTGAGTGCGTATCTCACACACTGATAGTTAATGGATAATTTAATGGATCTTTAACTTTCTAGTCAACTTTTCTAACAGAGTGTCTGACTGACTGAACCAGAAATTGTCTGATTGATATATGTAATACTGAAATTACCATAGACTTTTTATCTGTTGTTTACTGAATCATTCATGGATGGAATAACTAACTGATCAGATTTCTAACCAAGCCATTGGAATATTGATTGATTGACTGACTTATTGGCTAACTGATTGACTAACAGAATATCATAGACTGAATTTTAAAGCTTTTCAATTGAAATATTGATAGACTTACTGAATGACTAGAGGAGTAATCTATTTTTTCTCTGTGGCACATTGATACATTGAGGGAATGAATGATTGACTGAGTCACCGTTTAATTGACTGATTGTCTTATTGCTTAACTGACCATGTAAACCTAAACATATTCATAGGAGACCTCAAGCATGACTATAATTAACATTCACCTTCCTAGTAGTTCTAAGCACATGGAATTGCTAATATGCCTTCTTGAACTTGATATGTCTTGGCACAATAATGTACGGCCATATAATTAGTGTATTTTGCATACAAATGTTGATTGCATTTGCGCCTATGAAAGGTGAACAGAGAGACAGAGAGCGAAAAAACATTAAAGGCAAGCAACAATGTTATTTCCTTTGGTCGATCGGACGCGGCTACTGTAATTGCCAGTTGCATTAATTATGTTAAACACAAGTTTCAATATTTAAACAAGCAGCCGCCGAAATAACAATAACAACATCAACAATAAAGAAATGCACTGAACCGTTTGTTTGCGCACGGTCAACGCAAAAGTTGGAGTCAAAGAGAAAGGGCCGCTGCCTTAGAGCTTCCCCAGCCGCTACCCCACCCGCCGCCTCCCATCAAAGGGGCCGCAGCATCGATACTAGTGTAATTATCACACATCGGTCAAAAAATGAACGCCGGCCACGCGTAGATCTAACTCAATTAAGAGGCTAGCGGACAAATATTTGTATGCGGCATTCAGTCGAAAAAGTATCTAAACAAGAGTTCTCAAAGAGCTGCCGATGCGAGTAGCGAGCGGCGAGCGGCGAGATGTGAGTAGAGCGTGTGAGTAGCTAGATCAGGGGTCAATATTGATATAGCTCGCAACAGTAGCAGCACCTGAGAACCAAAGAAAAACTTCAAATCCAAATCAAGCTGACTATGATTCTCGTTTTGCCTTTGAGTCTGACTCTGACTCGGGCTCAGACTCTGGTTCTGGCCAGTGGCAGCTCGATTTCAGCTGATTTGCACCGCTGAAAACACACACGCGATAAAGTCGTAAGTATGAATGAATTGTCGATGTTAAAGTGGCTTGAACCAGCTTATACCCTGTAGAACAAAAAAAGTAGTTAAGTGAAATATCACATGTTAAAGTTTTAAGGTTTCTAAAAGAGATATTTTGAATTATATTATTTTTTTTTGTGGAATGACTGGATCTCTCGTTCTCTCGCCCTCTCATCCTCGTTGCCATCAATCTCCATCATGATTATTCTATATCTTAGTATATAATTTCTTCCTTCTATTATTAGTTTGTTTATTTCTATTCCTCTCTCTCTCTCTCTCTAACTCCCTCTCTCTCTTTCTATCTCACTCTATCTCTCTCTCTAACTCCCTCTCTCTCTCTCTATCTCACTCTATCTCTCTCTCTCTCTCTCTCTCTCTCTCTCTCTCTCCCTCTCTCTAACTCCCTCTCTCTCTCTCTCGTTATCACTTTACCAATCACTTTTCGCCATCTCAACAACTGTTAACTCATTCAATCAACTTTTGTCTCTAGTCTATTATAGCCAACAGCTATCAAGTTAATACATTGATGGGTATTACTAAAAGTTTAACATTTCAATTTGAGTATCGCGTTAATTAACATTCGTTTGTTCATTGTTTCCAATACTTCTTCGTGCTTTCCATTTGCAGTGAGCGTTTGATTTGTTGTCTTTCTTTATCGGTTTTTAGGTTTTCGAGCTCTTTGACTTTTCGAGCTCTTAACTTTTGGCCGACTATTGTGGAGCTTAGTGATTTGATTAGCGTGGCCGAGTGCGGCTACCAAAACTTGACCTGAAAGCTGTATTTTCTTTGACATGCTTCCACATCTTGGCATCTGATCCGCTTCGCTTTGCTCCACTCACAATGTGGGTGGCCCTAAACGGCTTAAGTCGATTTGCTACTATTCGTGTCACTCTCTCACTCTCATGGCTAATAACTGTGAAATTGGCAATGTTTAATACCTTTGCTTTGCGACTAACTACCTTTGCTGATGACTTTTCTTTACCTTTCAGGAATTCAGACTTTCTCTGGGACAGTGGCTATGATCTCTTTGAGGTCTAAAGTTTGTATGCCAAATTTACAATACTTGGACCGCTACTAAACACTGTGCCACTCGTACGCATGCCAAGAATTAGTAAAGTCGTTAAACGTAAATACATACATAAATAATATATGTACATGTATATAGAGAGATAGTAAGTAAATAAGAGAGAAAGAGAGCACAAGAAAAATTTGATAAGCAGTCCTTTTACTCCTTTTATTGAATTAGGAACTTTGTTTTGCTAGTACAACTGAATTAAATGATCTCTTCTTTTCTTTTACCTACATCATATCTATGCAGAATAAATTAACTTCTATAAATTTGAAATAAAATATCGAATTAATTTCACTGAATTATAAAGAAATACTGATATCGAAAATTTAAAATAGAAATAGTTTCATCACATCATTAAGCTTCTCAGTCCATACTTCAAGACCAGATTAATATGAATTCAAATCAAATCAGAGCTTGATGCCAAAGCACAGCACAAGCGTGAACAATTATAATTCCCATATAAATATTTTATTTTTATATATTTATATGGATATATATATAATTCGATCTGCTACCAAACGGCAGCATTTTGGCTTCTAATCGAAAACATAGCTCGGAGGCGACAATCAACTTTAGCTGACAGCCAGGTGTCAATGGCGAGCGTGGGCTGGGGCAGATCTGTGGCACCAGCGGATTTTGTAGAGCTCTTGAGATATGCAAATTGGCAGCTGCCACAAAAAATTGTTCAAAATGAGCAGTGACACGAATTGCAAGCTGTGACTGTGGCTGCCTGTTGAAAGCTTGCTAATTGACAATTACAGGCAAGTTGCTGTTGCTGTCGTTGATTATAGATTATATACTCACAGAGTATGTTAATTATATGAAAAGACAATATTTCGTAATCAATATCAGTATTATATAACATAAATGTATGGCATACAAAAATAAAATAAATATGAACAAAGTAAAAATATATTAATACAGTAAACTTCGGTTTTAGGGTTAGCACAGGGATCTATGTAAGCCTTTACAAACGTATCCAAAGCCAAGTTAAGCTTAAAGAATGCATGTTTTTTAAATTACTTTGAACGCGTATTATGCAGTTGCTTACGCCCGACTGTAATGGTCTTAGTTCTTACTGCTAAGGCTGGTGCTGACCATGAAGTCTCGCCGCGAGCAATACACACACACAGAGAAATATATTGAAGGCGTGGGCAGCGTCTGTGCGATATATATTGAAAATGTAAATCGTTTCGATTAGCTTGGTGGATAAGCTGGCTTGATAAGGTAAATGAGTTAAATTGTGTTGCCGCGTTTCAGTCGCAGTAGCTGCCACAGTTGCCGCCGCAGCTGCCGACAGTAGCTGCCCTCAGCTGCTCCCAGGCGATAAATCAATGAAAATCGCATTTGAATATTAATGAAGCCTTTGCCAGCACTTTCACCCGATGAGCTACAATTTATCAGCGTGTGAATGAAGCCACACACACACACACCCAAGAGCATGAAATGAAAGGTGTAACAGGTGTAAATTGACTTTCCTTTTATTTGGTCTAAAGGATTTTCCAAGGACTTTGGCGGCATAATTAACACCGCAGGCTTTTCCCACGCCGCGGTACTCTAATAGCCGCGAATGAAACAACCAAATAAGAAATTAGAATTATCAAAAAGCCGAGAGGAAGAGAGGGATATAGATAGATAGATATAAAGGCCAATAATGGTGGGCAATACAGAAGCGCTAAACTGGTAAATCAAACGAGCCGCTTTGTTTGGCCCCTGCCCTCGCGGCTAAATTCGATCACAAACCAAATGCTCAAATATTTGTGTGATTAGTCCTTATCAACAACAGCAGCAGCAGCCGCCGCAGTTGCTGACCAGGTAAGGCTACCTGGTGAGATTTTGAAGACCCACTGCGGCTAAAGTCGAGCGCTGCCGGCAATTCCTTTTCTTTTCATTTAGCATCCTGCAGCGACAGCAATTGCTTTCCTATTTTCCCATTTTCCTATTTTCCGATTTTTCGATTTTCTCGTTTCATAAGTGCCTTTTGCGCCTATTGTCTTTCAGACGCCTTGACGCCTTTTGTTTGCAACTCTGTGGGCCTCCTTTTGTTTGGGTCTCGCATTTGTTTCAATTAAAAGGATTAGAGTCGAACACTATAGTCACGACATGTCAGCAATGTGCTTAAGTCGAACAAATTGTGTCAACAATTAGTTAATGCAACATACATACATATGTATATAAGACATGTTCAAGCAATACACATGCATTTTGGAATTCATTTCTATAAAAATGTGTCACCGAAAGGACTTTATAGCATCGTCAACAACATTGAGAGAATTGAAACATAATTCATATAGAAAAGTTAAGACAGTTTAATACGGACAGTGTAGATATTTTCTCTCTTTCTCTCAAAAGTAGATTAAAAAATCTTTAAAATCGTATCTGATATTTCAATATGTAATTTTTTTAATCATATCGGACATTTTGTACAACTTGTCGTCAAACTAAATTAATTTGAAAACAAAGAACAAACATATTATAAATACAAAAAAATCAGACCTCGCACGAAACCTTTGAGCACTTCCCAAAGTCCAAAAATATCTCGCGCTCCCTCACGCTTTGGAAAAAAATACACACACAGTAAGAAATTGTAACTGTGCTTAAATAGCTTGTTCCTACTCAGACAACAACGATCAGTTTTTGGTTTTTCCACAATCTTCATTCAAGGACGTTTTACTTGCGCTCAATGTAGAAATTTTGTCTGTATGTGCTGGTGTGTATGCGGGGTTGCTTTCGCTAAATACATCGACAGCGTGCGTATGCGTGCATATGCGTGCATAAGCGTGCATGCGTGCTGCGCACTGCCCCATTGAGATCTTCACCTCCGAATAAGTTACAGTGTGCGAGCGTCTATCGTATTATTAGCTATTCTATAAGGCTCGACTACGAGATCCCCTGAACCCTGCAAAAAAGTGATACTCTTCTTCTTTACGCACTTATGAGCGCGCGCTCTGCTAACCGCGCAGTTGCTGTCGTGGCTTGGAGGCGGGTTGGGCTGAATTTTGGACGGTCATAACTCCATTTCTACATGGACTATCTTTATGATAGTTTTCAAAGTAGATTAATAGTATCCAAATCTATCTATATGCCAAATTGCAAGTCTCTAGTATTTGAAATGCGTTTTTTTTTTTTAAATTGGGGGCGAAGGGGGTGTGGCATCCAAAATCTGTAATGTACATAATCTGCGTATCCATAATATCTATCTAAATAAACAAATTGAATCTCTAGCAGAAACAGTGTAGAAGTTATGCCCAAAAAACCTAAAAAATGGAAACGAATTTTCGATAATTTGGAAATGGGATGAGTTATCGAAAAAACAAAATAAACTCGTACTGCGTAGCTAACATACGCATGTTCATGTGAAATTTCAGCTCTCAAAGATAACGCGAGTTGCTCAACGCAAAACTGTCACACGAAGACAGAAACGGGACAGCCAAAATTGTCCTGCTCAGAATAAGAGCGTGTGTGTATGCTTCCTTGCTGTTTCTTCTGATGACTGTTAGTTGTGAGTTATGAAAATAATAGCAATAAGTTACAATTATCTTGAACTGAGTTTCCTGTCTACAAACTTTTCCAAGAATTCCTGTTTTCTAATCATTTATGTATATATTTGTTATTATTTATTTATTTTAACTAGTTCTTCCCTATTTTAATTATTTTAAAATAAAAATACTTCCACTCAGTTCTACACTTTAACCCCATTTAATTTCTCTTCAAACAATCTGAAATTTATGTCACAACCTATTTGTAGTTCTTTAAACTCAAATTCATTTGCAGCTTGCTTGAATTAATGAAATGTTCTTAGTTGCAACAAATTAAATGCAAACGCTTTACAATTAAACACGTATGCCGGTATGGAGGGGCACGGCTGATGGTCGCTTGTATGTATGTAGTAAGTAGTATGCGTCATTAAACGGGGTCGGGTCGGAGTCGTTGCCGCTGTCGCTGTCGCTGTCGCTGTCGACGTCATTGCTGACGTCGCTGCCGAAGCTGTGAAAACAGCAGAGGCTGAAAATACTAAATACAGTCTCGTTACAAGCTGAGGAGCGTCGCCTTTTCGTTGGGGTTTACTTCTTTTTTCTCACTCATTTCGCTTTACCTCCCTCACGCACACACACCCATACTCGTCATACAGAGAGCGTTTGCGTTGGTGCTATCTCGCTTTGGCGCGTGGCGCATGATGAACGCCATAATTACCGTTACGTATACGCCACCATTGCTATTTTTTGTTGGCATTGCTTTCCAGCCAGCCGATTGGCTAGCGCGCAAGAGAGTACACAACTATTGCCTGTTCGCTCTAACGCAGTCAGCCAAAGGCCAAACTGGTTGGCTCTCGCAGAGAGCGCTTGCCTTGTTGTTCAGTTATGATTTGATTGCCGAGTTTAACCACCGACAAACGAGACACGACACGACACGACGACACACACAGAGAGAGAGCAAACGATGTTAAAGAGACGGCACACACATGCACACACATGCACACACACACACGCAGAGCTGAAGTGAGCAGTGCGGAGAGCGCTGCGGCGCGGGCAGCAAAAGAACTGAAGAAATATCGACGTGTCTAGTTAGCAAACCAATCTTCAATCTAGTTTCGAACAGTTGACTGTGAAACGTCGAGTTGAGAGGTCCTCCTATTGGATCAGCGTCGTTTGTCGTTTGTTGTTTAACGTTTATCGTTTATGGTTTATCGTTGCGCGTCGAACGTTTACCAACTGACATATATAGAGTCAAGCAAATATATCTATAAATACTAAATATATTTAATAACAAGACGCAGACATAAAGTGCATACCAAATTTCACCCCAGACAAATCCTCTGTGAGTGATTGTGAGTGTGTGTATCAAATTTAGATCAGTATTTAAATGCTCTGTCCGCCCACAATGCGTCCGGCCAGTCCTGCCGAATCCGAGATCTCCGTCGGCGGTGCACCAAGCCCGCTGCCGACCCAGCATCATCATCACCACCAACAGCAGCAGCATCAGCTGCACCATCCACGAGATCTGCTGCAACAACAGCAACTACTGATGCAGCAACATGCCGCTGCTGCTGCCGCCGCCGCCGCTGCCGCAGCCGCTGCAGCCGGACTGACGCGCAATGCCGTCGGCACATTGCCGGAGGATTACTTCCAGCCGCTGAAGCGCTTGCGCATGTCCTCCAGCTCATCGGAGACGCGTGAGCAGACACCCAGTCCGCCTGCACCACCTACATCGAATGCCACCGTCGTCACCACTACCGCCACAGCCACAGCCCCGGCCACGGCCACCACAAAGTCAGCCATTGAGGGCGTTAAGAGCTTTTCCATTGCGGACATCCTCGGCCACTCGGAGAAGCAGGAACAGCAACGATCGGCCTCTACATCCCCCCCGCCGGCTGCCACACTGCTGGCCCCACCGGCCGCCCGGCCCGTTGCCGGTCTACTACAGCCTCGCACCGAGCCGCTGGACATGCATCCTGCTGCCGCAGCTGCAATGCTGCTACCTGGTGCACAAATCGTGCGTCCATGGGATCACCTACTTGGGCCCATGCCCGTCCGCCCGTTTATTCCCTCAGCTCTGTTGCACTATGAGCAACGTCTGGCACTCGACTATCATCGCCAGCTGCAGGAGCACTTCAATGCCCAGGCCCAGCTGTTGCGTCACATGAGCATGGACATTATTCCATCGGAGAGTGGTTCGGATCGCTCCAGCTCCGCTGCCAGTGATTGCTGCTCACCGGAAATAGCACGCGATTCCGCTGCTGCTGCGGCCGCTGCTGCTGCTGCAGGCGCTGCACTGCGTCGCAGCCACAGTCCCCAACCCTCTACTCAGCTGGGCAACAGCAACTCAGGCAATGACAATGCCTCCAGTCCCGCCCGGGCGAGTGGCAACGCCACCTCAGCCGCCGCTGCAGCCGCCGCCGAGGCCAAGGCCAAGGCCAATGGCACGCCACTTGATGCACTTTTCCAGATGACCACCAAGGATTTTGATGAATCACAAGGTAAATATATATACATATATATATTTATATAATTATACTATTCCAATTTTAATCATGTTCCATTACTTTGTGTGGCTATAAATTGTTGTGCTTCATCGTTGAACCTCCAATCGATTAGCATACAAACGTTTCATTAATAAATGTATCAATTTTTGTTGTTCTTGAAAACGAGACATAGACCCTGTAGTCTGAGCAGGTGTTAACGGGCTGCTCCTTTTTGTGCATAGGAGCAATAGGAAGATCAATTTAGTTTTTGTTTACCAAAGTCTTGAGCCTAACTCGAAGAGGTTAATTAATAACAATCTTTTGAAATAATATATGATATTAAGTATATAGTTTCCCATTAAGAAAACACATATGAATCATCTATCATTCGTGTATAGGGTAACACCCAGTCGTGCATATACAGAGAGAGTATTGTTTAATTAGAATAACAGCCCAACCGTAATTAATTTTGTGGCCATTTCCAATTGAGCGACTGCAACAAAAATGTTTGCGTAGATTTTGAATTTAGCCTAATTGAAACGAAACGTTCAGAAGCCGAAACCATTCTCATTTCCCATTTCAATTCCGATATCTGTTGCTGCTTCTGCTTTTATTTTTGCCCCTGCAGGGCCCTGCTTCTATTTATCTCTTTTGTTATGCAAATGGCTTTAGCTAATTCTCAGTTTGGTTATTTTTTTGTGTTTTCAATTAATTTGCGGCATGTGCCAAGAGCAGAGCTAAAACAAATTGCAGATAACTCAATATTTGATTGGTCACATTTATAAGTGGAATTTCTCTATCTGCAGTCTTCTGTATATAGTTAAATTCTCGATTTATGGGCTTGCATAAAACGCCGCAGTCTGTCACAGTTCATCTTTGAACTCATCTGCTTCATTAAGTGGGCGTTTTTAGTGCTCAGCTCCAAAGCTCTGCCCCTCGCTCAGTTATTGTGTATTTCATGCTTATATACTATATAGCATGTACTGAGAGATAAGTCAAATTTCTTTGAGTGTTGTTCGTAGTAAATGCTCTTCTCACTCTGCTCTATTTCCTTAAATTTTTCTCTGAGGGTGCCTATATGCAACTCTGCAGTTATTCCCTACATTTGCGTATTCAATTTCTACGATGATATTTATTTATATATATTATTTATATATATTGCGATATTTATATATAATGCAATTTTTTTGTGTATTCGTGTTGTTTGTGGGACGATTAGCAACAATTACCCAGGTTCATGATCATTGCCTAATAGAGTTAGGAATATACTTAGTTTCTGCTTTTATTGCTGTTGTCATTTGGTTAAATTGCAATTATAGCTAATAGCCACAGTCACAATTGCAGTCACTGATAGTCATAAGCATTTGTTGTTCATGTTTTTAGCGCTTCAAATATGTTTCTATTTATCAAATATTGTAGAAGTTCAAAATGAAATATTTATGACATATTAGGTACGCTTACATCGTTAGTCAATCAGCAACAAGTAGATGTCGAGACGATAAACTTGTAATATATGTATATTTGGATAGATGTATGTGTGTGCATATGGAGATTTATACACATATTATGATTATCTGTGTGTGCACCATAAATATCATTAACACTCGATGAGCGCAGGAAGTGAACATATGACTCTTAAGCGATAGCTAACCGACTGACTGAACTAACTAAATAAGCAAAACCAAATTTATAGATTATTTAATTTTTAACTGATTCACGGCCTCATTGATTAAGCTTACAAGTTTACAAGCTCAATAGGACTTACAAAAGACTTGAAAAATGATTACTTTTTACCATTATACATACATCAAAACGATAGCTGCCTGATTGCCACTGCGTACTTTACTGTAGCTACGAATAAAATAGAATAGATCAAATAAGACTAAAATCTACTATTACCACAAACTGCAAAGATTATGATTGATAAATAGATTTTCTTAAGGACAGGAAGCGATTACTTGATTGTTTGATTGATTAACAACTAGACTTTATTAGACAATGTTATTAAGCAATGGAAGCTAAAAAGCGAAATTTCATAAATATTTAAAGACAAATAATGATTTGTACTACGCATTGATCCTAGTCGGAAAGTCCCTTGCTGAATCGCCAGACAAACTGTCGTCTTTCAAACTGATTCCACGTATTGGAAATTGAAACATATAAACAACTGTTGCATGTGCCTTAGAAAGTGTGTGGCCAGTTGGCATTCGGCAGTTAAACTCGAATTACAACTGAGAGCATATATTTTGTAAAGAAAGGTTTTCTCAGTTCTTCTTCTGATTCATGTTTTATGTTTTGTATGGATGCAACCAAAACAAACCACCCCCTAAACTGAAACGAGAAGAAAGCGCATATTTCACTCTAACTCTCACTTGCCCTAAGTGGATACCTGAGACCGGGACAGGACCCAAGTGGTTAGCCCTCGAATTTTTTTTTTCGTTCTTTCTGTATTTATGTTTTAGATAAGTCACAGAAATTACTTAATGAGTCTCTGATAAAGCGAAAGAAAGAGAGAGATAGAGAGAGTATGCAGGGTGTGCGTTCAAGTGCCTAATGGGTTTTCGGTTACAAAACGTGCTCGAGATAACAAATAGGCTAAATTAATGCCATTTGCATTTAGAAACACGAAGCGTTTAATTAGTTTTTAATACTGAGGCTAGTTTGTTTGACAAGCAATCGAATTGGATTGGAATGGGGCGTGAAGACCGGTTCAGACACAAGCTGAATATACCCTATATATAATAGTATACTCTATACTCCATACATATGACTTATGCATATTCATGCATTTCCAAATTGGGGGCAGTCACAGTAGCAACTGAATGATTCGTAACTATAAATAAGCATTCAGCCCGTCTCTCTCTCACTCTCTCTCTCTCTCCCATTGCATTCTCTGTAATCAGGAAGCATTATACAAGCTACACTTTTACAATTTGCCAATCTGACATCTCTGATTTGTAGGTGTCAATAATTATGCGTCATAAATCAAGCAACAAACGAGACAAATGATGCCAAAGTCCGCACAGAGACAAAGTCAATGACGCCCACAACTTGCTCAATTAATCAATCGAAACAAGTCAATAGAGTATGACTGACTGACAGCATACACTGTTTACAGGCTAGCACTCTTTACTTTGAGAGCAAGCAAACCAATATACTTTTCCCTTATATACAGACTTCAGCAAACTATATATGCTCAGCGCATAAGCAAAACGTTTGCAATTAAATCATTTAAATGCATAAATCAAAGCACTTTAATTAACAATCGCCCAGACACTCGTCGCGGCCAATTAAAAATTATTTCTAATGCGACTTACAAGTGCGCTCGTTAGCACTTGTGTAGTCAACGCGACTCTAAGCTTTAAGCGATCCCAACCGGTTCTAACTGCAGCCCCGTCTAATCTTCTCTCTCTCTCTCTTGTCTCTCTCGCAGATAAATCTCACTTGGACATATTCTCGAACCGGCCGCAACCGAAGAAAAAGCGCAAGTCGCGCACCGCCTTCACCAACCATCAGATCTTCGAACTGGAGAAACGTTTCCTCTATCAGAAGTATCTCTCGCCCGCTGATCGCGATGAGATCGCCGCCTCGCTGGGCTTATCCAATGCCCAGGTGATCACCTGGTTCCAGAACCGCCGCGCCAAGCAGAAGCGCGACATCGAGGAACTAAAGAAGGACTTCGACAGTGTCAAAGTCTTCTCCGCCCATAAATCCTTCCTCGAGAACGTCAATGATCTGAGCATCCTGAAGAAGAAGCCCATGCACGAGGCGGATATGGTGGGCTTGGCCGCAGCAGCTGCGGCCGCAGGCATGGTGGTGCCAGTGCCCGTCTCGGCTGCCCAAGCCATGGGCACGCCTCCCAAATGAACGGGCGCCAGGAGCGGCGGCGGCAGCGTCGCACTTGCAACCCGATGAACGGTACAAAAAGCGAGCAAAGTATTGAGGAGGACATTATATTAATTTTTGGATGCGAACTGCAAGGCCAATCTGGTCGCAGCTCCACACTCGGATGTTTGATTGATTGATTGATTAATTGGCGATCAAGACATTCGATAGGAGAAGATTTTATTGATTTTTGATACCAGGTGTACAAGGAGGCAGGCTATTATTTCTGCAGCTTCACACATGAAGCAAATGATTGACTGACTGATTGATTGAACTACGATTGAGACATTCATCTAGAGAAACAGCGTATAATAATTTTGCATGCTTGCCAAGAAAAAGCAACTCCACACCTGTATTGACTGATTGATTGACTGATGATTGACTCATTCACACTGTTTATGCCATTTATGTGAGAAACAAGAAGAAGATTTAACAAGAATGAGACAATCAAATGATGATGCACGGCAAAGGCTCAATGTAAAGCCACGCGAGATCAGAATGAGGCATGCCACACAGATGACATATCTATTGGCTTGAGCAAACCGGACTAAGGCCTATTCCGGCCCAGACAGAAGAAGGCATCGACAAACCCACACCAGCGACGACATATGTAGAGCCAACCCAAAGGCTAGAAGTACTTTATAGGATACGAATAAAGAGGAATAACGCAACGGCCCTTTTCAGGGCCACCAAAACTATACCCAAAGAGTCTGAAATGCATTCACTCTTGGGTCCTCGTTTTTATTGATTCATAATTGTGAATAAAACATAAAAATAAAGTTTACTAAGACATCATCTTTCTCTTATAAATCCAAGGCAGAGACATGTACACTTTCTTATATGAATGTGAACAAGCTCGAAGATTCTTTCACTCATATATAAAACATCGTTTAGGAAAAATTTTGTGGGGGTTGTATATATCAATTGTCTCTCAGAGTCAATAGGCAAGAGTTAAAATAGTTCCTTACTGATTCTATTGCTTGCATAGCAAATATATATACAATATTTTATACTACATTATATTATATTATTCATATTTATATTATTTTTCTTAATTACTGGAGATCAATGAACATCTGTATTTCAAATCCAACAAAGCTAGTTTAGCCGCGTTAGCTTCTAGATCGGATAATTGCGATTTTACTAATTTGGCTGAGCTTCGTTTCTTACACACTTTTTAACCCATTTTATGGTATGCAAATTGAGAAACCGTTGCCAATAAATTTTAACATATTTAAGCAAACAACGCAAAAGTCGCGGGTCATTAGGGAAACGAGTTGAAAGAGCTTCCAATGCCGCCCTCCCTTCCGCTCCCGCATCCATTCTACCATTCTACACCTCTCCCCCTACTCTTCAGTTGATCTTGAATCGGTTTGCATTTGAATTTGAATTGTGGCAGACAAAGTTTCTTGATAATGGTATTGCGTATTTCGTCGAGCTCTTAAAAATAAAAGAAATCTTTTTTAATTTTTATTAATGATTATTTACAACCGTTATTCAAAATTTAAACTAATTAATTATTAATTTAATCACTTGGCAAAAACAAAGAGTGAACAAAATAAGAAACGAGTTGACTACACATAAAAATAACACGACGGGGTGCTCGAGTGAGCAATGCCTGACTAGCGACATACTCTGTCGATTTTCAACTTAATCAAACTCTCTGAATCTGCATAGCAATTATGTTTTCACTTACTGTATAAGTTATCAAGCTCTGCTTAGAAAAGAGTAACTCTCAAAATCAGTATTACAAAATTAAAAGAAAATATATATAAAAATAATTCACAGACTTTCGTACCTATTGAATTTTCTATACTCGGTGACTAACATACTCAACATACTATCAGGATTGGAGGGTATTAAATATCAAAATGAAGCGCTCCAAGTGTTTAAAGCCGAGCGCGTTTTGCAGCTCGCAACGTGGCGAACGCCAACGATTTGCATATAAAATTTACTTGACTTATTTCAATATTTATTAATTTTCAAGCAATCAGCATACCACGTAAATAAGGTGCATCAAGAAAGGTTACTTAGACGAAAAAAAAGAACAAATGCCATTTAATTAAAATACATTTTTTTTTAAGGTGTCAAAGGGATCATATATACCCAGTACATATTGAGAATGAGATACCCAGTACATATTAGACAACCAGTTTGCAAGTGTATGTAACCAAGTCTGTTGCTTCTCATTCATAAATGGATTTCCTTACAGGGTATCTAGTAATCTACACTGCTTAGATATTAGCTTTACTGGTTATTAAATATTTCAAAGTGAAGCGGACGGACGTAGTCGGCGTTGGCTACCGTTTGGCGGGCTAGTTCAAAGGGTTTTTCGGAACGCCGCCGCCGGCGCACACATTTTTCACTCTCAAGTTGAGAGTCTGCTGCTTCTTCTTCATCAGCCTCAGAGTTTGTGACCTGTGAGGCACCTGGCAGCACTTTTCGAAAACTGAAGCGCGCCATCAATCGTCGCCAACAACAACAGCCGTCGCAGCCGCAGCAGCAACAGCAGCAGCAGCGTCGATCGTTTGTTAATAATTTGAATAATCAAGCTATCAATTCCGCTGCTAATGATGCCGACCGATTGCCGAGGAGAGCTGAGATGAGCTGAGCAGCCAGCTCCAGTTGGGGCTTGAGTTTAATTTGGCGCTTATCGCGCCGCCAACGAACCGATTCGATTGTCTTCTAACAGTTCGTAAACTAGGCGGAAAACCCCATTACGTATGCATAAGCAGCCAGCTGGACGCGAGATCTTTCTCGGCCATATCTATAGTTTGGAAAGCAATTTATTTTCATTTTCAAATGTGTGACAATGCGACGCATGCGTTAGAGATAAAGAAACTTTTTAGAGCTACCTACGTTCGCCTCCTCTACATACCACCTACCCTCCCCGCCAGGCCCCATCGGTGAAGCTGGGCGTGATTAATGCGTTTTGAAAGTGCTCTGGGCGAAAGTTGCGGCTGGAAAATGTTTAATTGAAATCATTGGCTACAGACGGATAGAGAGAGAGAGAGACAGACAGAGAGAGAGAGGGAGACGAAGCGACACAAGTTGTGCCTGTGCGAAAGAGCAAAACTAATATAGTTTATGGCTATAGAGCACAAATGACTTGGCCATTACCGTTGGCAGTTAGTTTTAGTAGCTGAGAAATTTGCTCAGCCGAATTGAGGCGAACTCTAATTATGGGAAGCAAGAGAGAAAAAAAATAACAAACTCCCAGCACTTCCGTGAAAACAAATAGAAAAGCATTTAGAGCTCGCTATTACCATGCGTAACTGTCGAAACCCATTAATCGCATCAACTAAAAATGACTAATGAACGCAGCTTACGAGCGGTCACAGCAACTCTCTCTCCTCTCATTGGGTCTGTCTTTTGCTAAGTGAAAAAGCTAGGAGCTAGTGAGCAAAATGGTTCGAGTCCAAACGGAAATATCTCAAATTGCTTTTCTTATTTGCATATCATTTGTATTTCCTACAATTCTATTCATGATATACATACCCTGTAAAGGAATTAAATGGGCATACATATGTGTACATAAATATATTATTGATAAGAAACTAGAGTTCAACTTATATAGACTCTGCTTATGAGATATGTTGGATGATGGATGACTTGGATATCTCAATTTGTCAAAGGTTACGTATTATATATTATATATTTGTTAAAAAGAAACACATCCTTTTTTTCATATAACTGGAAACTATCTAAAATGAGTTTGAAATATATTTCATTTGTCATATTATTATTATTATCATTAAAGACAAAGGTGGGCTCATCTTGGAGTACTGAATATCTATAAATATACGTACATATATCAAGGTATTCTATCTGCACATCTATATTTGCTCAATTACAGACGCGCAATTCAGTTCGTACATATTTATACCCTGAACCCATTGAAAATGGGAAATCAGGGTACAATGGTTTTGTTAAATGTATGTAACAGGCAGACCCCATAAAGTATATATATTCTTGATCAGCATAAAGAATAAGTTGATCTAGCCCTGTCCGTCTGTCTGTCCGTATGAACGTCGAGATTTCGGAAACTACAAAAGCTAGGGAGTAGAAATTTTACATGAATACTCGTATGTTAGTTACGCGATAACTCATCCCATTTCCAAATTATTGATAACAAATCGAAAATTCGTTTAAATTTTTTTGTTTTTTTGGGCATAGCTTCTACTTGTTTTTTCTTCTTACTTGTTTTTTCTAGTGTTTCGTCAACACAATCCAGTTCAGTAAGATAAACTTTGTTTTTCCTTGTATACGTTCATCATCAGCTACCTTTAGTAAACTACCCTTTTATAGAAAATAATAAATATTTCAATTTTCCGTGCATTACAGAGTATCTTTCAATCATCAGCCAACTTCATTTCATTTCGTTGCTTGTTAAACTGTTTTGCGTACTTCCTGCTCCGTCACATTGTCAGCAATTATGCGCCGCACAGCTCACACGATCAAGTAGTACCCTTTGCAGGCGACCTACATCATGTTGCCACAGCGCGGCACTTGCAACGCCAGGTTTCGAGCTAACTGGCGCCCCCAAACGAAAGAAAAGAAAAGCTTGCAGAGACCCGAGGCGCGACTTTTGCTCGCTGCTGATTATGATAAATGTAAACAATTCAGCTTGGCATACAAATGCAATCAAAGGACTGCAATTACTTGCAACCAAAACCAGTTATGGAAAAGACAGAGAGAGAGAGTGTGTGTGAGAGAGAGAGAGATAGAGAGAGAGAGAGATAGAGAGAGAGAAAGAGACGGAGACGGAGAGAGGTACTGTACAAGCAGCCTTCCAATTCGATGATCAGCGCATCCGCAGCGTCGTCTTTGAGAACAAGTGTGTATACAAGTGTGAGTTTGTGAGTGTGTGTTTGTGTGTTTCTCTCTGTGTGTGTGTGTGTGTATGTGCAATAGAGATATAAAAGCTAAATTGGTAACTCATACTTAATTTGCTGCCGGCACCTTTGAACACGCTGCCAATTAGCCAATACAGCCGACACCTCGAATCCGTTCAAACTTCCCCACAAAGGATAACCAAAAATCCAGCCCCAATGGGGCCAGGGGAAGCGAGGGAAATGGAAATGACACAGCAGAAAATGACAAGGAAAGGCAAAGCATGGCGAAGTGAGGCGACGCGAGGCGCACTCAAAGCAATTTGTTTCATTCATTCATTCATTCATCCATCCATTTGATCGTGATGCTGCGCATTTCTATGCTCCAATCCAATTCACTTCATTTCACAAAGCGTATCTATTTTCATGAATGAAAGTTCATGATTTGTTTCGATTAAATCACATTGTTAATGAAGTTGTAAATTATGAAAAGCCAAATTTAAATCGAGTAAAACTCGTTGAAAATAATAACAGAGAAGCTATTTCTGGCACAAAAGGTAAACAAATTTATGTAATTAAATAGCGTAAATAATAAATGTGGCATCGAGTTACGAAGCTAGACAGATGTATGCCCAACTTTGAATGCCCTAAGTCCATTGAAAGTAGAATAGAAATTGAATGTATGTATGTATACAGGAATAACATGCAGAAAGAGGCTTAAGAGGCAAAAAAAAAAAAAAATATATATATATATATATATATATATATATATATATAATATTGATCGGGCCATCGAGCTGATTCTATATTGCTACTTCCTTCCGTCCTTCTGCCCGAAAATGATTCGGATGATGAACTTCATTTTAATAAAAAGACAGTTAAGCAATTTGAAAGTGTGGGATGATAGTTCTCTGACTGCTTCTTCATCCGGCTCTACAGTGTTCTATATAGGTTTTTAGCTACTATAACAGCAGCTGAATTTCTTATCTTTTAAGATGCACTACCCTACTTGGCACATGGATAAAGCTTCGACCAGCCGAAGATCAGAAACAGAAAATGCCGACGAGATCAATAGGCATGTCCAGTTCCAACTGCCAGCTAACTATCAATTGGTCGACTCTGAAGCAGAACACACACGATGAAAGCCTCCAGCTACTAAATATATGTATATACATTTATGGATATATTCATATATATATATATATATACATATATACATATGTATTTTTGTCTCTTTGATATTTAATGAACGCGCCCGTGTCGGGATCCATTCGAAAAGTCGTTATGGCCACTTAATTCGTTTGATGCCAACGAATTGACGTTGACGCCATACCGCTATATCATCGATAAGAAGAGTGTGTTCGAGAGAGAAAGGAGTGAGGTAGGGAGAGTGAGGGACTGAGCTGAAGTAACCGGACAAAGAAATCAAAAGTTTCACAGCTCCAACTACAAAAGTGTTAATGTCTGTCACTTAAGTAAGCGACCCGATATACACACACATACACACATGCAATCTCTCACACACACGAAAATACATTCACACTCACACGCTGCTGACATTAAGCTTCATCAGAGTTTTTAGCTTTTAACTCCAATTTGCATACAAATTAGACGACGAGCACTCAAGCCAGAGTTTTGTGCCTCTTCTTCTTCCCTCTTTATGGGGATTTGGTTTTTAGTTTTTCGACCACAACAAAGAGCCGAACGAAGTAAAAAAAAAAAAGCATCTTAAATGCAGCCAAGGGCCAAACAGCTACCGATTTTATTATTGATAATGTTTTGATTTATCTTCGAAAAGATTTCGGGCAGACAAATTGCGTTTCGCAGCGAGGATGAGATGTGACTTCTTCTGCCCCCCAGGCTGTGCATCTGTATATCCAGCTTCGTCTTCTTCTTCATCGGCATCTTGCTGTTGTTGTTAATCTGAATGCGGTAGCAACTACGCACAAAGTGGCAACAACTTTGTTCTTGTCACCTTCATTTAAGTACTTTCGGCTTTCGATTCCTTTTGAGCGAGTCAATTTAGGCATACACTGAGCGAAATTTGTGGACTATTATTGGTTGTTGATAACATGAGATCTTTCATTAATTGTACAGTTATTCAATTATGAAATTATCTACCAAAAAATGAGTTTAAATAAAATTCATTTCGTACGAAATCGTAAAGCATTTCTCAAAGTCCCAAAATTTGCGAGCCATGCTTTTCGCTCTATGTAATTTCTGGCCCCAACCCTGTTACTGATTTCAGTATATATTTTTTGTTTAGGATTCTTAAATTAACAAATTGAATTTGTCAAATTCCCTTCTGAAAACCATTGGAATACAATTTCGGCTAATACTATTTATTTTAGCTTTTTCTTCAATTGTAGCTTGTGTACTTGTAATGGCTGTAGATTCTATATTCTGTTGCCTGACACAAAATACTTTCGGTTTGTGCATAATTATTTGCCAAAATGTTGACAGCTGCAGGTGTGTGTGTGTGTGTCGGTGTCTGTGACATCTGTCTGCATGCTGTCAACCAGTGTGACCAAAACCGAGCATACCCGAGCACTCATAAGTGCATTCGTCACAGTTTTTGGGCACAGCTGAAGCTAAGACTGAAGCTGAGGCTCTCTGCCTTTCTGGCAGTGGTAGTGGATGTGGATGTGACTGTGGTTGTGTATGTGGCTGAGGTTGAGGATCGCTGCGAGCTGTTCATTAATTGGCATGCATTTTGTGCCGTTTGACAACGGACGTGGCACAACTTCATCATCAGGAGCCGCAGCAAACAAAAGAGGCGACATTAATGCATTGCTCGCCGAAGGGGCGTGACAAATTCGACAACAGCAATAACAAAATAACAACAACAACGACAGCAGCAGCAACAACAATGGGCAATGACTTTATTACCAATGTGACACTCGTGGCTGGCTTCTAACAGCTCTCGTCGCATCCCTTCCCATTGTCATTGTATATATAATACAACACTCCCAGGAGCTCGTACTCTGTGCACATCCCAAGAGGATTGAGGACTTTGCCAGCTGTATATCTGTCCGTTCCCCAGTCCGTCCGTCAGTCTGTCTGTGTGACATAAACACTTTAGCTATTTATGAGGTTTTAATGAACACACTCGGGCCGCCATCTTTTGCTGACTAATGAAAAGGATACCGATACAGGCATTTGGCTTATGAATTTGCACAAATTTTTTTGTAGGCGTGGCGAATGGGACTCGAGTGTCTGGGCTAGGGGCGCGCGCTAATTATGATTGACAGGGCGTGTCGCCTCTATTGAGGCGCCCAATTAAGTCGCATTTTGTAATTGATTTTGAATATGTTTGGATGACAAAAGTAAAGCTGACGAACGTATCGTTGCTATGCGGTCATAACTTTTCTAAATTGAAGTGAATAACAAATAAGAGATGTTATAGGCGGGTCGTCTCGACTAGAGAGTGCTGTGTATGAAATAAATGGAAGTAAGGAGATGAATATTATAGGCTAATGAGTCAGAATGAATAATTGAAGCGAAGTACGATTAAGATTGCTCTAGTCGCACCAACTTGACTAGGGAAGAGTCTATCTGCAGTAAATTGATTTTTATTAGAAATTAAGAAAGACTATTAGCTTGTATAAATGCCAAATAACAATGTTTATGCATTCCAGTTTACGACAGGGATCTATAGATAAGACTTAGTCACTTTCCACCATAGTTCGTAAAAAACAGAAAAGAAGCATACACACGTTCTTATTCTGAGCAGGAGAATTTTTTCTTTTGTTCCGTTTCTGTCTTCGTCTAAAACTTTTGCGTTGAGCTATTCACGTTATACTCTTTTAAAAAGACTTATTTTGCGAATAATACAATTGTCGGTCGCACACGGCGACTTATTTGGAAATGGAGATCCAGACCGACTTCAAATTCACAAAACAGAGTGACTTATTTTCGGGCTTTGAGAAATGTATACCTGAAAATATACCTGATCGGTGGAAACACCGATCATCATAATCATAATCAAACCAATATATATACTTTTAATATATTTTAATATAATATACAATTATCAAAAGCTTTCTTTTGCCTGTAACATATTTCAACATATCACTAAGCTCCCCAACTACACGTATTAAATAAAGCAGTAACTACAACAACAACTACAAGCACATCTACAACAACGGCCACATTTAAGTCAGTCAAGTGCAATGATTTATCAAGCCACACGGCCATCTTATAAGCAAAATAGAACAAACTGAAATAGAATGCAACTAACGGCAAATGCCAAGCAACGGCATTGAAAGATAACAAAAACAAAACAACAAAAATAATTTTAATAAAATATAAATTGTCGCACATTGAATACTCTTTTATTCTCCCTACCGCACTATATAACATGCATATCAACTCAATATATATAAGGCTTTTACATAAAACAAATTTGCTGAACATTTTCATTTGCACGCTTATATCCTCACTTGTCACATTTCATGTGACTTAGCGAAAGTCTGTGCATCCGGTTAGAGTATATAAAATGTATTATCGATTCCGGTTCAACAGTTGCATCATTTCACTTAGCTGAAAACGTGGTCGAGTGGAGTGGGAAGCGCATTGCAGTTAAATAGACATTTGCATGCAAAAGATATGTCGGAAAAAACCAGGACAAACAACGAAACTGAAATTGAATAAAATACAAACACACTCACACACATACACACACGCATACACACGTAGCAGTGCAAGACTTGAGCTGAGCAAATGTGATTTACTGCAATCAATTTAAATGCAATGCATTGCAACGAGAGTAAGAAGTGTGAAGCGTTGGCCGTAGGGATAGGGACAGCGAGTGTGGCAATGACAAACGCGGCAGAAGAGTCCAAGAGATGGAAACAGCGCAACTCCAAGACAAAACGAATGTGTGCCAAAGAAAAATATACAAGCACACACATGCAGATATGCACATACATATATATGTGTATCGTATGTACGTTGGCTATAAGAATGAGAATGGAGCAATGACAACAACAACTACAACAACGACGTCAACGCCGACGACGACGACAACGGCGACACCTCTCCAAAGCTGATTTTATAGACTTTGGCGCAAATTGCCGCAGTCAGCAAATACATCAGCGGCGAAAATAGGCTCTCCACAAAGACGAAAAGGCAAGCGGCGAACAGGCAACAAAAACAAAAAACTAAAACGGTACAAGCAGCGACTGAAAACTAGACATCATTATTGATGACAATTGAGTGCGCCAGCGAGCAGCTGGACTGGAGCAAGAGAAATAGGAGAGAAGAAGAACAAGCCTGGTAGGTTGTACTGCGAGAGCGAGCGAAGAGGACAGAGAGTAAAACCCCAGCAATTACGATAATTAACACAGTCAGCGGCGCGGAAAGGCAGCCTCACACCACACCACAGACTCACACACACACACACCCAAGGTAGAAAAGAGGCAATAACAATGAGAGAGCGGACGTGTGAGCGAGTGAGCGCATGTCAAATTGTAAATATTAATGACTCTCGCACGTTGACAGCCCAGAGAGCGTACTGACTTGCTTGAGTGAGACGGGGGGTGATATGGCAAAGAGCGCATGCTTAGCGCTGATTGGCCCATTTAAAGCACGCCTCTGTTTGTGCGGCAATTCCAATTAGAAGGCGGACTGCGCAGCTGCATCTGTGACGTCATCAAACTTGTTTGCCGAGCAACAGAGACTGGGAGAGAGAGAAAGAGAGCAAACGAGAGCCAAAGCCATTTTAACTGAGCTGCGAGAGCAGCCGCAGCGGCAACGCGCATTTGCTTTGTTGAATGTGGAACGTTGCACGTTGAGCGCCAGACGCTGTCGCTGTCACAGTCACAGCCGCAGTCGCCGTACTTGCCGCGTTTTTGCCGACGCGTTTTTTATCAAACGTAAAATTTTGATTAGTGTTAAAGATGCCACAACGAACGCCAAGTCCCGTTGAAGTAATTGCCACGCGTAGTTGCACCAGTCCGGCCGTATCCGAAATTTCCGTAGGTTCGCCCAGCCCCCCGCCAATATCCATGTGTCCGCTCAATATCAAACGCCTGCGTCTCCTGCACAGCCCAGCAACGCTCCGCAAGGGATCGGAGATGGGCGCAGTAGCGGGCGCAGGTGAGCGCATCAAAAGCTTCTCCATAGCCGATATACTGGGTCAGGTGGATGATCGTAAATCCGAAGAGCGATTACAGCCAGCCGCATTAGTGGCACCGCCAGCAACAGTTGTTGCTGTCCCGGCACCGGGCTTGCTGCCGCATCCCGGCTTGCATCCGTTTTCTGCCGCCCGCCCTGCTGCACAGCTATGAACAGCGCTTGGCCTGGGACTATCAGCGCCAGCTGCAGGAGCACTTTCAGACGCAGCTGCTGCGCCAGATGAACATGGATCCCGCCATCATTCCGATACCATCCGACGATGGCAGCTCCGATCGCTCGCAACGCTCCAACAGCAGCAGCAGCAGCAGCATTAATGGCAGCACCGACTGCTGCACAACGCCCAACCAAAGCAAAGAAGTAGTAAGCAATCCCAGCCAGAAACACCAGCAACATCAGCAGCAGCAACAACAGAAGCAGCAGCAGCAGCAACAACAGAAACAGCCAGCAGGCGCCGATACGCCGCTCGATGCGCTTTTCCAGCTATCGACCAAGAACTTCGATGAGGAGCAAGGTAAGTGCAACAAGCAACAATTGATGCCAACCGCAAGTAAATTACATTTTAATATAAATCGATTTGCTACTGAATCAGCTCTGCCATTAATTTGCTCAATTGCTAAGCGCTGTACGCATTGATGGTGTGAAAGTGAGGTATATTCATTTCGAACACTCGAAACTTTAAGGGCTTTTAGAAATCATCCCTTTTAATATCGATACATTGGACATTAACAATGTTAAATTTGAAATATCGATACATAAATCGCTTTACTGCTTTACTCTTGAAAGTTTTTTTCTTGGTAAAATAAACACTTAGAGTATTTTTAAGTCGTTCAATCGAAAAAGATCTCTTTCTTGTTGTCATTACATCTTGATGAGATTCTGCTTAAAGCGTAAAAACAGTAGTAAGGTCAGCGCCAGCGTCGAGGTGGCTAAATCAATTTTATCCATTGCTCGACACGGTTTCGACTCGACTCCGATTTGCTTTTCACTCTCACCCCTCCCACAGCCCCCTCCCCGTTCACCTCATGATTACCACTCTGATGTCTGATGATGGCTGCGGCACATGCGTATCGTTCGGCAATAATTTGCTTGGCAGCGTTGATTTCTCGTTAAGGCCAGGCCAAAAGATAGAGAGACTTGCAACAGCTACTGAAATTGAATTTACGCGCCGCACGTACTGCCACAAATTGTGGCAGACAGACGGCAAGCGATAGCTACTTATGGCACAGCTACTGGCATTGACTGTTTATGATTATGATTGTGATTATGAGATGCAGAGCTCTTATTTTTCTGTTGTTTCGTTATGCGGTGGGGGGTTTCGCAACGAGCTGGGAGCTTTGAGCTGAAAGCTGAGAGATGAGATGAGTTTTTCCCATGGGCCCAGCCAGCCATCCGGCTGGCAATCTTGGCTAATAAGAAGTTGATCAAAAGCGCAACGCGCCGACTCGCCATGAATCTTGCCTGCTTCCGGCTGCAATTAGGAGGAGTTCTACAAGCCGAATGGCCCTCATTGCGACAAAGCTTTAATAAATGAAAATGGAAATGGAAATGGAAAATGAATGAGGCAGGGAAAAGGAGAGATAGAGATAGAAAGCGAGAGCGATAAAAAATGGTTGAAAAGTTGTTGCGATTTGGTACAATGAAATTGTCGTTAGGCGCTAGTCAATTAAGAGGCGCAGTTTCATCAAATAAATAAATATGTATATATGCTGAAGCACGGGCTGCCAAGACAATTGATGTGGAGTATGAAGCGGGCGGCCCTGCGGATGCAGCCCTAATTACAATTTAATTACTGCAAAAGGAAAAAACTTTTCCCACTTCACAAAGACGCAGCCAAGTGTGAACCACAACAGCAAGAACAACTACACAAACAACATCAGCAACAATAACAAAGAAAAGATCTTCAGTTGTCAGTTGATTTGACAGATAGCAGTGTAAACATTTTACAACATGCGGGCAGTCCCAACAAATTAGTTCAACTAGACGTATACTTAATGTCCCATTTGAAGCTGCTGCCAAAAAGCTATGTTAACCATACATATGTGAGAGAAAGAAGAAGAACTAGCTATAGAAGTGCTTAGCATAAATTCATATAATTGACAAAACAAAAAAATGTATATTGCTTTTTAACATTAAACATCATTAGAATAATAGATTTGGTCACGGCAGCGTCAATTGCCAAGAATTTTCTGTCATATATCGTATGTATATATATGTAATATATGTAGCACGACTAACTTTGATTGATTGTGGATAATTGGAATTTGGTCTCTTCTCTCTTTTGACATGTAACCCAAACGAGGTGTTGCCTTGTTTACAACTCTGCTTGGAGAGAGACATCCACAATTACTTAACACATACATATAAATACACAGTACAAATTTATGCATGTATTTATAGTTTAAATTATCTTAAGCTTATAAAAAATATTTACATAAATAACAGAAAAAACTTCTACTGAATATAGACACAGCAATCGTAAATGTTTAAAGTTTCTAGATTTTGTTGTTTACGAAATAAATTCAGAGAGAAAGGCTTTTATATTGAATCAGCTCTTTGTGAATATATCTAATTTAAACTTATGAATATATATACATACTATGCCTTCTTCTACAAAATCAAATAGCCCAGATAAGACAAGATCAACACGGCTGAAAAAGCTGGCCAAGCCAATGTATATATCGTATATTTACATTGTAATAAGTTAATATACAGCAAAAACTGACTTTGACTCAAGACTAAGAATATTCTAAGTTTAAAATAGATATAACAACTTTTAATGAACTATTTTAAAATATGAACTATGCTATATAAAACAAATTCAATCAATTTTTGCACTGTGCACAAATACACAGGAAAAACGTGACCGCTTAAATGGCGTGTCATGATTATCGAACGCCCCTTAATTGCCACGCCCATATGCACATATAAATATGATATTATGCACATAGAGAACATGCAGCGATGTCTGCATGGGCATTAGACAGATAGATATCTGACATATTACTAGCAATTTGATTTATAATTTTCAGTTGCATTATTTGCCCGTATTTCAAAATCGGATAAATATAGTATGTGTATGAGTGTATGCATAAATGTGTATTAGTGTATATATGAGTGTATGTATGAGTGTGTGTGCGTGCGTGTGCAATTATTATGGAAATTGTGTGTAGTTTGGATAAGCTAATAAGCAGTTAGTGCAAATCAAATAGACTACAGATAGATTATATGATAATGGGAGCAGAGAGCCGTTCAACTTTTCAATTGTTCAAATCAAATAGCAAACAATCGCTAATTATACCCTGTATCTAAATTGAATAATATCTAGATTAGCTGCATATATATGTTTGTTATATGTTTAATGTTTAAGTCATCATCATAATCATAATTTATTTTAAATATCAGATTTGTAGACTCGTATATCCACTAAATCGAATATCGATAGAGATCGCATTTCGAATATTTGATATATTTGCCTTTTCGTAAAGAATCTATAAGGCCTTTGAAAAGAGTTGAGCAGGTATTTTCAGATTTTTGAAATTTTTGCTAGTCTAGGTACAATAATTCCCTCTGAATTGCTCTAAGGAATTCTAAGCTATAAATACTCTTGTTTTCTCTCAAATAAATAATTAGCAAAATGCTTTTGGGATAATTATAATCAAATCAGTGACTGAAACACACTTCAGAATCTCAACCTTCGAGTGCAAATGCAAGTTCATGCGATTTAAACGCTTAACGGGAAAAGGTGAGCGCATCACGCGGTATTTTCGCCCATTGAGCAATCATAAAACTAGTAGTTGGCAAAAATCAACAGCAATTTCCAAACATAAATCAAGCAAACAAAAAGAAAATCCAATAGACAAAAGAAAAAACAATTAATTTCGAATGATTAATAGCAGCGCAACGTTTCAACAAAAATTTGTTAATGACATTAAAACCGGCAACAACAACAAAAATATGGCTATAATAAAAATTACAAAGTAAAAACCGCGAATCGTTTGCGATTGCCTCAATAAAATTAATAAAATGACTTCGGGCGCAAAAAGCCGAGAAAAAAAATGAAAAACAACATTCTTAGAACGTGCGATCAATGGGCGGTGCATGAGAGCGGTGGCATGACATGAAAAATTGCTAAAGAAACAAATAAGAATGCTCTAGGTGAAACTGATTGACTTGCAGATACCCTCGACTACAAGTATAAATTATGTGGCAAACTGAAAATTCTACATATATATAGAAAGAGAAATATTGTTCAAAAGTCGATACTCTATAATTGAAAATCCTTTAACAAAATACGGGCAAAAAATATATTTGTAAGCTAGGCTAACTACAATTTTGAATCCAATTTCTTTGAGTTATGGTCTACATGAGGCCCCAGAGTATGTTGCATACAATAAGCATTAAAGCAATATACCCTAGCGAATCATGCACAATGGTTACAGGGTGTGTAAAGTGGGCGTATGCCTTCAGGGGCATGGCTAGCAAACAAGTTGACAAGCTGGCGCTCGCATAAATTCGCTAATTAACAGTTGCGCCAAAAGTCAAAATAGTTAAAAACTTCGAAAAAGCAAAAAAATTAAAAATATTTCATTTAGAATTTTGTGTAAGAAAATTCGCGTGTTGTGTGGCCATAAAAGATTTGCATTTCTATTTGGCCATTAAGAATGCGAAGCAAAAAACCTGCGCCTTGTGACTTGCGTGGCAACAGAATCAGTTCTTATTTTCTTTACCATTTGCTTTCACTGCGCGCAGCCTGCTCCCGCCGCGGGGATGCATACCACACACACACAAATGGGTGGTCCACGCAGAACCTTTAAGCAAATTGCACCACACACACATACACACCGGTCTTATAAAAGGTGTGCAAAAGCAACGCACTGAAGGTGTTACCTGCACGCTTTTGATGAGCACTAATTGAGCTCAAGTTGCATTTTTCTTAGCCGTCAAGATCAAAGCCGGCGAGCCGGCCCAATAAAAGACTCGAGATACAAGCGAAAATCAGGCATCGACAGTTGCTAGCGAAGAGCGAAAGAATGCGAGAGCAAGAGAGAGACAGACAGAGAGAGAGAAAGAGAGAGAGAGAGAGAGAGAGGGATAGAGAGAGATAGATAGAGAGAGAGAGACAGAGTACGATTTTGGTAATAACTTTATCAGGATAAACCATATGGGAGGCCCAACTGTTGTCCAGAGAGAAGGAAGCCAAAACAAATGAGTCCGGAGTCCGTTCCATTGCCAGACATATGGGCGGCCCTTGGCGAGTCAGGACCTTGTCAAAGCTCTTAAAAACGCATTCACATTCACATATTCGCATTCGCATTCGCATTCGCGTTTATGCCAAACATTAATCAACAACAGCGGCAGCGGCATCGGCAGCAGCAGCAGCAGCAGCAGCGGCTGCAACTGCAGACATGGGCTGCGAATTTTTGGGCATGTGTTTGGCTTTGAGGAACATCAAAAGCCCGCGCCACGCACATAAAAAGCCATTTAAAAACGCATTTTCTGCAGTGCCCCAACAGCTGACCCCGCGGCAAGCCATGGCCCAATGCAATTGCAGTCAGCAGTGAAGAGATTGATGTGTTTAGAGACAGCCCAGGCCCGAAAACAGCAAAACAAGTCAGGCAAAGGGGCAGGAAAACGCATTGAAAAAGCTTCGATTGACTGACTGACGAACTGGCTAACTGGCTAACTGACGGGCTAGAGCTCGTTATCGCCGAGGCACACTTGGAGGGGGGGCAATATGTGGGTCACTTGGCGCCTTGACATAGAGAAACCAGTTTACCCGCCAACAAGGTGTGGGCAATTAGCCCACCTCTAAGCCAAAGAAACAGGTAAACTCAGATGCAGATACATCAAAAAGCTAAAGATACAAGCAGATATTGCTGACGAAATAGATACCGAAAGAGATGCAGCAAGGAATGCGAATGAAAGATACTGCTTGAGACGGAGATATAGATATACAAAAAGATAAGATTTAGGATAAAGTAAAGATTTACCTACAGATATAAATACATATGCAGATACAGATACAGTTATGAGATATACAATCTATATTTAATTGATGGTACATCTATATCTGAATAACCTGTAGATGCATTCGATATCGTGCAACAAATCATATTTATATGGCCCACTGTGATGCAGTCTAGGTCTGCCAGAGCCTTTGATGATAAATGCTGAGAAAGGCAGCATAAATTAAAGCATTCAAATCATTAGCAACGATGCCGAACAAACGAGCATATGGAGAGTGGAGAGTGAAGAGCGAAGAGCCGGGGGAGCTGTAAGAGCGGATGGGCAAATTATTCACAGCTACGGCTTCAGCCCGAGCATTAAGGAGCACAGAGAGTGAGTGAAGTGCTCCAAAAGGAAGTCGAAGCCAAAAGTGTCCCAGACAAGGTGTTTCTTGTGCTGAGGCCATTCGCTGCGCTGGCAGGTGCTTCAGCTGATCACCGGGGCCACGTTTGATGAAAGATAAATGCGCTTTGTAATGCAAAATTTATAGCTAACCAGCAGCAATTAGCTATGGATTCAGTCGATGCCCAACATCAAATAACAACTGTATGCTTATATAAATGGAAAGTGATATCGTTTGCGGGTAATTAGCACAGACAACCTGTCGAGCCATTCCTCACAATAAGGGACTTTGAAGTCAAACGCAATATTGAATAATTAGTATACTACAGGTCATTGTTTCTCTGACGCTACAGAATATTTCATTCAATTGTAATTTTTATAGACATTAAGGCTTGAGCTTCATAGGATTAAATTATAAATATTAATACAACCTGTAATTAACATCATTACAAAATAAATACATATTTTTATACTTTGTTATAAACATACATTCACAACATTCATGGTCTTCGCTTCTGCCATCCCATCACTCTTTTGACTTCTCTCCCCATTGCCAGCTATGAAACTTCTAAACTCCCCCTTCATCGGGCATCTGTCTCAAGTCAAGTCAAAGTTCCAATCACATTCAACCCCTTTGACATAGCATGTACATATAGAATCTGCTGGCTACAAATATCCCAGCTAGTCCAAAATGCCATAATAAAAAGCATAACGAATTTCCAACAATTTCGAGCATTCAAAAACGTAAATTGAAAAGAAATTCAGTGATTTGGAAAAGTGCACAAGTTGTTTACAACAGCAGCAACCGACAACAACAACAATTTCAGTCTCAACGACAAACTTCACGCTAAATTCAAAGGAAGCTGTGAAAAATGTTTCTTCCCCGAAATATTCGACACATAAAAACCGAAACAACGCACACAAAAGGCATACGACGAGCTGTGGAAAGGTATGCGAGTTGTTGTTGTTCTTATTGCTGTTGCTGTGGCTGTTGCTATTGCCATTGTCAACAAAACATTTAACACCTTCATCCGCCTACAGCAGCCCAACGGGTGTACGTACATAAATAGCTAGCAGTCACTGTATATTTGCTTAATCGTTTATAAAAGTGTGAAGAAAATTAATTTGACTATTTGATGCACTTCGGACTGCAGTTGTTGTTGTTGCTGTTGCTTGTAAATGACTTGCATTCGTTGACAAGATTAATTAATCCCCACTGAGCTGTTTGGCTGTTCGGTTGTCAGACTGCCGGGTGGGTGGAGTGGCCTTTCTAGAGGGATGTCGCTGCTCACAACGCGTATACGTGTTGCGTCTCAGCTCGACATGAAATGCAAAATTAAAAAATCATTGGCAATAATTGATTAGTGTATTTCCTTAATACGTAAAAGAGAAGAGTAAACTACCCATTTATAGTACCAATATATATGTCAGCTTAGTTTAGATAAATCTCATCCATCTGAATCAACGTATATATATTAGAACCAATTGGTATATCTATCTCAAAATAGTTTATATCCTCTAAGTCTAAGTTTCTATTCTGCAATATCTCAATATGAAATAAGTAATAAATACATCAATCATTTCTCGCTGGTCGCAGCCATTTACAGGGTATCCTTTGGTCACACACTCTCATTAAGCATACTATTACTTCCTTTTTTCGTTCGCTTGACTTTCAAGCGCAATTGTTGTGACAAGTCTTGTTATGGCAAACGAAAGACGTCACATATACATATGCTTATGCGATATGTATACAACTCAGCTGAACGTGCCCCTGCACACCCTCGGCACACCCATCTGCCCATTGCATACCCTCGTATTCAGATGCTTTGTTGAGCTTATGTGTGCAGGCGTCACCACGGCGGGCTGTTTCATGTTCTACGACCAGGCGCAAAAACGAACCGGGCACCAGTTAATGCCAGCTCAGGAGGCACGACTCGCGTGCCTCTCTGTGCTTGTGCTTCTTCTTGTTCTTGTGAGAGTGTGTGTGTGTGTGAGTGTGCACTTTTGACAAGTAATTTAATAAAGCCAGCGACATGACGCGCTTGTTGTTGTTGCTTAAACATGCATCAACATAAGCCAGAACTTTAGCCAGAGCTTGGATGTGGAAATGGAAGTAGAAGTCAAAGCCGCCGGCTCGATTGCCAATGTCAGTCAGTTAGTCATTCATATATGTGTGAATATATGTATATACTCGTATAAAAATATACATATTTATATAAAGTCAGTCAAAGACCCGAGCAGTGCTCGATTCCAATACTTTTGCTGCTTTTGTTGTTATTTGACTGTAGCTTGTAATCACAATTAAAGTGTTAAACATAAATGCCAGGGGCCAACTAGCCGAAAAAAATGCTGCGCAAGGGCTTGTCCGAGTGGCACTCAAGTTGGGGTTTGAACTCGTGCCTGGGAGTTTATCATTTAGTGGCATGTCTACGACCTGACATGACATGTTAAATAAATTACTACACAAAAAAAAATAATAATAAAATAATAATAATAATAATATATATTATTATTTATATATATATATATATATATAAATATAATAAAATAAAAAAATAAAAAATATTAAAAAAAAAAAACTTAAGCATTAACAGCTTAAAATCAAAATATTTGTATATATATATTTTTCAAGTACAGTGATGTCTTGTGAAGATGAACTATAAGAAAACTATGAAATTATATGAGAGAGAGAGGGAAAATGTAAAATTAGGAGAGAAAGAAAAAAACGTGATAGTCAACCGAAGAGTAAGAATGACAGGAGGAGTAAGGTAGAGATGAAACAAAGAACAACAGATAAACAAATAATATTCATACATCAGAATGAATTGTTGTTATATTGTTAAAAATATATATTTTGATCACATTTGAAAATGTCTTTTACGGTCTCCAGAAAGAAGAAGTGTTTGGGATAATTATCTTCAATTACTTCCACAAGGCGCTCGATAGACTGGTCAAACAATTAAATTAACGAGTTGAGTTACGATCACAGTAAGCACGCTAGAAAGAGTTGTGGGCATTTCACGAATTTAACAAGCATTTAAATGTCTTACAAACTGTGACTGTAAAACTGAATAAAGCCTCTCTGAGAGTGGCTCATTAGGGATAGTCGCAGGTCCGCTATCGCGGCTGACCATCAAAGTCGACGGATTAATTGAGTTTAATGCGCCAATATGCCGAGTGCAGACAAAAAACATGTGTCCCCCCGATATGGATCGGCACTTTTCACTAATCGGTTTGGTGTTAATTTATGGCGTATCTTTATGGCTGGGCCATGGCGATTGCTTCCGCCTCGTCGGCCATGTTGGAGCTCAATAGTTGGGACCAGAAGTAGTAGCAGCAATAGTAGCAGCTGGAGCTCTTGAGAATCCACTTGAAAGCCTCTCACTAATTACGGCAATTAAAATGCACTAAATATAAGAAACGAATCAATGGGTCGCCTTCAAGTGGCTGCCGGTAGCGCCAGTTGCAGTTGCAGTTACCCATGTGCCTCCAGTCCAACGCAGAAATAATTACAAGAAAACAAAAAACTAACCAATTGTCCAAGGCTCTAATTAGATTGAAATTGTCAAGTGTGTGTGTCTACTTAGGGCGGCAATCCTTTTGTGCAGGATCTCATTCAGTTAGATGTCCCCGCTGATTAACTCCAAGTAATGCCGGTACTCCATTAGCCTCTGTCTGCAGGCGTATGCAAGCACGCTGTTAGGCAATGTGAATGAGTCGAGTGGAGTCGAAGAAACATACAAACTGGATGCTCTTTCTTTTGTTCATTTGTTTTGTTATTAAAATTATCATTGTCATTATTCTTATCATTGTCTTAAACATTTTTCATTAGCATGGTCACGTGCATCATCATTAGTATTACATTATCATCAGTGTCATTCTCATTCTCATTAATAATTATCATAGCCATGACCATTTTTTTATCAATATCATTAGGATTATTCTGGTATTGTCAATTACAGATATTTTATAGCTATGTGCAAAATCTCGCTCAATTAGATCTTACCGCTGATCAACTCCTAACTAATGCCGGTATTCCATTAGCTCAGTCTCAGTGTGAGCGCAATTGCTGCACATTGTTAGGCAGCAAGTCGAACACTGACAACAACAGCAACAACAACTGCAAGTCATAAACAATTTCAATTGCCGTTGCACATTCGCAACACTCAATTAACGCTTTTCAACAAAGACTCAACAAACTATGCACAACAGAAACTACAGCAACAACAATAACAACAGCAGCCACGATAACAATAATAGTAATAATAATAATAATAATAATAATGCATTCATCACTTCATGACAGGCACATACAAGCTTGGCCTAGACAATAGTGTCAACCATAAAGCGACTGCAAAACTTGGCCGCGTATCTATTAAATTATGCTTAACTATGCGCTTTTGTTGCCCTCCAGACACACATACAATGTATTCCCCATTATTGTTGTATCCAGTATCTCTCGTTGGTCATCGAGCCTTACAAAGACCAGGCTACTTAAGAGCCTGTTCCGTTCCGACCAGTCCACTTCAGTCAGGCAGCTGAAACTGGACACGCGGCATCTAGCTACCATTTAAATTGGACATGAGACAGACCATATTCATCTGAATTTAGAATTCTTCAACGAGAGTGAAACCGCAAATGAATGAAACGGCATTTATTAATATTTAAATTGATGAAACAGAACATTGATGGGAAAAGTTAACAAAATATGTTTAAACTATTAAAATATTAAAACAATATTGAAAGTACAGTCAAATCCAGCCACGACGCTAAAGGAAGTTTGTTTTATAAATACAAATATGTTGAAGGTTTTTTAAATTTTGGGAAAATATGTAAAATAATAAATTTGGGCAAACAATTTTAAGAACTTGATGTTAATGAAATATCAATATCAGATGTTAATGAAATATCAATATCAGATGTTAATGAAATATCAATATCAAGAGTGCTCCCGCCGAGAGTGTCCGACTAACCAAACACATTTTACCCTGAATAGTTTATTGGAGTGTTAAAATAAGGTAAGCATATGAAAGTATTATGGATGCTCAATCCACCAAATAAACTTCAAAATTAAATTGAGTGAAAATCGGCCGCTTTCAGCCTATATATTAAGCTAAAGGGTTGAAGTACAACTCGAATTTGTATAGTCTGTAATTCTTATGAGTTACAATAACTTAATTTCCAAGCACTAATCATACGAACTTTCTTAACTCCAAAAGCTAACAAGTTAAGTCAATTAGCAAACAGTTGTCCAGGTGAAGGCATTTTCAAAGCCAATTGAATTGAGACACTGCAGTTGTTGCAGTGCAGCTGCAAGCGCAGCATTTGTAATTGACAACAAAATTGTCATAAGGCATCATTTTTTGTCCAGTTGCGGACGCTCATTGGCGATACACGGGGCGCCGGCGGACGCGGCATATGTTTAGTGCCCCATGACTGCAGGGCTGGGCACGGGAAGGAACGATGGGAGAGACGAAGAAATAAATGCATAAACTGCGCAATTTATGCGTATTTGGCAGATCAGAGCCTCGGCCGGCAGTCAACGGGGCGTAGATTTAATTAAATAAATTCCAAAGAGCGCGACGTAACGTTGACTGCGACTGCGACTGCGACTGAGACAGCGGCAGCGATAGAGGCAATGACTGAAAAAAAAAAAGTTGTCGCATTTTCATATTCGCGCGAACAACACATAGGTCTGTATGTGAGTATGTTTCTAGCAATTAAATAAATCTGCTCGTTGTTTGCTGCAGCTGCAACACCAACACCAACAACAATTATTATTTTTAGCCTCATTTTGTTTTCTGCCTGCCTCAACAAGCATTGCAATTACACACGCAAAAAGGCGCGACACGCCCAACGCTCGCGCGATTTACCATGTGCCATGCACACATACTAACAATTTTGCTTCTTAGGCAAATATATCAACGGCTTAACAATTGGCTCAGACATGTCGTCAGGTGGCCAACGCCTTCTACCAACACCTCTCTCTCTCTCTCTCTCCTTTTTTTAGCTACCTCTCTTTGCTTCTCTCTATCTTTCTCTCGATCTCCTTGCCCACTGCACGCATTTTGATACTTTAATTTATAGCTTTTGACCAAGCTCGCCATAACTGTAACTAGTTCCACGGGCGTTTCACATGCAACTCGCAAAAAAACGCTGTCAATGTCCAGTTCGGTGTGCGAACGGGAACTTGTTACCAAGCAGCAAATACACATGAATGTATGTAATATATTTATGACATATCAGTCTATATGCAATCTTTAGAGCTAAAAACTTATATACTGTATATATAAACAAAATATCCTTTCCACACCCTCAGCTTTTTAAAATTTAATTATGATATAAAAAATATTTTAAGTTTGTTCAGAATTTCATTTTAAACTCAATCTATCTCCGTCTCCCCCTCACAGACAACATCTCTCGCTTGTCTGTTCTACACGTCGATTAGTTTTATGGCGCCCACTGAAACGGCAAGCTACGAGCCCAACTCCATAAGTAATACAATGGATTGGCTGCTTATCTGGTTGGGCCATATCGATAAACATAAATAAGATAATATTGTCGACGATCCACAACTTGGGCAACTGAGCTGCCAAAGATGGAAGGGGGGGAGCTGTAAGCCAACGCCTTTTGCCAACTGGCACTCAACATGCAGGCGCACATAAAAACTCGCAATAATGATAACGATAACGATAACGATGCGCAGCGGTTGTTTTACAAGAAAATTATGTGTTATTAGCACACGCACACTCACACACACTCACATACATGCGCACGCATACTCACACACTCTTGCATATATACACTTGTTTTATAGTCAGACATTTGGTCGTCCTGCTGCGGCGTTATAAAATTGCCAGCTTTATCACAGCAGCGATTGCTGACCCGAGCTCTGACTGAAAATTAACTTGTTTTTTTTTTTTCGATTTTTTTGTTGCTGTTTTTTGAATTGTGAGTTCTGCTCGTGCCGGCGCATTAACGGAAATTTATCATAAATTCCAATACCCTTGCCTACTAATGGGCGTTGATTAGCTAATTTGCTGCGCTCGTTTCATTTTCCACTCGATGCCGGAAAGTCATTTCAAATACTTTATGCCTGCTGCTGCTTGGCTGTTGCCGGCTGCTGTCTGGCTGCTGTTGTTGCCTGCCTGACTGCAGATCAAGCTGATCTCTTAGTTGATCTTCATAATCATGGCTCGATCAAAATCTACGTCTACATATTTGCCACATTCGCCGCAGCTTCGCAACGCGCCCGGCGGCTTGTTTACTTTGATCTCACGCATCACACAAAAAAAAAAAGATATTAGAAAATAAAACAAGGTTAATCTAGTGGAGAGTACATGACTGGAAGATGCCCTGGGATTGAAGCAAGACCTATGAATCTGTCTAAACCTTGCGAGGAACCACAGAAAGCATTTTAACAAAGCAAAGTCATGAACATGTAGTGAGTAGATATATCTGAAGTTCGCAGAATCAATCTAAATATTTTGAGGAAGTATGTATGACTAGTTTATACTCTGGTATTGAAGCTAAGTAAAAAAAAGTTGAGATATTAACAATCTACATATAGTCTATGAAAAGCTAGGAAGGAAAGGAAAGACAGGAATTTATGGAGAATAGCATGTATTTCTAATGTCGAAACTTTGGATCGACTCACTTAACATCCGAGTCAAGAATATCGCTTTTAGAGAAAATCTAAGTATCTTGAAAATCTATATACCTCTTTTAACGCATTATAAATTGTGCAGGGTATTACAAATCTAACTTTGGCCAAACTAATTCGATTTGCTCAACGACCTCCGCATTCTATGAACTTCGCTCTCGCAGCTCATTCACACCATAGCGACGGCTACAGCATAAAATAATGAATGAAATCAAAGCAAAATCCAAATCAAATTCAAATTCGAATTCAAAGATGAAATTTGAAATCAAATTAAATGCCGTTTTGGCTGTGCGTTAAGTGGATCTGGTTATAGCTAAGGATCGACTGCCGATTTGCATAGTATTTGCGTGTTCCAATCCAATTTTTTTTTTTTATGTTTTTGCTTTTTCGCACGCATGCAACATGTTTCTCCTGTATATATCCAAAGGCCCTGCCCCCCTTCTATCCTCTACTTTGCCTTTCTGACTCACTCTCCCCGCTTAACAATGAAAAGATTAATTTATGTTATTAAGTCGGCAGTGCGCTCTTTGATCTTGGCTTCCACTCTAAGGTGTAAGGTGGGCAAGTCAATGCGGTGGCAAAGCCGTCACCCGAATCCAGGCAGCAGCACAATAAGCAGAACGTACGGCTGAGGTTAGCCTGACTAACGAATTCCCTATAAAAGCAGGAGTAAAAGATTTTCCATAGGACACTTGATGTTGCTTTCTGTAAAGGTTGCCCGATTTGTGTTAAAGAAATAAATTATAGATCGATATGAATAAATGATAAACTAAATAATAATAAAGGTAGACCAACTCAAATATCTCATTAATACTATTTAATTATAACTTGATTCCTTCTATATGTTACATACATAGCTTAAAATCAATATACCCTTTATACTCGCTTACAGTCAATTCGTTGTACACAATCGAATCGATGTGAATCAAAGATCTAGATGGAATGTTAACTATCCGGCTACCTGCAGTTCCAGCTGCGCTGTCAACTGAGTCGGGGCTAGAGCATCTCTAGTGTGACCACAAATACACATACAGAAATAGAGAGAGAAAGAGAGAGAGAGAGAGAGAGAGATAGAGAGAGAGACAGGCAAAGTGAATGGCCAAACGATCCTGGCTAAAGCAACTCAACGTTTCATTAATTTGTAATTTATGACAGCTTGTCATAATATCAACGCTTTGTCTTCCACTAACTCTGGCTCTGACTCTTCGCTCTTCCTCTTCTTTATTGTAATACAAATTGAGTGAATGCTCATTAAGCAACAGAGCTAAGTTACCAAAGTTTATTGAACAATGTCTCTGGGCCATGTTAGCGGTGGTTTATTCAACAACGCATCATCATCGGCTCCCTTTCTCCCCACTCTTTCTCTCTCTCTCATTCGCTCTGTAGATCGAATCATTCATCTATGGATCGTCTGCGACCTGGGGGCCATTGTTGTTGGCTTTATGCTGTTGTCAACGCTTTTTGTTGTGCCACCAATAAAAAGTCGGTCTCTTTCATCTGGCGGCCAGTTCAAAGTCCCAGCGAACTTCTAACTCAATTAGTGTGTAGTTTTTTAAACGGTTTTGATTACAAGCATCTTATTTCTTCCCCTTCTCCTTTTACTCTGGGAGCTACAAGCTACATAACTATATAGTAGCCATAGCGCATACACATGGACGTGCACATGCTACTTATAAAGACATTAAGCCAACTAACATCGGTGCGGCCCAGTTCAGCCTCTGTTTGGCCTACATTGAGAACTAAGTAGTGAGCCGAGCACAAGGTAAGGTCACTCAATCAGTGCACAGGACAAAGTAGTAAAGAGCTGGGAGGTGAGGAGGAAAGACCGCGCAACGAGCATTGAGCATTCTTCCAAACGCGCCGCGCTTTGATCGCATTTTAATGATGATGACCATTGTTAGCTGATGTTAGCGATTGCACATCCAGATTTTCACTTAACAATGCCGCCACACTGCCCTCACGGCCCCCACTGCGAACCCCACATCCCAGGACTGCCTATCCAAAGCCTTTAAAGCCGTGCAAACATAAAAATGATGTAGCACGGGCAACGGCAGTGGCTGCTGCCCAATATTGCCAAGTGCCAAGTGCAGCAGCAGTCGGTATACAAGAGGAACCTGATGTCCTCCCTCCCCCTTTTGAGAGTCTTTGCTGCAGCCAAATTGCCACGCTACATAATTTTTATTATTTCTACTCTGGACCAAACGTTGCTCGCACTGTGGCAAGAAAATTATATAAACAGTTCATAATCAGCTTTTATTATTATATATGATTATAATTCAGGCAGTGGGTAGACGAAACTGCAATCTACTAAATATCGAAATATCTAAAAATCTACTAAATATGACTTAATATATACTAATATGCATATATCTAAATGTAGCCTTGAATATGAACTCATAACTTTTTTGTTCCTCTTTCAATGTATCTCAATTATCCAGCAACAAAAATTTCATTTACAATATTTCCTCATCATTATCATCATATTACTTCCGTTTTCTTAAAAAAAAACAAACTTGTTAGTTCCTACTGTCTTATTCTGCCTGTCTATTGCATATGTGAACAATTAAATTGAATTCTTCTAATTAATTGTATCTTTGAATCTTCAGACTACTTCATATTATTAAACTATATTTAAGATTTGCTCTAGTTTTGCTCAAGCTTATGGTAATTTGCGCTCCTCATTTATTGATTTTGGCCCACTGTCTGAGTGAATCGTGCGACTGCAACCAAATGCGCCTCGGGTTGTAAGCGTCATGCGGACCATGGAAGTCCAAGTTAAGGTCGCCTTCGTCGCCGTCGTCTTCCATCGCCCATCGCCCATTGCCCATCGTTCATCGTCCATCGTCTGACTGACTTCATTGCTCTTTACGTAACGTTAAACTTAAGTATATGTTGGCCGAGCGCCATCTCGTTTAATCTACCTTTTAAAGGGCGTGGCCATAGTATTTTATATATGCTGATCAAAGAGCGCCGACGCTTTGTGCCTGCACCGACACGAAGCTAAACCGAAGCCCAAGACGAAGACGCAGACGAAGACATCGCATATTTGTTGTTTCTTTTCGGTTTTTTTCTTCAAGCTCTGCTTCATGCAGCCAGCATCCAGCATCCGCAGAGTGGGAGCAGTGTGTGGTCGTCTGTCCCATGGTCCATGGTCCAATGGCTGCGACTTGGGCAATAGCTTTACGTATTCATTATTGAATTAAGGATGACCACGTTTTCGGCGCTTCGTTTGGCTGCGTTGGAGTTGGAGTTGCAATTGATTTGCCAGCCATTAAAATCAATCAAAATATCAAAAAAGAAAAGAAAGAAGAAGAGCATACATACACATATAAACTTGTAATTATATATTGTGTTTGTATGTGCAAGTTGTTTCTGTTGCTTGATGAATTGCTGGCGCTCGCATTCTCTCTCTTTCTTTTTGGGAGGCGGCCCATCAGCAATGAAGGAACAGGGCATGCTAACGGTTTGTTTGATATACCCGTTTGTGTCCATGTCCATACCCTAGCAGGATGCACAGAAAGAAAGTCGCTCGACAATATGAAGAAATTAAGGCAACTCTGCAGCTCTTCAGCTCTGAAGCTCCGATGCGGCTATTGATTACAGGCCCCGCGGCCCATTGACATGTTCTCTGACAACGCAAATTGCCAACAATCGAACAATTATACTGAACATGTTTATGTTTACAAGATGTAAAGACTCAGCAATCAAAATAGCTGCGGGCCAACACGTCCGCAAGAACGTTCAGCAAGTAAGGGCTGACAGTAGAAAGCGCCAAAGAACAGCGCACAAAGCTAACTCCTCAGTGAAAGCCATGTCACCATTAACTATTCAAAGCAGCTAATGAAAACTCTGCTGGTAGAGCGAATCGACACTTGTAGAATGCATCAACAATAAGTTGAATTACAGAGAACAAGAAACTAGAAATCAATAACAAATGTGAGTCCAAGCTAATGAAATTAGCTTCCCTTATCTATGCCACTGGAAAGTTAAATCGGACAAATGAGTAGCAAATATAATTGAAGTCTAGGCTAGAAAAAAATGATAATAATTAAATTATTTGATTAAAGAAAAGTATAAAAAATACTTATCAAAAAATTGAAATGTTTAAAAATTAATATTTCATTTTTGAGCAATTTATTTTCAAATGAACATAATTTTGCTCCCAATTCAGTTCGACAGAGAAGAAAACGTATACAATTATTTTGTTTTGATAAATTCGCAAAGAAGTGAATTCATATTGCAGACTCATTGCCTGCTCAAGAATTAGGTCTCATTTGATATTTAGTTCAAGCTAGTTACTTTGACGCCCTCTTCACTTGCCCTCTTCCTCCTCCTATTCCTACTCCTACTCCTATCCACCAATGATCACAAAAGTTGTTTAAGAGCGTGTAAACAAGCAGCCAACGATGACAGTTAGAGACCCCACGAGTTGAATACGAGCCTCAAAGCCCAAAGACCAAATGGAAATGCCTATATTTATAACTTTCTCGTTATGGAGCGTTGCGCTTAAGGTTCATATGTATACATATACATAAATGTTACATATGTATATATATTTATTTTGTTTCTTGTATTTAATTTTTATTTTTGTCTCACATTGAATCTCTGAGCGACTCTCTTTTGTTTGGCGGCTAAATTTGTCTCATCTTATATTAATTTTTGTGTTATTGTATTTCGGCTTTTTGGTAGCAACAACAACAATAGCTAAGGTGGCTGTGGCCATAACAAAGGTAGCCAAAAGGTATCGAGTTTTATAACCTGCTCGAACTCATCAATTTCGTTGCTAACAACACGCAGACACGCCAAAAGTGAGAAAAGGTATGCAGCACAGCCTGCCATTCGACTGAATCATCATCAGCAGCAGCAGCAACAACTAACTCTCTCTCTCTCTCTGTCACTGGCTTATATGGTCTGAGATTTTGTGGTTAAGTTACAGTTGTATACCCTGTAAGCAGCTTAAGATGATTTAATTTTGGGCTTGGCTGAGGATTATATAAAAGTTAGGCAAGCATTGTTCTATATAAATACAAATTATTCATATCTATAAACTTTTTAGCTAATTCCAAGGTAAGCATAAATGTTTATTAAGCTTTGTCGATCAATACATGAACAAATTAAAATCTAATATTTCTAGGGCATCTAGCTAGTCAAAAACTCCTCATTTTCATTGGCTGGAATTGCGACTGCGCTGCGAACGTCATAAGTAAATTTCTTTACGTTGTTTCGAGAGATTTCAAAAAGCCATTTAGAATGAATTAACGTGGACCTACCGCTAAAACTGATCGCCGATCGACTCAACCCGAGTTCCGTTTGCCTTTGTCTCTTTCTCTATCTCTCACCCCCATTCCCTCACTCTGTCTGCCTCTCTCCCTTCGGGAGTGCGTCGCATTAATCTGATCCCTCATCAGCGTGGTCCCAAACAGGATTAAAATTAGTTTTTGATTACGCTTTCGAGCTTCTGGACAACGCAATTTGTGGCTGACTGGGAATTGGGCTTGGTGCTTGCTGCTTGGTGCTTGGTGCTTGGTGCTTGCTCTGGGCTTTCGGATCTGTTCTTTATCGGGGGATAGGGGCGTATAATTAAGGCTTTTAGCCAAACTCTTTGTCGCTGCGGCTCAACTCGACTCTTTTGCATCCCATTCGAAGGTCGACGGTTTGTCATAATTTCAGCTGCGTTTGTCGGCAAAACTTATAAAGCTATTGGCAGCTATTTAGCCAGATGAAGAAGAAGCGAAGCTGCCCAAATTCCTTTTGCTCATAAATCCTCACAAGCGGCTTCTAATTGAGTCTTCCGTTGCCGACACACACACACACACATCCAGACACTCTCTCACACAAACACACGCAAGAAATTCCTCGAGTCATGCGAGATTCGAACCTTGCAGCTCATCTTACAAACACTAGCGCTCCTCCACACATTTGATGAGCGTGTGAAAGAGCACCTTGTGCCATGTGAAAGCAAAACACTTTTCCTAGCCTCGATAAAGATCTTAGGTAGCACTTCGATGCTCCTCGAGGCTTTTAGCTGCGGCTTAGCTGCCGGCCTGATTGCAGCCAGATATGATCTCGATGCCTGATTGATCTGTAGCTGTAGCTGGCTTTAATTGAAACGTTTTTCTCTGCTCTTGATTCTTAATTAACATAATAGCCGTCTCTGCAACTGTGTGCGGTTCTTCATTTTCCCCCTTTTGACACTCTTTCGAGATCAGCTCAGCCGCTGCTGCTGACCTGTGCCAGCATAGTGTGTTCCGCCTTTAATGAATGGCCTTCAATTTGTTTGCGTACACGTTGCAGCTACTTAATTTAACTAATTACCGCCAACGCCTAATGGCCAATGCTTGATCGACGCGATAAGGCACGAAACAGACCTACTATGGAGACATATAAACACATATATATTGTATATATATGTACAATATATACAATACACGCGATTGTCAGTTAGCGCAGCCAAAAATAGACTAGCTGAACCAATCCCTACTTTCTTCTTCCTAAACAAGGTCTCAGTATACTCTACTCCAAAGAGTGTTGAGGTTGTGATACATCATACATTGATTATTAAAAAATATTAAACGTAATTATTTCATTTTTTACAGAAATTACATTGTTATTCTAAATAGTAAATAAATGTATTTTTAATACTAGTAATAGAGTATAGTATATAGTATAAACTCTTATATTTAGGAAAGTGTATTTAAACTTCTTCAAACTTATTTAAATATGTTCGTGCTTGTTTAGTTTGTTTTCTCAATTAGCTACGCTGGGCAGTTGGCATAACTTATGCTTAGTTTAACGAGCAACAGCAGCAGAAGTCTAGTCTTTCCCGCCCTCTGCTTCAACCTCTCTCCCTCTCCAACTTTTTGTGTCACTTGGCTGTCTTTCTGATTCGTTATGCTGATGACATTGTTTGTTCTGCACATGCCACACCCACTCCCAGTCCCGCCTACAAAAACTCATAATTCATTTGGCCAATTTGGGCAGTGAGCGTGTGGATTAAAGCACGACTTAGCCATAATTAATAAAGCGCAACAAATGGCCAACATACACACATGCACCCAAATGTAAATGTATGTGCAGCCGCGCAAATACTCTAATGAGGGGCGTGGTTTGCTGCCAACTTTGGCAGCAGGAGGCGTACTTCATTGACCAAAAGTTTAATTGGCAACTAGCGGTAAAAACTTGATTGATCTGTGGCCAGAGTGCAGTTGCTATATAACAGACGATAGACTTGCACTCTCTACCTCTCTTTCTCTATCTCTATTTCTTTCTCTATTTACCTTTATAATTAATAATATTTATCTATGTACATATGTGAAAAATCTCTTATATGTCTTATTTATAATAAATTTCTCACGACGGCAATAGGATTTTACATGACTTGACCTATACTTATAATTTGGTATATTATATTATTATATTATATTATGTATATACCCTCCAAGAGTGTAGAGTGTAGAGAAAGACATATTTAATACATAAGATCGACTTTTTACCTCACTTTTCATATATTATTAAATACATATATCTCTCCTCTTGCTTACCACTCTCATCTATTGCTATTAGTGATATACTTCAGACATATTCCTCAACCTTACAGATGAAGTAGTTTATGTTTATCATTTCGTGACCCGAAATATGCATATAGTGCTTACATGACTCTCCATGTATGTATATTTATCAAGGTAAATGTTAATGCGCGTGCTTCCTTCAGCCGGCAGCGCGACCCGTAAAAGGCGTGTTTGCCCGACCGAACGACTGAACGTCCACTCTAGATAAATGAACTCGACAATAAACACATCACAAGGGTGTCAAAATGACTTTGAGCAACAACCCTTAGCTGCTCGCGTACTCAATTGTTAATTGCTCATCGTTGTTTAACAACAATTTGAGGCTGAGGAGGGTAGCCAGCAAAGCAACCAGCTGCCTTAGCCATTGCCAAAAAAGTCGAAGCAGCGCCATTTCCGTACAGTCCGTTGCGTTCATTCGTCAGGCCGATGTACGGGGCACAATTTATGCATTAATAAAAGCCAGCGGCAACATTTCATCCAGATACGTGGGTCAATAAATAAACAAAGCTTAAATGTGATGCCCAGGCAGGCATTCATCTATTAGCTTTAAACATGCTAACAAAACAAATCCGCGGCGAAACGCTTAAGAAAACAATAATAGAGGAAATCAACTATAAAATAGAGGAGATGAACAAGAAGCAGAGTATCGAGTGAATCGGGTAATAAAAACTTGATGATCGGGCCACATCAAGCAAGCGCAAGCAATATACACATTTATAGATATAAAACAAAGAAGCTACAAATTCCACGCCCTTCTTATGAGTGCGGGACGGTGGGGGAGTGCAGGGGTATTCTATTATGAATTGGATTTCGCTTTGAAATTGTTTTAACTAGACTTGAATTGAAAGTGGAACAAGAGTCTATAAATGATGGTGAGATAGATAAAACTTAATAGAGGCACTCAAACTTTGAATAGTTTATTTCGCTTGAAAACCTTTTTTTTAGGCACATAATAAGAGGTCAGACTGCATATCTCTAGTCATAATTTATGATACATTTCACACTTTTCAGATCCCGCCACGCTCAACATCTTTGCGACCAGATCGAATCCGAAGAAAAAGCGCAAATCTCGCACCGCATTTACGAACCAACAGATCTTCGAACTGGAGAAGCGTTTCCTCTATCAGAAATATCTTTCGCCCGCGGATCGAGACGAGATTGCCGCCGGCTTGGGTCTGTCCAATGCGCAGGTGAGTATATTGAAATTATGATCATAAAAATCGAGATACACCCAAAGAAAATCAAAAGGTTCCCAATAAAAAAAATGAATGAAAATCGGAAAAAATTGAACATTTGATATTTATCATAGAAAATTGTATCTTTAAATATTGAAACTAATTTTGAATGTATACAATCAGAGAAGTCTAAACAAATATGAATGTTCTCTATATAGAATATTATATTATAACGACTCCGCTTATAGCGTTCGTATGTTTATTGCGACCAACCGGCTCTCATACAAACTTTTGTGAGCAAACTTATATGGCTATAGCGACGATCAAGGATCAAGAGATCGTTGTTATACCTGAATTCTACTATAGTTATTAAACAAAGCTGATAAAGGAGTAAAGTTGCATGATACAGAAAATCTTTTATTTAAACTTAAAAAATTGCAGCTTAAATCAAATTAATTGATCTAAGTCTATTCAATACTTCTCTGAGTGTATTTCGAGTGTTCAACTTTATTCAAATGATTCTGTCTTTGCACTTAGGTCATCACCTGGTTCCAAAATCGACGCGCCAAACTGAAACGCGACATGGAAGAGCTGAAAAAGGATGTGCAGAGCGTGAAACAATTGTCAGCGAACAAAAGCTTTTTAGAGAATGTTAATGACTTGAGTATTTTAAAGACCCGACCAGTCAGCAGATCGCCCGCTCCCCCATCACCCCCATCAAAGCACTAGCGGCGGCGGCAGCAGCACCAACAGCCGGGATAAGGAGGAGCTGCGCATGCTCAAGATGATGACTCTGATGCGCTATTCTGATGGCAAGCTGCTCTACGCCCCCCAGTCGGAGTTTCGTTAACTAATAATTAGCTCAATTTGTAAATTGCTAAAAAGAGAACACATACTCGCACACACACGCGCGCGACTTCTAATTTGCCAAAAAAAAAAATTATATATGAAAAAATTTTCTTTTTAATGATTTTCCTAATTGTAGAGTATTAAATTTCGTATTAGTTGCTTGTGATTCGTGTCTATATAAACATAATTTATAAGTGTACGTATATTAAAGAGTGTGCATCGAGAAGTATTTACTGTGTTAATCCATATGTATTTTATAAGTTTTTGCAATTTAAAATAAATTTTATCGAAAACAAATGAACTTGTGTATATTTTTACGATAAAAATAATTTTGCCTTAAGGTCTTGTGAAATAATATTAAGAATAATTTTCAATATTATTGAGACTTTACTGTATATTTCCACAAAAATATCAACAACGTCTGGCACGATTTTGTCATACGTCATACGTTGTCATACATCCATTTAAGCTGAATATTGGTTTGTGTATATGCTAACCATAATTCAAGTCTGAATACACCAAAATAATGATTTTTGCGCATTCTCCCAATTGGTGCTACTGCTTTCGTTCTAACATGCTACGATATAGTGGCACTGCTTTATATATTGTCAGTATTCAAGCAGTGCACTATTATTACTATTGGTTCTTGTCCACACTAAACATGAATAGCTGACTAAAATACTGGTCACTAATACGCAGTGCACCTAAACTAACCATACAATGTATTGACAGTATTCAAATATGCTTTGTATAGTGTTCTATATATTGACAGTATTCAAGCAGTGCACTATTATTACTATTGGTTCTTGTCCACACTAAACCTGAAAACTAAAATACTGGTCACTGATAAGCAGTGCACCTAAACTAACCTTACGTTTTCCTGGACACAAACCAAAAATCCGTCAAAAATCTAACAATTATAATGGTTTACCTTAATAATAATTTAAAAAACAAAAACAGATAACAATGAATTTATGTACAATTTAATATTAATCTTTAAGCTGATTTAAGTAGTTCCTAATGTTATCTTGTAATAATCTCAAGAATAATTCTTATACAGCTTTTTCTTCTGTTTAGCATTTAGTCCATAAAAATAGAATTCGTGAAGCACATCGTGGCACATCAAATCGTAAAACTGCAAAAAGTGAGTGCAAATTATGAATTATGAAGACGTAAATATGGATATTGGCAAATTTGCGAAATGGGGAACGATTTAGCGCTCGATTTGTTTTCATTCAATGTTGATGCGAGGCACACAAATCAAAATGCAAATTATGTCGATTTTATTGACAAGTGAAAATAAATAAAAAGCCAACTAGAAACAACAAAGCAACGCCAATTTCAGCTGAGGGCAAACGCTGCCAGCACAATAACTCGTCAAAGGTCAACAAACTGCAACCGAAATTAAAGATCAGCTTTAACATCCACTTGAGTGGGAGGACGGAGCACTTCTCAGAGCCGAGTCGAGGCCTTTGCTAGATAACGCCACATAATGAGACAATTAAGTCGAATTATTATTACAATTGTTGTGTGGAAGCCGCTACTCCACTTCAGTCACATAATTTTGGACACTTACAAGTGGCCTCTATCAGAAATTAATTTCAATTCGATTTCAATTCTCACTCATCCGGCGCGCTGGCTCCCACAGGGATTACAAAAGGACATGCCACACCCTGCTGAACAAATACAATGCCTTGATTAATGCCACACGAGCGCCTCCGCTCAGTTGAGGGTGATTAGCTCTTGCGGCATTTACATAACCAAGCGAGAGCGGGGGGTGCTCGGACCACCCACACGGCCTGCTGCGGTATATGCTCCACGCTCCTCGGCTTTTATTGCTCACAAAGTAGCATAAACAATTCACTGAGCTTCTAGTTTCTATTAGGCAAGGGGGAATCAGGGGCGTGGCAACACCTGATGGGGCTAATGTAGAGACGAAGAGTCACAGACAGTGACAGGGATTTTATGGAGCTATTTGGAAAGTGCATAAAACGTGCCTCGTATCGTGTCGTGATGCTGCGGTTGGCGGTGCAGCAGCCCCCAGTTCCAGTTCCATTGTTTGTTGTTATTGAGAGATTTGCTTGTTTGGAATATGGTTTTCCATATTTGTGTGGCATTCCCTAATGAACTATGTTTGAGTCTAAGGAAGTGAATTACTAAAGAGAGAAATTGATGTGGAGCCAGCTTCATTCGATTTGCAACTAAAATTGAACTAGTCGCAGCAAATAAACCACTAAGGAGACTGAATGAATTTGAGAAAATAAACTTTTTATTAGACTGTCAGTGCAGACATTCTATTGGAATATATGTATATAGGCCTATGCATATGTACATACACATGCATATACATTCATTCATGTGTATACTTGCATACAGATGTATGTATATATTTAAATATTTTAAAATGTTAATTTTTGTATTTTTTAGAACTTTCTTAAGAAAATAAATATCAATCATCAAATCTTAATTTTGTTATCAATAATTTAGTCTTACAAATGCACGCTTACCCGCTTGAAGTCAAGCATTCGACTTATACTCTCTCTTATACTTTCACTTCACTCCTTCCGCTCGCTTTACGTTCACACAATATCTTTAATCTCTCTCTTTGTGAATGGTGTCAGCAAGAATTCCAAGCACTCTTTTACTATTAAATTTACTCTTTATACAAACACTTATTGCACCTGACACATACACAAAAAAAAATAATAATAAAAATGAATATAATAAAAAATAATAAAAACACATCACATTTTACATTCTGTATTATATCACATATAATCAGCAAACGGCAACTGGATAAATCGCACTTTGCCCAAGCGCACTTTGCTTAATACGCAATTAATGTAACGGGATCAAAAGCATTGCAGGCAATGGCCATCTCCTTCACACTCCCTCTCCCTTTTCAACTCATATTCATAATCAACACTCACTTAGCAACTACTGCCTGCCTGCTATTGCAACTCTATAACGGGATCAGCTGGCGACGCGTTGCGACGTAGAAGGCATTTTTGAATGTGCATTTAAATTTATTGTTAATATAAAACACTTTCTACATTATCACATATATTAACAACGTAAATCAATAATATTTAATATAATTTGATTTAATTGTTAATACTTTTCAAGCGCACAGGCGACGAGAACACGTCCGATCGAAAAATCAAATGCGTAATTACTAACTCGCCACGCTTGCTTAGAGCAAACGTTCATGCTTAGTTCGCATATTCAAAGCTTGCCTTGCTGAATGTTCCATTAGGATAACGGGATCAAAAGTGTAGCATGCAAAGGCGGCTGAGCACCGCGGTATTCATATGTATTTCTCTTTTGCTCTGTGTCCGAGACATTTAAAATAGAATCAATGAACACAATGAAAATCTTTCCATTCACTCTATCTCTCACTTCCATTTTCTTATGCAAACGCAATGCTCACTTTGCAGCTACTGTCTGCCTCTCATTGAAACTATACATATAACGGGATCAACTGGCATTGTCGCGACGAAGATATATTTCATGAATGACGCGTTGCAATTTATTATTAGTATATGGCACTTTATATACTAATACATATACAAACAATATAATTAAATAATATTTAATAATAATAACATGTGTAATTGGATTTAATTGAAAATACTTCATAAGCGCACGAGCGACGAGGACACAATTGTTCGAAAAAGCATACGCGTGATGACTAAGTGGCCACGCTCTTCAAACGCATATGCTTAGTGTAAAGCTCTCCTTGCTGAATGTGCTCTTAGGATAACGGCATCAAAAGTGTTGCAGGGAAAGGCGTGCGAGCTGCGAAATATTCATATGTCTCTCTTGCTCTTTTTGTGATACATTCGGAGTTTTGTCTTGCAATATGAAAGTTGCTGCAATCCATCGAATTTGTTCAATATCAAAAGCATCCAGATCAATGTCGAGAGTAGCAAGCACAAACAAATGACAATGAAATGTACTTTGGCAACTGGCATTAAAATAGTACAAAAAAAAATGTAAATATATTTAAAAAATATATACATATATTTTAAAAATTAATTTAATAAATATCAGAGCTAATTTAATCAACCCTGAAATAGGAAAATTCAATTTATTATTGATGATTTATTATTTTAATATTATTAATTAACTTGAAAACTTATTTTGAATGTATGAATGACCTGAAAAAATTTAATCTGTATTTAAGTTCCCTTCTGTAGTTCTCTTTTTGTGGTATCTCCTGTGTGGTCCCATTTAGCAGATCACAGTTGAAGTTGTCGCGACTCGACGACCAGTTCCACTCAGAGGCGACAAAGCATTGTTATTGTCATTGTCATTGGCATTAGCTAATGTGTGTAACGCAATTGTGGGCAACCGCCACGCGTCCTGTGGTGCAAATCAAAATAAACAACTTGGCCCAGCTGTCTAGACATGGCTTGGCGGCAGCGGCTTGCAGACAGTTGACCAACCAGCCAATTAGAGCCACCTTTCCACTTGACGAACTGGTCAAAATATTGAAGAAATCTATGTCTGCCACGCTGACATGCTGCCACGGTGCCACTTGAGTCTAAGGTTCACACATATTTCACTATGTCCTGCCAACACACACAACTCAAGTGCAGCCGTGTCCTGTGTCCTGTCTGGGCGACAAGTAGTAGCCGGCGCAGGCGTTACTTATAAACAAAGCCACACGCATGATTAGATGATCAGATCAGATCACTTGTGCCACCATGTCCACGGTTTCCAATTGCCTGCCACCGGCGCCAACGCAACCGGAGATAGAGATGCTGTTGCCATGCTGAAGGAGAATTTTGATATGCTGCGATGCTGCATGAATGATTTGGAGGCGGAAGTTTATCAATCCATAATCAAACTGAAACATTTCTCTCTCTCTCTATCTATCTATCTATTTCTCTCTTTTAAGTTCAGAAATCAACAACTGATGGCAGCTATGTGTGCCTTTTAAAAGCTGTTACAAATGTCACTCCATCTCTCTCTCTCTCTCTTAATAATTTTCCAAATGACTTAAGTCTCAAGAGATTCAGAATGCCTGTCTGTCTTCATGGCTTTGCTCCAGTTGGAACAGAAATCACTGCCTATCCCAACTTATGTGGCGCTTCTATGACACGCTCATGCAGTTCTTGTGAGTAGACAGTCAATGTAGTCTTCTGAGATTTGTTGGTCTTTCGCTTTCTCTCTCCCAGAACATGCTGATTGCGGGTGAAGGTCAGCAGAGACCTGTGTACATGGAGACTGTGATGGGGTGGTTGCAGTTGAATCGGTTGGCCTCTGTGCTTCTTACTTCTGAGCTCTTAAGTGCCTGGCTATTCACTTTGGCCAATGTGCGGTTTTCAATTCATTTCAATTTGTTTTTTTTTTTTTTTTTTTGTTCGGTTTTGGCTTTTTGATTTTTCCATTTTCCATTTGCTGGTTACCAAATAGTTTCAATTATTATTGACTATTGGCTATTGGGTATTGGGTATTGGGTATTGGGTCTGGACAAGTACGCGTATTATTAATGTAATAGCGGCTAATTGCGCATTTGTTGGCCCAGTCGAAATGCAAATTAGATCGAAAGCACTTCAGCCAGGAGACTTAAAAGCTTCAATTTGATGGAACACTTGGCCCGAACTGGAATTTATGTCTGCATTTTGCAGCTGTTGAGATTGAGATTGAAGATCAATTGCAACGATTGCAAAGTGGATGCGATTTTGCGTTTAGAAATGTAGAAACGACTAGCAAAGACCACTTGAGCCCTCGCCCCCGTTCAAGGTTCGCCTCAATCTCAAATGATTTACCACAGAAATGCCGTTGCATTTATTTGGCCAATTCGTGCCAATAAACAAAGTATCATTCGCCCAGGCATGTGGCAACAAATAGACTCCAATTTATCGACAGAGACAGGCAGAGAAAGAGCGAAAGATTCGCCTTCAGTGAATCGTGTAGAACAATAAAAACACACACACACCCGCGTATTTGGTAAATATGACAATGTAAACAATAATAAGCCCAATCATCGACATGATCATATTGATCACAATGCTCGGGCTGCCCATCGCCGGACGCCCGACGCTTGATGCTCGATGCTCAATGCCCGACCAAATGCAAATTTCTAACGGAACCCGGACGTCAGAGTCTGAGTTCGTATCAAAATTCCAACAAGAAAATAAAATTTAATTGCCTACAAATTGGCGCGTTGAGTTTTATTGCATTTTCAAAATATATATATACCATGTAGACACGATCGTACACTGAGCGAAAATAAAACTTCTAATACAAAAACAAAATATTAGAGGTATTTAAAACATTCAACCATTTTTTAATTGCAATGAAAATAAGTTAAAATTGATCTAATCTAAGTTCTTTGATTTCTTACAAATAGTTGTAAATTGATATTTATATAATTGAGTTATTGTAATTTAAAAAGTATAAAATGAAATATTTGCAAAAATTATTTTCTGTGAAACAAAAAATTTGATGTATAAAATATTTTGCAATATTAATATCGAAAACAGATTTTTTAATAAATATTCACTTTTTTCAGCTTTTTTATTTAAAATATATTTTAAGGAAAAATAAAAGATATGCAACAATCTTCACTACATTTAAAAATTTTACCTATTTCTCCAAGTGTATATGGAAAGTACAACGGGAACAACGAATCATTTGCTGTTGAGGGCAAAACCCCTAAAACTAAAACAGCCAGTCCCGACCTCCTCCTCCTCCTCTACTTACCGCCCCCTCACTCCGCTGCCAAATGTTCTGCGTGTGGGTGGCCATTTTTTACAGTTATCCGGCAAACAAATATTTGATTTAGACAAAATGCCTATGATTTATTTACGATTTCCTAGCGTTTCGCCTAATTTCTCAGGGAAGTTCATAAAAAACAAGTATTAGAGATCAGCATAAAATTCAGCGAAATCCAAAAAGTGTGCCGAATTGAAAGATACCCTGTCAGCAGACATACACACATTTGTTGATTTAACATAATTGTGCAACGCTTTCGTCATGTTTAATAATCTGTATTTAAATTTATAAAATATTTGGTATGCGATTCCACAAATATTCGCGAAAACATAAATTCAAATTGAATTTATTGAATACTGCTAATGAATTCTCTCTTTCAGATTAGCTTTCGACTTCTTATCGCATTAAGAGCGCGAAAGCGTCAGCTCTCGCAAAATAAACAATGTCTGTTTTGTTAGCTATGTTATCAGTTCGGCCGTGGGTACAAGCCTCATACTCAAATTTATTTGTATAACAGATATATGCATTTCTTCACGAGTCAGTTGTATTTTAGCCAGCGCATGCGACGCAAGTGGAACGACTGAAAGTGAAAAAAAATGGTAAATATCTTCAAACACACACAAAAACAAACAAAAAACATGTATACAGGTTTATCAATTAACTTTCTATTAATCGATTGTGTCTAGGTCAGCAATCTTTAATATATTCAACTGAATCAAATCTGAATTGCTGTTGTCAGCTCATGTATATTATATATGTATATATATTGCAAATGTATGTGCAAAAAATGCTTAATTGGATTCATCTTTCCTCGTTTATTTTCAATCTGTCGAAATATATATATATATATATATATATATATATATATATATATATATAGAGATTATCGTCTCATTTTAAACTCCACATAACATAAAATTGTGTAGACAGTTGGTCTCCTTTTGTTTTTTTTTTTTTTTTTTTTTTTTTGCGAATGAATGAAACTGGCTGGAAGCGACTGTATCGACACCATAAAATATATTAGATATATTTGGGGCAACTGAGCCCAAGAGAAAAAGAGTTGAAATATAAAAAAGATAATACATTCATCCAATAAATTATGTTCAGGGTATCTTCTAACATAGCAATCCCAACAAGTTTTCTTCCCATTTAGTTTCTTTTATATTTTTCAGCAAGCAAGATGGGCTCTCAGAGTTTTGTTTCTAAGCCTCCTCGCGGCTCAGCAATGGCCATCTACAACTGGTGCAAGGATTCTGGCGGCGTTTTTCTATCCATGCAAAAGTCATTTTATGATGACACATGCTGTCATGCGAGAGCTGGTCAAGCGTGGCCATGAGGTAACGAGACAAATCTAGCAAAACATAAGATCTTCATCTATAACTTCTGCTTACTCCAGGTGACCTTTATCACGCCCTTCTCCTTGGCCAGCGAGAACTTGGGCTCTAATTACAAAGAGATTCTACTGCCACATTATGATTTCTGGACAGAAAGTATGTCATAATAATATTAGCTAAATATTACTCTAATCTTATCTCTGCCTGCTTCATAGTGAAGCGTATGTCAAATAAGGAGATTATTTTGGATATGGCCGATCTTTCATCACTCAAATTTGTGCGCATGCTGCATGTAATGGGCGTGCAAAGCACGGACTTTGCTTTCGAGCAGCCGGAGATCAAAGCCCTCATCAATGCCAAGGATAAGGTGGGCAAATACGACCTGCTGATCGCTGAGCAGTTCTACAATGAGGGCGCTCTCATACTGGGCCATCTCTATCAGATACCCACTATCACGCTCTCCTCGTTTGGCAATACGAACTACTTTTCCGAAATGGTGGGCATCATTGCGCCTTGGTCATATAACCCGCATAGCTTCATATCGTCCACCAATCGGATGAACATATGGGAGCGCGCTGTGAACGTGTTCGTCTGCGGCACAGAGCACTTGATGCGCACATTCCTCTACTATCCCAGCCACGATGCTGTGCTACGGAAACACTTTACGAATGTGCTCGATGTGGTGCCCACGACCAAGCAACTAGAGCGCAATATATCTGCCATCCTGATGAACAACTATATGCCATTGGATGCTCCACGACCCATCTCCTTCAATATGATATCTGTGGGCGGACTGCACATACAGCCTCCCAAAGCCCTGCCCGAGCACCTGCAGAAGTTCCTAGATGGAGCAAAACATGGCGCCATTTACTTTAGTCTGGGTAAATATGAGTATTCAATGCAACGACTACTTAATCCTCACCCAGATAGTCAGCCAGCTTCTGCTGAGTTATAGTTTTCCGTTAGATCATGGATTTATCTATCTTCTCGGACGGAGGGACGGACGGACGAACAGAGAAACTAAGAAATTAACACCTACTTCTCTAATTACAACCCACTAGCTTTCCCTAATCACATCTCTGACTTTCAGGCACTCAGGTGCGCAGCGCTGATCTACCTGCAGAGAAATTGAAAATCTTTCTCGATACCTTCCGCAGTCTGAAGCAGCGTGTCCTGTGGAAGTTTGAGGAGGAGAGCTTTGCTGAGCTGCCAGAGAATGTGTTCATACAGAAGTGGCTGCCACAAGCCGATATCTTGGCCCATCCCAATGTGAAGGTGTTCATAGCCCACGGCGGGCTCTTCGGCATGCAGGAGGCACTGCACTATGGTGTGCCCGTTCTGGGCATGCCGGTCTATTGTGACCAGCACTTCAACATCAATCAGGGCAAGGCCAATGGCTATGCCCTCGGTGTGGATTATCGCACAATCACGACAGAGCAGCTACGCTCCGCGCTGCTTGAACTGCTCGAGAATCCCAAGTATCGGGACACCATGAAACGTTCGTCGCGAATTTTCCGCCAGCGTCCGCTGGGCGCCATGGACACGGCCATGTTTTGGATCGACTATGTCATTGAGCATCGTGGTGCGCCGCACATGGTGTCAGCCGGCATTGATCTGGCCTGGTATCAGTTCTACCTACTTGACATATTAGCCATCTTTGCTGCTGCAATTCTACTGCCTATATGGATTTTATGCGTCTGCCGACGCAAATCTTCGAACAAACCAAAAACGAAATGCAAGAATCAATAGAAATAGGTCCTTTAAAGAGTCCTTTAAATAGATCATTTCTCCACATACTATATAAACTTTTATATTATACGACTTATAACGCTTGAACAAACAACTTATAATTTTCGGCCATGCAGTCATGATCAAACTGCACGCTATTCGAACATATACATATATTGGCTCTAACCATATATAATTCATACAAATATTTTATATTCTATTTTCTATATATTAATTATATTAAATATATTGTACATATATAGATATATATATTTCATGAGCATATGCTTAAGTATTGTCGGCCTGCGTTCATTGTTGTCTTACCGCATATTTTTGCAATAATAAAGCCCCCAAAACACTTAAACTTTGGCACTTGAGTCGTCTACTTAAGTATTTAATGAATAGAGTATATACATAAATATATACATATAAACATACAATAATATATGTACATATGTATAGACAAAGTCTACTTAAGGCGCCAGAGTGCCAGTCCAAGTGTTCTTAAGAAATTAAGCAAAAAACAGAGAAGATGAAGAAAAATGAATGCAAAGCTTTTTAGTCGAAAAGAATAGGAATATAAAATCTTTGAACTCTTTAAAGATTATATTCATCATAGTCAGAAATTGATTTCAACATCTTGATCGAAATTGTAGAAAATTTGAACTTAAGTGTGGGCTTACCAAATCATCAAGTATGCATATGTTTATATTATATATATATTATATTCATATGTTTATATGTATTATATATTATATTATATATGAATAATTCGGAAATACAATATGTTAATTATCAGTTCTTTTGTTTATCAAACTCAACCAGTTTTTGTTAACTTTAAAAGATATTCCAGATCTCTGACTTGCATTGTGACAATATATGAGAGCTACAAAGATCTTTAATTCATAATATATATAATATCTTCTTTAGCTCAGTTATAAAATATATATATATCAACTGTTATACTACACTGCGTAGCCAACTAAATCATATCAGAATAGAGAATGATAATATCTTCACAAACTCTTATAGCTATAAAACCCATCTCGATCCCATAATTATACATATATGTAAATGTTTATGCAATTAATAAACAGAATTACTCGAAAGACAGTTGCTTCCTGTTAACCCTGTTGTCTAGTTGTCCCTCTGCCCTCTCCTCCTGCTGACCTCATCGACCTCGACAAGTGCACTTGAGGCGAGTGCGAGTCGCTGCTTTGGGGATGAGTAGAGATTCTTGGAGCTCATTATGCATGCACGAACTGACATTGAAGTGGATGGCGACGCCAGCGCCTGCGCCAGCCGCGCCAGCACCAGCACCAGTCCCAGTGTCAGCTAGCAGTTCCATAGGCATGCCACAGCGAAAGGGAGAATTCATATGCGCATTAGGGTTAGATTGCCCATTGGCATTATTATTGGTATTAGTAACACATGATTACGCTTTATTGTAAACAAAAACTGAGATAAACAGACGAACCGACATACAGACACATAGAGGCGCATGCATGCAAATACGGATGCGAGCCGCATAGTCTCTAATGATATGTTAATGCACATGGCGCACACTGCGTATGAGTGCTCTATGTGTGTGTGTGTGGTGTGGTGTGTGAGTGTGCGTGCTTGTGTTTGTGGCGGCAACTGTTTGTCTGTCAACGGCTTAAGCAAATAAACTTCGTTTGAGGCTTATTTGTCGCTGGCTGGAATTTCTGTTTGGCGCTATAAACAACTCGCATTGCGGGCGGAAGGAGGCGCACATGCAACATGTGAAGCTGGCGAAGGAGAAGGCGGAGGCGGAGGTAGAGGAAATGTTGCTCCTGACATTAAAGTGGGTGGCGAAGTTCATTGAGTTGTTGTAGCCAACTGCTAAATGGGCTTTTAAAGTGAATTTGTTGGCTGAGTGACTGTCAATTAGGCGGACAGAGCATCAGCGAAGTAAACCCCACATTGGAGCTACTCGACTGATGCTCCAAATTCAAGTTGAATGCTGAAGTACGCTGCAAAGGATGTAGGTGCAACTGCAATGTAGAATAGATTTTCTATATTTAACTTCTAAAATTTCCCAGCAATCTCGCTAATTTTGTATATACTCAAATTTCGAATTGAACGTAAATTTCTAATTTTAATTGATAATGATTAATTGGTAAGAAATTATATAATAAATTATTTTGACTTTATAAGTCGATAAGCGATAAAACTTAAAGAAGGTACAAACTTTAAATCTTCTAAGCTATCTATTTTCTCATATGTAAACTATTTCTAAATTTAATAAATTTGCATGGAAATGTTTTAGTGCTATCTTGACGCGATTCTTTGATAACTTGACCTAACTTGGGCTATTATTTCGAGCAAGAACTCTTGGGAAGCTAAGGCTGTGATGAATGCAATCCAATCAAAGTTAGCCAACAAATGCTGACCAGAAGCAGCAAATAATAGCAGTGAACCATTGACTCACTCACTCACTCCGTTTCTCTCTCTCTCTCTCTCTCTCTCTCTCTCTCTCTCAGTCTCACTCAACTGTTAGTTGGCGACACGCCGCAACGTTTAAGTGTAATTTTCTTCTTATTCAATTGAAGCATGTCCTTTGGGGTCGCAGAATGGGCCTAGATAAGGATAAGTCAGTGCGTTGCACTGAGTTGGTCGTCGACTTTCGACTTGCGACTCGTTACAAATTCATTTCAATGCCCGCTTTCACTTGAGATCGACATAATGGCCGTTCATTTGCGCTGCTGCCTGAAAATTGTAAGAAATTCGCCTTCTTCAGGACAATTGCGTACGTGAGCCACAACTAAGAACACCGACGATGAAAAAATTCTGAATCGAATGGCAACTGAAATGCGAATGCGAATGGGAAGGGGAATGTCTCATCTTGTGTGCTGTGTGCCATGTAATTTGCTCTCTTGCCATGTGCTTCATCAGAAAGGAAATTGAAAATTGCTGCTAATGGCTCTGCCACGGGGGCTAGTGGGCGTGACCAGGCGCAGTACAGAAGCTGAAGAAAAAAACCGAGTAAATTTAATGATTATGAAAAAAAGTAGCCATATACATATATACACCTATATAGAAGAAGAAATGACACTATGAAAATGTGGGCGGAATTCATTTGAATCGCAATTTGCGCTTCTTGCAAGGCCAAAGAATTAACGAAGCGTTAAGAAGATGCTAACAAGGTTGAAGCGTAAGAGGAAGCGCCTGGCACGATGACAATGGACCCCAAAACCTGCTCATCGAGCTGATTTATGCATGCCGTAAAATATTTGTGTTAATTCTTGTGTTCAAATTCCAATTAGCTCTCGACACATGAAGCTAAAGATGTCGATGGGAGTCCCGAACTGACAAGAGTTGAATGTCATTCATACAGTGAGTGAGTAAGAATGTGAGTGCAGAAAATAGACTGGATTCTATACATGCGAGATGTTCAAGTTACAGAAAACTGAAGCTGAAAAACTTATTGCTGTCAATAATGGAAATAGAACTTGGAATTTGAAGTAGTAAAATTGGAAATTGTTAATACTTCATATTCTGTTCCAGCTAACTTCATCATGAATGAAAAAGTTGGATGGGAGGAATTACAAGAGTTGAACATACGAAGTATTTCTACCTTTGTGATCCGATAGATTAATCTTCTCTTACAGAAGACTTCTCACATACATAAGCTTCACTGTACCTCGCAGCCATATAATATTGTTTACACTAAACAATGAACACTTAAACAGACTTTAAACGCTTTGCTCTTTTTTATGATTCTCCAAATAAATATTAATGAGAAGAACAACACCTAACAAAGTGCCCAAACTAAGGTGCGCAGAGAACAGCAATAACAAATCAGCGGAAAGTAGCACTGATTCATCGTGTTTAGAATATACATACTAATATTGAATGGATTTCACTTTACGATATAGCAGAGCAACAAAGAACAACACACTTTACATTGCCAAATATGCTCGGGGATTGGCAGCCAGGCGCAGCTGTGATGGTTCCACTGGAGATTACGTTGATAGCGAATAGCGAGTTCTTCAAGTGATTTTTGCTGCCCTATTAGTAGCACCCCGGCAACTGATAATATGCGACCCCAAATAAAAGGAAAATATTGAATATATGTATGTATGTTATATTTATATATATATATATATATATATATATATGTATGTATGTGAAATCGACATCCATTGTGCAAGAATCTCACGCGCACTTCCATTGAAATTGATTTTCAATTTTTTCATTTTTACATTTCTTCATTTTTTTCTTCGATTTTTCCATCGCTTTAATTGTCGAGCATTACGAGTCGGCAGCTCCATTAAAAATGCTAATTAAGTTGCCCCAATGGCACATGTGTGTGCTACACCACAAATTTTTATCTAAACAGCTCACAAAACAACAACAACAACAACAACAACATCAACAGCAAAAACAACTACGACTACGTCTCTATATATCTTGTATCTAGGATCTGCCTATAAAAGATTCGTTTTATACATGCGGTAAAATTTGAAAATTTTTTAGGCGAAATTTGAACAATAAACAAAATCACAAAAACCAAAACATTTATCATTTCAATTTCAACTCTTTTTTATGCACGCTCAAGCGCAAGGAAATGGAGCGTATTAGTTGTTTCAATGCTAAACTATAGAAGAGACCTAGTTATATAATTTGACTACAGTTTTGCATATACCTAACCTGTATATATATATATATATATTTAGAAAACAATTTGAATATTAAGATTAAAATATACTTAATTATACATCAGTTATATCTTTCACAGATCTTCTTTACGATCTTTTGCCAACTGCATCTCATAGTTTCGTTACTGAGCAAGTATCTCGTAGTCGACTAGTGCATATTGCAAACTTGATTTGCTGATGGAGCTAACAAAATCTGATTTAAATGCTTTTTTATTTCAAGCCAAATAAGCAGAGGAGTGCCTACAACGGCGCAGAGTGTTAGGGCGGGGGAGGCGTGGCGCATGGCAGGGGGTTTGCCACATTACGCAAAGATTTCAACAGCTGCCGCGCTGAGGTTGAGTTTTGAGGTGGGTGGCCATTTTGTTTTGGCCAGAGGGCGAGTGCCGTTATATATGACTGGGCGGCGCACAGGCACAAAGAGTCCATGTGTGCGTGTGTGTGTGTGTGTGTGTGTGTGTGGGTGCAACACCATCAACAACTTGCGCAAATAGCATCATCATCATCCGACAACAATTGCCGTGTGTCAATCCATATATATATATATGTGTGTGTATGTGTGTGTGGCTTCTCATGAAATTTTGGGGGACCGCACACAGTCAGCTCGATCCGTTCGGTTGCTTCTTGCTTTTGGTTGGTTAATGAAATGCTGAAAAACAATTAACTATAAATTAAACGCACAATTTTCAAAACAAAATAAACAGAAATAGCACAGCGCATCATTTTCTTATACTTTATTTTGTTGTTGCTTTGTTTTGTTTTGTTTACGGCATTTATTGGGGGCGAAACATTTCATTAACTCATCTAGGGTTGCTTGCCGTGGTCTGCTCCCCTCTCATATCCAGGCAATTGGGCAATCGCACGAGACCTGCTCTCATCTCAAATCCTTTCTTCTTATATGTATCTCGTTCCCTCTCACTCACTCTATCTATCCGTGATCGTCGATCCCATAAAACCAAGAGCACAACTTCAATAACACAATAAGTCAGAGTGCAGTGCTCTGCACCGAGTGTACTCTACTAAAAGATACCCTGTAATCATTGTGAATCTTTAGTTCGTTTTCATTGTTGTCATTATCATTAGTATTATTATTATCAGCATTATTATAATCGTAAGCAATATCATTAGCATTGCTATTATCCTTATCATTATATAAATTCTAATCATTATCATTGTCATTGTCATTATCATATCTAAACTCTATGTAATACTCTTTTCGACTCACGCTAAAATCCCGCTTGATTTGATGAATATGTCGTTGAGGTATTTCTACCAAGAAGTTTGGCTGTTGCATAAACAAGCCCGCCTATGAGCAACACGTGCAACAACAACAGCAAGAACAACAACAACAACAACAACAACAACAATAGCACGTTAGCTGCAAATCGAAGTGTCAGTCGCCTCATCCTCAATCCCTATACAATACCCACTCCCAATCTCATTCTCATTCCCATACCCATTCACAGTTTCAGCTCCTTTTATGGCTGGCGCACATGTGTGCAACAGACGCAGCAGCAGCAGCAGCAGCAGCAGCAAGAGCAACATCAACAGAACTGGCATCAGCCAACAGGCAACGTGTGAGTGGTGGGCGGAGGCAAAGGGGTAAACGATGAGACAAACAGCGCTAATAACGCTAAAGCAAAGTGCATGCAAATGGGCCAAGAAGAAGCAAAGCGGGACTATGACGGGGCAAATGCATTTTGCAATTCGTTCAATTTGAGCATTAAGTGAACATTTTGTTTATACTTTAATCTGTCCGATCGGCGCGCTGCTATATGGCCAGCCAGTCGCATTTTGCCATTAAATGCACTCTCAATAGCCGCTTAAGAATGCAGGCACCAACAAATTTGTTTAACCAAATAGCATAAAATAAGCAACGAATTTCTATTTGTTTATGCAACGATTTCAGCTCAGACAAGCGACATTCGACAAGGCGACAGCCGACGACTAATTGCAGTTCAAAGATTGCGCATACGCCACATGCAACCGTGACTAATTCGCATTCACTTGATGTGAACTGGCGAAGAGCGGCCTCTTGAAAGGCTTAGCCCTCAAGTAGTGTGTGGCAGTAGTAGTAGAGGTAGCTGCCGCTGACAGTGTCATAAACCAACATGAAATAAGGGACTACATAAACAAATCCTTTAACAGCGCTCGTCATAAACAAATGAAGCAGTCCAAGAATGTGGAGTATAAAAAGGATTTCTTGCAATCGGATATCTGCCACATGCAGCGTAAACCTTCAACAGCAATAAGTAGTAGTAGTTGTTCCTTAACATTTCTAAATAATATTGTGGCTGCTGAGAGAAGTATTATAATAGAGCGTAGTATGTTGGAAATCAGAACTGTATATTATGGTTAAATACTAAATTATTACAAATTTACAAGTATATAATATAAATTATTTTTTGATGAACTTTTATTCTAAATGTAACATACAGTTGTGTTTCTTAGTCAAATTAAAATTGTCTATTATTTAAAATATGATTTATGTTCTCATCAGCTCATTATCCTGAACAATAATACTTCAAGGAGTCTACCATACCTTCTTGCGCCTTTGACATACATCTTGACAAATCTAACTTTTCCCGAATTCGTATTTTCAATGGGAGCAGAGTAGAAAAATACTTAAAATTTATAAATATAGGCCAAACAAATATAACCCAAAACTAGCTGGATTTATGTTTTAATTGGATCCAACTCCGACAGTCAATGATTTTAAATAATCCGACTAATTTAAAAAAAAAAAGTGCAGTTGAATATGAATATGCTATTAATAACGATTTTTCAATTACAAGTTCTATAAAAATATTACAGCATGTTTTTTTTTTTTTTTTTTAATTTGGCAAAGTTTGTTTTTGGTTAGGCAACTTGAGTATTCAGTTTATTATTTTGTATCTTTCGCTTTTTAGCCAAAAGAATGATCCATTTCACTGATCGTATCTGGAGCACTTCCTGTGCTGGCGCGAAAACTGAATTATGGCAAACAGGGCAACAGTTGGGGGGCGCCACGCGTGTGTTTTGGTTTGCAGATACCCGCCTAAACACATATTGACACAAGTAATTACAACTGTCAATCGATTTTAGTGTCCCCGATTTCGTGGTCGTAGCTCTTAGCTATGGCTTTTAGCTAGAGAATGCGAGCGAGACGATATGGACTGCTCTATAGGAGTCGGATCTATTGTTGACACAGTTGCCAGACGCAAGCCATAGAAAAAGGGCTGCTAGTTGGGCAGAGAGGTAGAGTCATCGATCCACAGTTCATCGATCTATATAAATGTGAAAACACAATTTGTAATTTGAACTGAATTTGTTGATCTTAAAGTGTTTGCTGTGATCAGGCGATTGCCTGATCGTCCGCATTCTGCCATTTATTTGTTTGTAAACATGAATTGTTGAAATTGTCGCCGTTGGGCACTTGAGGCATGTCCTTGTTGTCGTCAGCCACCAGCTGTGCGGCTAAGGACATAGCCACAGTCAAGTCCTTGCTTCACTTCCAGTCGCTGATCTTGCGAAAGCGCATTGCAATCTGCATGTATGAGTGTATTTGTGTGTGTGCGTGTGTATGTATGGGTGTTAGTCAGACATTTGTGGGTCAGAGACTGTGCGCCCGTCTGTGGCTGACACATTGAAGCACTTCTATGCCGACACTGAGTGCCCAGCACCGACGTCGTCATCATCGTCATCATCATTGATATTCTTCCTTTTCTTTTGGTTCGTTTTTGCAATTCTTTCGGCCCACACGCATGGAACACTTCAGTGGAACGGATCTTGAGGCACTTTCCGCTTGATCTGCTTGTCATTTCTGAAGTAGAGTTTGAAAAGCCAAACGTAGCTCGATTCCAAAATGAGGTCAGTTTTATAGCAAGGCATTTTGGTTTAAATAATTCTAATAAAAAATTTGATGCTTTGGCAATACCATTATTATCATTAAGCGGCAATTTCGTGGTTGGAATATTCAATATTTATTATTAAAGCGAAAGCTGTATGCAAAGTGAAAAATTTTAATTAATGGATATAATGGAAATGCACTATTTCTTATTGTGTTAAAATGATCTCTTTAGAAAAATATTAAAATTTGTTTTTAAAATATATTTGCATCAGCACTTTAAACTTGAATCGATATGAGAATGTTTTCGTAATGCGTTCAATGTCGAAGATTCTTAAATTAAGATGAACAAAAGATAATTTATGCGAAGGCCGTTAATTCATATCATAATTAATATATATTTATATTTTTACTTTTTTATATGTAAATTTAGTATTTATTATTTCTTTTTTTTTTATAACTTTTCATTTTTTTTATTATTATTCTTTTTTTTTTCTGAAAATAGTTGTAAAACTGTAAAGACCGTTGACTCTTGGATGACATGAAAGTTAGTCAAGCATTTTTCAAATTGAACAAAAAAGTCCTTCAAATTGTGTTTGATTATTTATATTTATTTGGATATAGAATTTAATATATATTTACATACTACTAAAACTTAAAGGCTACTAAAGCTATCAGCCAGAGACTTGCTCTAACTATCTCTCAAGAGGGAATTGATAGATCATCCTTCTCCTCTCTCCATCCCCTTTTTACTATCTCTCTCTTTCTGTCTCTCTTTCTTTCTCTCTCTGAGAACCCACTTCGATTGCTATCACAAAGAGCAAAATAATAAGCACAAACAAATATTTGTGCACATCTCAATCGATTTCCACATTCTCCTCGCAATCTTCGGTAGCCGAGTGATTGCTGTCGGCGATGCTCTCGACGCACAACACCTGCGCCGTCTGCCCCGGACTGGGATTGCGAGCCGGTGAGGAGGATGCAGAAGAGCCGTTTACATAGTTGGCGGAGAGCGCGCTCTGCTGGTTGCTTGGCGGCGGAATGGGCTGCGGCACCTTTGGATGCGGATAGAAGTATGGGAAGTGCACCTGGGGCAAAGGTAGACCGCCATAGGCCAGCTGCAGCTGATGCCGATAGATGTTAAGCAAAGCCGGGTCCAGGCCGTGTGGGTAGGCAGAAGCAGCCGCTGCTGCTGCTGCTCCAGGGGTCATGTAGGCCGTGCTACCATCCTCACGCACCAGCACTTGGACGGGCACACGTTTCGTGGCGCTGAGCAGCGCCGCTTCATGTTGCTGGATTTGCTTGCGCTTCGTCTTGTAACGTCGATTCTGGAACCAGATCTTCACCTGCGTTTCAGTGAGCCTCAGCGTCTTAGCCATCTCACTGCGCTCTGGTCCGGATAGATAGCGCTGCTGGGCAAAGCGTCGCTCCAGCTCAAATACCTGGGCGTGGCTGAAGGCAGCACGCGAGCGCTTCTTGCGGCTAAGTGTAGCGCCGCTTAGACTATCATCGTGGGAGAGCGGCGAACCGCCACGTCCATAGCCACCGGCGCCGCAGGAGGCAGGCGAACTGCTTAGCGGCGGCGGCGAGTCGCAGTCTGCAATAAAAGCCACAAATTTGCCAAAGGTTAACACAAAGGACTCCAATTTTGTGGGGAATAGCAAATAAAGCTCTATGGAGGCCATTAGCGAGGCGATAATAGAGTCCATTAGCTAACAAAGGCAGAGTTAACTTACCGGAGTCGTTGCTAGTGCAGCGTCGCATGTCAAGGGGTCCCGTCGCAGCGGACAAAGCGGCGCCGAAGTAGCTCAGTTTGCGTTGTAACGAGGCGGAGGCCGAGTTGGCACCTGAGTTGCCGGAAGAGGAACTGGCCGGATTGTTGGTATCCATGGCATAGAACTGCAAATAGCTTGATTGCTGGGCATTGCTTGCCTGCTCCTGGGCCAGCTTGTAGAGATTGAGATCGCGACAGCACGGCTTATTGCTCACTTGCAACTCCATCTCGGGCTCCGGATCGGATATACGACGCGCGGGCTGAGTGCGCGTCAAAATGTCGTTGATCGAGAAGGGCGTCGTCAGAGTCTTGCTCAAGCCTGCTAATGAGGCGCCGGCACTCGCACTTTCCATATTCAACATAATTCACTTAACAGACCAACTATAACACAACAATATAGTATATATATCAGATATATATCTATTTGGTTTTTATGTAATATTAATCAGTTCTTTATCGTCTGCTCGTCTCGACGGCTGCGTCACAAATGCGCTCGACTGTCGCTCTGTCAGCGCTATTTAAATAACTGCAGCCTGAATGGATCATCCCAGAGAGAATCACTCACATGGTGCTCCCATATGGCACTCAAGTGCGGCGACTGCTGCTGCTGCTGCTGCTGCTGCTCTTGTTGGTGGTGGATTCTGTTCTATATTAAGACTTTGAGTTAGTTGCCGCTCGGCTCGCCCATTGGCCGGCCAATTGGTCTCACATTTGAGTTTGCTCTCAAGTGAACTATAAACAAATGAAATTGGAAATCATTCGTTATTTTTGGTAGTGCCTGCATCCTGTTTATTGTTTATAAATGTGTTAACTAGTGTGCAATTGATTCTGGCTTCAATCACGTACAGTTAGAGCTGACTCTGAGACACAGTTTTGTCTTTTGGTTTGTTTAGATTTGAGAAAATTATGCAGAAATATCTTGAAAGAGGAAACACACAATGAATGCACTGAGTTAAAGTAAATTTAATGGTTCTCCATTAATTTCCAGCATTTTTTTGTTTTGTTTACATATTTTTCAAAAAGTTGTATTTATTTAGTTTTAAGCATAGAATTTTAAATGGTTATATAGATGAATTTCTACTCAACATCTCTGCTTATCCAAGTTAAAGTTTTTCTATCATTTCTGAAGTCGTATTAATAGAAATATTCGCCTGCGATTAGATACATATTTTAGTCAATTATATTGACTTTTATACGCTATTTATGACTTCTCCTTAATTATTATATTATTTAATAAACCAAAACGAGCTAAGAAATCTAAGCGTACTCATGCCTCTATAAATATGCAATAATATTTAATATGTATTCGTAATTTATAGGCCTAAATTTTGTTGTCCTAACATTTTTTGGCCCCTTTTATATTATCTCGAAAAACAGCAACAGTTATGTGCCGTCGCTCATTTAAATCTCATTTGAAAGTGCCTTTTGAGCATATTTTCAAAGCGAACGAATACCATTGGTCAATGGCGGCAGTCACACATTCACAATGGCTTCCAATTGGCCCGAACAGCAAAATGGCTGCGCGCATGCAGAGCAAGCTTGCCAGCTTGAGTGAGATGCTCACGGAGAGTGAACGAGCGTGAGTGATAGAATGAGAGGAGCGAATGAATGGATGTCAGAGTGGAACAGATGCTCTTGCTTGCGCTACGGGTGGGGGATGCTTGCGCTTGTTCTCTGCTACACTTCACACCTTCGGGCTATAATCTTTTTATTGCCAATTCAATGACTCTTAATGCCGATGGGCTGCTGTCGCTGGTATTGCTGTTGCTGCCGTCGCCTCGGGCAGCCGAAGTCAAAGTCAGCGACGGCGGTTGCAACAAAAGGAAAAAAAAGCAGCGTGTGTGCCATGCCCGAACCCCTTATAAATTTGATAAACTGGGTATAATGTCGGAAGTGCAAATCAATGTAACAGGCAAACGGAGGGCATCAAGAGAGGTTTGAAGTATATAGACAAAATCAGAGTGAAAATCCTCATAGTTGAAGAGAATTTAGTTTTATTAGACGTATTAATGTATGAATGAATGTATAAATGTTGTTTTATTTTTGTTCGATTTTGTTTCGCTCACCATTTAGTTATTTGAGCATCAAACACATTTATTCTTGGGTATCTTCTAGTCGTGCACACCACACTAGAGTCCGCTCACATGTCCTGCTGTTGCGATTATTGTTGCTTTTGTTGTCGCTGCGGTCAGAATTGAGTAAGTAAGTAACCAATTTTCAAGTGCGCTCAAAGTGTTGCAGTAGGGGTTGAGGGTTGCGGCTTGGGTAAGGGGATTGCTCGTTATAATGCTTTCAATTGAATGAATTTCAATAATACTCGAGTAATTAGTATAATGATGCTTGCCACGCGTTCGTCTGTGTCCCAACACATTCACTGAATGGCAGAGCCGAACTTTTTTGTTGTCACTGCTGATGCGATTATCTGCAAATAGTTTATTGAGACGCCAAACAGGTATTAAATTACAAAGAAGTAAAACGAATGATGAATAGAGATTTTCAATTAACTTGGCCGAGTTTGTTTGATTTCGTGCACCCACCACCACAAGGGTCTCTAAGCAGGAGACCTTTGCTCGTCTTTCTTGTTCGCTCGCTCGCTCGCTGTCAGCTCTGTTTGTCGACTTTGTTGGTATTCGATTCGCTTTAATGGTTTATCAAAAAGCACTTCAATTGTGTACTCAGCATTGCTTTGCTTTTGCATTAACATTCAGAGTCTTTTGTAAATGATATTTGAAGCGTTCTTTAAGCCAATATTATGAAATTCGAGTCATATTTTGTTCGCCTCGCGTTTGATTGATTTTTGGCAAGTGTCCCTCTATGTGTTTACTTTAAGTGCACAAAGAAAACTAAACTGAGTGACCTATTGATTTATCATTTATTTGTTTAATTGCCTTAAGATTTAAAAGAAATCAAGATTTAATTGTTGAAATGAATTTTTCTATTTCCGTTAATTTAAATTATACGCACAATCCACATAAACTGTGATGCCCTGCTTTCATTCAGATTGCACTGCTTTTTAGGATCCACACATCGTGTGCTGGTGTGCTTGTGTGTTGCACTGCTTGTATTAAACATTGTAAACAAGCAGTAAACCTCATTAATTCCGTTAAAATTCTACAAAGAAGTGTTTTGAATAGTAATCATTTTTGTGTATGTAACAATTTAATGCTATACAAAAATATTCGATTATAAAAACAAGAAATTCGAAAAATCATAATAAATTAATTGATTTAAGAAAACGTATTACAAAATCAATATAGAAATAGAGCTGAAATTCATGCATTACGACGATATTTCTTCAGCGTCTACAATGTCTACAAATAGGAGATAGACCACTCTCACTTTGAGAAAAAACTCAGAAAGGAACCGATTGTTTTTTAAGAATGTATTGGCTTTTATACGAGAGTTATATTCGCTAAACACATCAATAGCGTAAGTGAGTGTGAATATCGTTTATATGGACTCATTGCTTACTTACTAAGCCTGATTATGCGAGCGTCAATCGTATCGCTGCCCAAACGATGTTCGTAAAAGAACACACAAATAATCAACGCAAAAAGCTCAACTGAAAATCAATACGAATAGAATCGAAGGCTCTTGTTCAAAATGAGAACAAGTAAGTATAATTTTATTCGTTTGATCTCGTGATTTGAACTAGTGATGTAAATTTGAATGAAAACATCGATGTCGATGTCCATCTATGTGTTCAAAATCAAACATCGATGTTGGGCTGATACATCGGATTGAAAATTCGATGCATCGATGTATGACCGATGTGTTAAAACATTTCCGTTTGACTATAAAACGAATATTTAATGTTTTTTAAACTGCTTTCATAGCGTTATTGTTATACAAAACAAAACTTTAAATTATTCAATAAAAATTAAAATAAGCATCAGCTTCCATAGCAGTCTTTTCATTTCAATAAAATTAAACTTAACTTAAAATATTGGCAGCCGCTGAAAACACCTTTTCAGAGGGAACAGAAGAGGCCATCAACGGCAAAATTTTGTTTGCAATTTTGTATAAGCACTTATTTCTAAGCATTTATTTCTAAATCCATATCCACATTCGGATTATGACGTTGAGCAAGCTCATAATGGTGGTCCCAAAAAGATATGGAGCTCACGGTAGTCTGTGGTATGACTTCATTGGTTAGGATATAATTTTCATAAGTGCGTTGGCACATGCCAAAGGATCACTAAAATTTCAAAGTTTGCTGTTCACTGATCACAAAATGGCAATGTTATGTAATTATGAAATTAAACCATTGATGTTTTACAAAATATCGATGCATCGCTCAACATCGGTATCAGCGAAAACATCGAAAAAATCAGTAAAAAAAACATCGATGCTCGATGCATCGATGATTTTTTACATCACTAATTTGAACATAGTAGTAACTCAGGTATATATAGGTTCTTTTTTGATTTCAACGTGCCTATTACACATGTTAAAATCAACTCGTTAAATTAGTAGCTTCTGCTACTACTTTTACAATTTTACTACTTTTTGTCTTGGATCATCCAAATATAAACTCTTCAGGAACTTAATAGTATTTCTTTTATACTAATAAGTGTTTCTTTTATACTTATTTGCTATGCATTTAGAACGATATTGAATGATCCATATTTCCCTCTGTATACGTAATAACGGTGTGCATTTCAATTTTCCTATAGACTCTGTTTACAGGTGATTGAAGTGCAATAGGATATTGAAGGCGGAAGGAAATCGAATTCCAATTCAATCCGACGAGAAAGAAAGGAAAAAAAGGCAATCAAAGTCAAAGTCGTGTTGGGATTTGAGCCACTCGAGTGGCATTTTCCACAGACCATAAATCAAATGCTTTTAAGCGACACGATCTTCATTCCGTATGCAATTACTCAATTAATTTGAATATAATTGTCACAATTTTCCACTTGAAATGCCGCACAGCACACAGACTGATGGAAATAAAACAGAAACATTTAACCCGATCCAAATACATATAGATGGTATGTATATACTATATACATATACACATAGTAGAGGCTCTATAGAGTGGAAAATGTAAAATGAGCTCGCGATTTTTATGGCCACATCAAATGGAAATGAACAACTCAATGAATAAATTTTTCATCTTCGCTTTTCTTCTTCTTTTGCTGCTGCGTTTGCTTTTCTTTTTGATATAATGTCAAACTCTTTGGGATATTTTTTGTTTGGGATGAATCCACTTGACAGAGAAAAGATTAAAGACAAAGGCGCCTACTGACAGGCGTAAGGCGCAAAGGCAAAGGAAAATCAATTGGGAAATTACGCAATGCGAATGCCACCCGGCTGAGGGAAGCAAACTGTGTAATGCTACAAGCCGTACACTTGGCGAAAATCTGTATCAATTCAAATAGTGCATCAATATTTTAAAATATATCACTTTCAAATATTGCAAAAAAGGTTCAGAAAAAAATTATATGTAAATTAAATGCACTTTCAGTTAGTAAGGTATTATATATACCAAGAGCAAACACATTGAGCAAAAAGCTAATTCATTAATTAAAGGAATGGGCACACAAAAAGTAAATATATTTTTTGTTTTTATGTGAAACTATTTTATGATCTAATAAAACAGCATAGACCAGAATGTTTGCCTAATAAAAAAAAAAAAGATTAATCAAAATAATTTCTAAGCGTTTTATGGGTTTACAAAGTTTGTATAAAACTTATTGTGAATCCAATTTAAATTCTTGCTGAAATTTTAATTGAAGATTAATCATGAATCAAATGCACTTTAATTATTTTATGTTACACATTCAACATTTCTCTGAGTGTATTTGTCTGACTAATTGTTGCCATTGCATTTGCTATATTGTTTATTTATTGTTGTTAATAAATCTTAATTTGCTTACCTAACTCTCACTTTGGCGGCTTCTCGCGGCACAGTTTTAATTGAGGAAATGCAAATGAAAGCGGTGAAAGCAACCAAAGAGAGACAAACCGACATGGAGAGTGTGTGTGTGAGAGAGAGAGAGAGAGAGGAGAGAGGAGAGAGAGAGAGAGAGAGACAGAAGAGAGAAATGGGGTAGCTGCAGCTTGTTGCTGCGGCTTGTGGCGCCTTTGATCCTTTGACGCAACATGAATTAAACGGCGCTACAAGCCCAGCCACAACGCATCCATCGCTTATCTCCCAGATCCCATGTGATATATGGTAAATGACAAATTTTCCACTTGAGCCTCGGTCTAGACTCCAGACGACGACTAAGACGTCGACGACGACGAACACATGGTAAGACGAAACCTTAATGTAACCAGCGTTATTTCCAGCTTCGACCCATTCGCTAAATACCATTTCTATACTTTGTCTTCTTCTTGTTCTGGTCAGTGTGGTCCATTAGGTAACATTTAGAGACACTTGACATGGTTCAATTTGGTTCAGGCACGGCGCAACATATCCTTTGGGGGCGTTTTGTTTGCCACTGTGCTGACCACGCCCCGCGAGACTCATTGATCTGTTTGAAAGTATTTAAGAATACAATTTCAGAATTATGTAGACATAGAAAATTAGAAAGAGAATCTGAATATAGGAAACTATGAACAGATACAAATATGAATATTGAAGAATCGGAATAAAGAAGTTATTTTAATATACTTAAAATACTTATAAAACCAAAGCTGTGAAAACCAATAATATAACAGCTATATTAAAAGTCTATTTTCATAAGACAAGTCGCTTGCTGCTAAATGATTGTTATATGATTGATATATATGTAAATAAGTATGTCATATTTCGAAGATCATTTTCATTTCCATTGCATTAGCTTCCAAAACAAATCGAATGAATAGACTTTATATACATATACTTCCAGGTTCCTTCTATACGAACTGGTCTACTTGACGACTCTATTATTCACGCCCACTGCCAGCTGGCAACTAGTAAAGGGCCGTTGTATGCTCTTTGATTGGCCCTATATGTTCTGATAGTCCGTCATAATGTTATCTAAATCCACAACTGATGCTCTCTGATTGACATTTAACCCGAGACAGCGCCCCAACATAGCCCCAAAAGTTCAGGCTGTCAAAAATGCTTCACATCAGCAAAGAGAAAGAAAAAATAGGAATCAAAAGTGTGATCAGCTGCACTTGCTCTGTTGCCCCTGCCTCTTGGCCTGTGTGGCATGTGTTTGTGGAGTAATTGATATGTGGCACTCCAGCACCACAGCAACCACTGCACCACCGAGTGGCAGCGGCAACTTTGCCCCCACACACACGCCTTGAAATATTAGCCCGGCCTGTCATAAATGTCTGCAAATGTATCTGTGTCTGTTTACTTGTATCTGTATCTGTAGCTGCCACTGCAACTGTATCTGTATCTGTGCTGCGACTGTGGCTGTGGCTGTGGCTGTGGCTCTGCCTGTGGCTGAGTCTGTTGTAAAACATTTTACAATTGCATTGGCTGCCACTTAAACGTTTCATAAAAGCAACCTTTGTAATGTCTGGGACGCAGCGCCCCAGCGCCCTCTCCTCCCGTTACTCACGTCTTCTCTCCTCACTCAACCCTTTTGCAAAAGGAAAACATTTCATTTTGGTTTTTCGAAAAATAAAAACGGAAATTGTTTTTGGCGTTTTTCCTCATTTATTCATAAAACTGATCGTTGCGTTTTGATAAAATTGATTTATGCGGCGATCGACAACAATTATACGCAGATGCGGTGCCTAATGGATCGGTGGCAGCTACTCGGTTACTCGCCTGCTCGCGCCAATACATATGTACCTATATATACTACATACTTACATTTATATATATGTATGTACATACATATATATGGAGAGATCGTGGAACTGGAATATGCGAGCACTTTGTTCAGACAATTATTAAATGAAACTCAATGGCAAGCCAACAGCAGCTGAAACTCTGTAATTGATCCTCATTGAGATCAAAGTGAAAAGCTGCTGAATGAGAATCGACGAGAGAGGTGAATTTTTACATGCAATACAAATAAAATGCACAAAGAGAGACTCAAAAAGTAAGAATGTCCTTGCAGCTTATGTATTGCTTTGAAAACAGAGAGAGAGAGAGAGAGAGAGAGAGAGAGAGAGAGAGAGAGAGAGAGAGAGAGAGAGAGAGAGAGAGAAATCAAAGTGAAAGGAATGTGATCCAAGAGCAATATGCAAATCGTAAGAAAAAGAGTTAGAAAGAGGATCCACTTGATTGAAGTCAAAGTGAAAAGCTTTTGATTAAGCAGGGTAGAAAGATTCTTTCGAATAAAAGCAATTAACGAAAATTCCAGGTTCCGTGTTAGATGTGCATTGCCTACGGGAATAAGTTTTGAAGATGAGAATCGCAAAAAACGGCAGCTGAACAATAATTCTAAAAAGAGATATGTGATGTCAGATGCCTATATTAATATAATAATAACCTCCATGGTAATTCCGCAATTAGAAATACAAGAAAAGCTTCCATTTTTTTCTTAAACTTTATTTATTGTCAAATATAGTATGTTTATATATACAAGAAGGTACTAGAGTTATGAGGCATTTCCATTGGCTAAAACGTAAGAGCTGCATAGGTTGCAATAAGTTAGAATTCTCTATTAATAGGGCTACTACTGCAGCTGCAGCTGCTGTCCGGTAGGTGGCCACATCATGTGATTGGCCAGCGGTGGCGGTGGCAGCGGCAGCGGCAGCGACGTTGATGTCGACTGCGACTGTGACGCCTCCGGCTTGAGCTTCAGCTGCTTGGAAAAGCATTCGCTGTCGATGTCGCCACGTTTCGATTTGTAACGTCGATTCTGAAACCAGATTTTCACCTGTGTCGCGGATAGATTCAGCTTCTGTGCGATTATCTCTCGCTCGGCTCCAGTTAGATATTTCTTTAGACGGAAGCGACACTCCAGCTCCAGGACTTGTGCCTGTGAGAAGAGGACACGCGGTTTGCGTTTCATACGAGGTTTCCCAGAGACATTGTTGCTGTTGTTACTGTTGTTGTTGTTGTTGTTGTTGTTGGTGTTGCTGCTGTTGTTATTATTGTTGTTATTATTGTTGTTGTTGTTGTTCTTGCGCAACTCAGAGCGGGAGGAAGTCACCTGGCTGTCCTCTGAAAGAGTAAGAGTAAAAGGAGTGTTAGAAAAGTAGAAATAAGAAAATACAGAGATTGAAAGAATATTATTAGTTATTGCAATACAATCTATGATATCAATCAATGAAGAGAGAGAGGGAGAGAGAGAGAGGGAGAGAGAGAGAGAGGGAGAGAGAGAGAGGGAAAGAGAGAGGGAGAGAACTAACTAGCTCAAACTAGTTCGAGAATTTATAATATTGATTGAATGTTATCAGTACCTAGAAATATCAATGAGTTTATTAAATCCAACTATGAAGAGAAGACCAATCAATGTTGATCAAGAATAGACGAGACTATTACAGGGTATTTTACGTTACTCACTTTTCTTCGCACACTCCGTCGTGCCATTCATGTGCCTCGGGTCGAGCAGTCGCTGTGCAATGCCGTTGCCATTGGCCAGCTTGTGGGTGGGAGCCAGAGACTCCACCTCCGTCGAGCTGTTCAGATCGAGTGTGGGCGAGGGCGTGACGTAAGGCGTGGGTATATACTCGCTTTTGATTGCCGTGCTGGGCGCTACAATAGCCGAGGGATTGGCGTACACATCCGACGCATTGTAACTGTAGTTGTAGTTGCTCTGGTAGCCGCCTGCTGTAGGCGTGGCATAGAACTGGGAAGCGCTCACATTGTAGGGCGACTGATAGCTCTGATGCGGATGGGGATGCGTATGCGGATGTGGATGAGGATGTGGGTGGGTGTGCTGTAGCATGTGACTGGGCATGCCATAGTCCTGATGATAGCCGGCGTAGAGCTGATGCTGCCCATGCGACGACGTTGGCGGTGGCAGCAGTGGCGACAGAGCGGATGCTGCCAATACATCCTGCTCTGGCTCGACAAGATGTGACTGCAAATGCTGCTGCTGGTGAAGCTGCTGCTGCTGCTGGAGTTGAAGCTGTGCGAGCTGCGCATGGTTGGCCTGCTCGAGTGGATGCTGTAACTGTTGCTGCTGCTCCTGCTGCTGCTGTTGGTACTCAGCGGCGCCATAGAGCGCGGAGGCGCTGCAGGACAACGAAAGGAAGAAAAAAAAGCGAAATGTGAATATTGAATTTTATTGGCCTGCTTAGCACATGTTGCATTCCGACTGTGTGTCCTGCTGGCTCTACATATCCGACCCCTTGGTGACATCATTTCATGCCTCATCACAATTACTGCACATGCGAATCACACATGTTGGCCAGGACTCAAGCAGCGGCTCAAGGTCCGGCGCCTACCTCGCCTCGCCTCGCCTCGTTTGCCTGCTTGCCTCGACTTTGTTTTTCTTATTGTTAAAACTTTGTCTGGATGTGGCTGCATTTTGTCTTTGTGTTTCGTCTTTCATCTTTCTCCTTTAGTCTCTGGCCTCTTGTACAAATAACAATGATTTGTCCTTTTAGTCCTATTTGCAATTCATGCTGCTCATATGTTTTTATAGGATTTCTTATACCATAACTCTCTCGCTCTCTCCTATCTACATCTCTCCTCTCCTTTATCGTTTTCTCAGCCTAAATGTTAACATAATATTGTTTTTTCGTGGAAAATTGGTAGAAATTAATTTCCTTTGCAGCCTTATTAAAAATAAATAATATAAAATACACAACACCAAATTTAGCTTGCCGCAGACGCAGATTTGAAGGAAGGTTTGCTGACAACAGGTAGATAATGTCTATCTTTTACTATACATATACTATGTCTTACATTATAATTTCATTACTGCTTATTCAGTTGTCTTATGTTGTGTTTTTCTATATCAAAATCATTTAAATAAACAGACAATTGTATTATGTTTTATACCAGATCGAAGAACAATTATACATATACAAGAAAATGAAGAATAGACCTTTCTTATTTAACCTTTAAAACATATTTTTAAAACTATATCATTTCATTTTGAAATGTGTTTAAAATGTATATGTCAATTCATCTTTTTATAAATTTTAAGAACATCTGCGAAACATTTGTGGATTCGAAAATGCAGCCAAGATTATTGAGATAAAGCTACATAGATCCTGCCCATAGAAAGTGTTTTTAAAAAATAAGTACTCTGGATATTTTTTAATTCAATCCAAGATATTTAGTAATTGATTTTAAGTTTGGAGTTCTGTCTAAAAAAAACTTGACAAAAGTTTCAATACCTAAAATCTTTATCTAGAACACAAAAAATAAAAATTGAAACCTAAAATCAAATCATTTTATATGTGGATTAAATTGTTATTACAATTATATTGTTATTGCAACATATTACCATTGTATTTTACTATTTCTATCAATTTGTATACCAAATTGTTGTTTGAGATTCTAAATCAGCATTATACATTGTTTTATTGTTATACATTCTCATACCTAGTCTAAGATGAACTTCTTCCATTAAACGAGCTGTAAATGCTTACCTTTCTATATGACCATACGCGCCATCGTATGCCTCTGTTTGATTGACCATATTTAGTATATCCTTTACAGAGAATGGGGTTGTATTTAGAGCATCTGCATTGGTCAGGCTGCTGGGGCTAGGCGTTTGATTGTAGTCATAGTAGACGGCGGATTGTGCCTGATGTTGATGATGTTGCAACATTTCTCTAGATTGGATTCTGTATTCTTGAATTATTTACTTTTTTATTTGTATCTATTTATTTTATTTTATTTTTTATTTTTATTTATTTATTTATTTTTGTTTTTTTTTCTGTTTGTTTGGCTTTGCCACAATTCAAATCATTCCAGTGGGTCGCACTTTAAATTAAAATAAATACAGCAATTTGCCAAAATGCACTTGACTCGAATGGACTCGAACGACACTTGAAAGGCGGGAGAGCGAGGAAGAGCAGCTATGCTTATGCTTAGGTGTGAGGCGTTAGGGTGCAAGCGTATTCGTCTTATTTAGCTGTGTAAACTTCACCGATGCGCCGTTCCGCTGCGCACTCGAGCGTGTCCTCAATTTGTCAGCGCGTTTTTCGTACTGAATGAAAATTGAATCTTCGCAGGCGCTGGCCAAACACCCACACACACACGCATACACACACACGCATCTCTGTTGCTTGCTTAATAAAATGGCGGTTCAGCAGCCAATCACAGCGCAAGACATGCCAAGCAGCTAAATGTTTATCTGGTCTCTTCTCTGAATTTTTGTTGTTGTTTGTTCGCAGCCTCTTCATGCAGATTTAATTTCGCTGCTTAAACTTAAGTATGTGTATTTATTACTGCAAAGTCCTTCAGTCATTTTTCTATACAAAATTATACATACAAATAATATAGCATGTTAATTGGCTTTTGAATCGCTGATCCGATTTCAAGTGGAGCTCAAGTGCAGAATTTCGCACACTTGACTCAATAAACAAATCTTTGGTATGATGAGTTTTAAAGTGTTACGGTAAAAATAAGGTATTGGGGCTACGAATAATCACATTTCTCATTGTAAGTAATTAAAAATATGCATTATATACATCTATAAATAAGAATATAAGTTAGGATTTTATTTTATTTTCTACATATTGTTCATTTATTAAAAATGTATTCGTGCAAGAGAAAAGAATATAAATTTAGCCACATATCCATTTAACTTAATACAAAATCAACGTGACAGTTAAAATATTTACAAAAGGTAATTTTTGTCAGTTATTTTGAATTCTTGAATTATTCTCGTTTGCTTACCAACACTTCACAGTGTTGTCTACTCAAAAAGTATCGCTTGTATTCCGCATCGATACACCGATTATTTAACTGCAAGCCTACCCAATATATAACTGTAGTTCATCCCTAGATGGTATACATTTATTTCGTGGTATTCGTTGAAAAAGTTGGACGCAACTGCGCGTCAGTAGCGCAGTAAAAGTAATTATTTTTAATTTGTGCCTAAAATAAGTATTTTATTATACAAAATACATTTGGGATAGGTAAGTTTTGCTCAGTTGCATGTAGTAATTCATTGAATGTAGTACTAATGATAAATTTAAGTAAATGTTATAACTTAAATATTGATGCCTCAGCACGCGTGAAAAAATTTCCCAGTTTTTTCACTTCTAAATTTTGTATGCGTCTACATTTTTGATGTGGCTTGACATTTGTAAACAAATGTGTACCCGCATCCAGTTTGCTTGCAAAAAAAAAACATGTCATTTAAACTTATTTTCTCAATTTTCATTTTTTTTTTTTTTCATCAGCACACACACACAAAGCAGATACAGAAAATTCTATTGATTTCTACGCTCGTCCAAGATGGCGGACGACGAGCAATTCAGTTTGTGCTGGAACAATTTCAACACAAATCTGTCCGCTGGTTTCCACGAATCGCTATGTCGTGGGGATCTGGTAGATGTTTCGTTGGCTGCGGAGGGGCAAATTGTGAAGGCGCATCGTTTGGTGCTCTCCGTCTGCTCGCCCTTTTTCCGCAAAATGTTTACGCAAATGCCATCGAATACCCATGCCATCGGTAAGTACCGAAACAAAAAAAAAATCAACTGGGCAACAGTTGCCAGGCGAGCAAATTTTTACATATTTCTTTAAATTTGCAGTTTTTTTAAATAATGTCAGTCATTCGGCATTGAAGGATCTGATTCAGTTTATGTATTGTGGCGAAGTAAACGTTAAACAGGACGCCCTGCCAGCTTTCATAAGCACAGCAGAGTCGCTGCAAATAAAGGGGCTGACAGATGTGAGTATAAATCCACATGCCTTAGCCTCATAAGAGAAGAGAACGAAAGAAATCAAGCGCTGTTCGCGCGCGCAATACATACAAAGCGCACACGCGCACATATACAAACAAATACCAAGCAAAATTTTCTGTATAAGAGCTGGTTTGACTGTACTCAGTTATAAAACGAAATACGCTGCATGTAGAACGTGTACGTGCGACAGAGACGACATGAGTATGCTGTTGTTGACAGTGTATTTGTTTCGCTCTCTTTGACAGCTTTAGATGGTTTCACTGCGCGCGCGTTTTGGTGGTTGTTTCCTATACCCTAACTGAGAGTGAGCATAGTAATATAATCTTGATATATGTAACGGATATATGATAGTAGTATGTGCGCGATATAATGATTGTTTGATATACCTTTACAAAGAGAAAAATAGCATTATAATTTTCTATTGCAATATGTAACAGGTAGAAGGGCATACATATTTGACTTCTTCGATATTTATATATGAATTGGTGTAAGCTAAAATTTCATTTCAATGTCTAGCATTCTTAGGCGCGCAGTTAACCCTTGTTCTCTTCTTGAGTTAGTATTATATACAACAGCAAGAAATCTAAACTATTGAAATTTTCAGAATGATCCTGCGCCGCAGCCCCCGCAGGAACCCACACCCCCACCAGCTGCACCTCATGTACAACAACAAATTCCCGCCCAGCGTGTACAACGTCAACAGCCGCGCGCCTCTGCCCGGTACAAGATTGAAACCGTTGACGATGTTCTGGGCGATGACAAGGCCACCACACAAATTGTCATCCAGACAACAGCCGCACCACAAGCCACCATCGTACAACAGCCCCAGCCACAGCAACACATACAAACGCAGCAGCTGCAGACGGGTACAACAACAACAGCTACGCTGGTGTCGACAAACAAACGCTCGGCCCAACGGGGCAGCCTGATTGGCACAGGTGCTGTGAAGCGCTCAAAGACAACCACCACAAGTAGCACCGCCGCCGCCAACGTAATTGACCCTCTGGAATCGACAACGGACTCGTCTGCGAATGCAACAACCAGCACACAGCAGCTCGGAACCCAACAGATAACCGTGCAGACAACTGTGGTGGCCGCCGACACGAAAGTGCATCAAGTACGCCAGCAACAACAGCAGCAACAGCAGGCGGCAGCACAAGAAGAAGCTGAATATATTGATCTCCCAATGGAATTGCCCACAAAATCAGAGCCGGACTATAGCGAAGAGCATGCCGAGGTAGCGGGCGATGGCGATACGCCCTACGTAGAGGATGATACCTACGGCGACATGCGCTACGACGATAGCTATTTTACCGAGAACGAGGATGCCGGCAACCAAACTGCCGGCAATACTAGCACAAGCATCGCAGCCACCACATCAAAGGCCGTTGTCAAGCAACAGTCACAGAGCTACAGCGACTCTTCGTTTGTCGACACCGGCGCGGATCAAGGCAACACAGAGGCTCAAGGTTGGTTGATATTTTGACTGCAGTCCGATCCAGTCGATGGCTGTCGATCGGGTGTCATTAGACATAGCTAAAGTACTTGATAACCATACAGTCGAACTTGTGAATTGCTCGCCGATTTCAAATAATTGATGTATATATCTGTGAAACAGTTTTTCGAAATTGTCCGTTTGTTGACTTTCAACTAGGCCGTGCAGATCACAATTCGACTTTTGCCTAATGGCTGTAAAAGAGCCCTTAAAACTGCTTCAATCATACGCTGCGATATCATCGGCGCTTCATCAACATTCAATGCACATTTAAGAGCTACTTTATCAGCCATTTTAGTAGAGATAAGATTAGCTCTTTTGGGCTAGGCCGCAGCTCTATTTTCCCGAAAAGAGTTTGCAGTTGAGCGGCAAACTGAGGCAAAGTCACTTTGCTAAGGTAGCTGCTCTCGCGTTTGTAATTCGTTTAAAATTGTCGCGGAGGTAAGTAGAGTGTCGGAAAAATACATATAAAGTCAGATGCGAGCTGAACTTCCTGGCTGACGGTTGACGAGGAGCGTATCACTGGACTGGCAGATCTTGGAATTAATGCAATTGATCGCTATTTGGAGCTGTATGGCACTACGTTAATGCAGGTAATTCTCTATATCTAGATTTGTAGTATTTGCATTTCATTAACGTTCTCAGATAGGGTCGAAGCTGAAAGCACGGAAATCGTGGCGTTCGCTTACCATTTTGTTGTAACTTTGCCACCTGAAGCAAAAAAAATAACAACAGCGTAAGTGGTGGTCGTTTGGTTGGTTGATTTGAATATTGAATAAGATGTTGCTTTGAATGGCTGCAGCAACATAAAAGCTTGCTGACAGTGGTTCGAGCAACGGCATAAATTGCCGAGTCTGTTCTAAGATGTGTACAGTTAATGTATCAGGCAAAAGATATATTGGTAAATAATGGGGGTTTACATTGAATATGTTCGACTAATGCGCGAAGTGAATAAGGTTTAATTAGGTTTGAGCTTTGACGCTGTTTTAGTGGCGAGATTTTTTCAAAAGATTAAACTTGTCGCTGCCATTTTTTAATTGCCGTTCAGTAGGATTTTATTGTAGAATGGGATTGGAGTTGCCACTATACCGCCTTTATGTGATTATCGGCGTCCGAGTGGAATTACTGTAAAATTGGTCTGATTTATTTGATTGTTGATTGCAGACAGTCCTTGCACGAAAATTTGACTTATTTTGTGTGATGAATTGACGCAATTCTGTATGTGCGCCTAACAATATGTGGTACGTACATTTTGATAATTGTAGAGCTTCATTAATTATGAATAGTGCTTAATTTGATGTGTTGTAATTACGTTTCATGTATTAGAGATTCTGAATAAATTAAATTGAAATTAATTGGGTGGTGTTGCCAGATCTCTTTTTTTTTTGTATGGCTATTACATCTTTGTGCAACCACTAACCATACAATGTATGGTTAGTGGTGCAACGCTGTGCTCGCAAAAGGTGGCAGCACCGCAAAGATGCTTTGGAAAATCAAGCTACATACAAATTTTTTGTTGGTTCGTTAATTTATTTTTTTTATACGGGCGTATATACACACAATTTTATTGGTGTTTCTTTCAGTAAATGTGAATTAAAAACTGTGTAATGTTCTGTGAAAAGTGCTATAAGTGTTTTCTCTCCGTGAAATCTGAGCCAAACGTGTGCATTTTTCTATGAAATTATGGTGAATATGTGCTGTAATAAAATATGTCTAATTTTCTGTTGATAGTTTTGTTTTGGCTTGCCGTAAGTTGGGTTGCACCTAAACTGCCTTTCCGTATATTTAGTAGATTCTTTATAAATAAATATGTGCATACAAATAATTATGTATGTTCAGGGTTGATGTTGTTCTTTGCTATAATAAAATGCTTTAAGCCAAAAAATGTGCGTTGTTTTATTTCATATAGCGCCTAAGCGTAAATTGTAACTAGTATTTCCACTTAGATATAAGCACTCTCTCTTCTACAATCTTGTTCACCCTCTGTATTTATGTTTTGTACACGCGCTAATGCAGCTGGCAAAATCAAATTTATACGCAGCCAAAAGAAGAACGCGCAGCTAGTCTACAAGGATTACATCTACAACAAGAAGCTAACCCAGGCAAACGGCCAAACGACATGGAGGTGTGCCGACGTGCTCAAGCTGCGCTGCAAGGCGGTCGTCATCACAAAGAATGGGGAATTCGTTGACGCTCGACGTCAGCACAATCACGAATCCCATGTGAGTCGCATAGGACAGAGGCAGCTGTACAATGTGGAGGAGGAGCTGGATGAGTACATCGAGATATGCACATCAAATCCAAAGATATCGCAGTACTTGAGCAGTAGCAACATAAGCATCATGACCGCCAAGGATGGCAAGGAGTGCAAGCTATACGTGCCAGCCTCGGAGGCAACAGAGATCGAGATGCAGGCGCTGGTTGACGCTGCTGACGAGGAGGACGAGGAGATGATCGAGCAGGTCGTCGAGCTGAAGCCCATGCAGAAAGTGAAGCTGCACCAGATGCTAAATCTAAACAAAACATAAAACAAATGAACTTTTCAACTAAACTAAATTTAATGAAACTATACTATATTAAATGTCTCTTAAATAAAATGCAAGTTAAAATCAAACTAGTTAGCTAACTAATATGATCTATATTGCATACACAGTACGAAATCTCGATCTATATATGAATACCAATGCTAATCACATTATTGTTTTCCCTCCTTTACAGATGACAGTGAACTGCTGTTTATTGAGAGTCCATGGTCGACGCCGTGCCTGGTCCTGAATGGCTTCATGTACAATTGCCACAGCAGGAAAAATAGCAAGGAGTATTGGCGCTGCCACAACTATTCCAAGAAGGTGCACGAGCAACGCTGTCGCTCGCGCTGCGTCCTCGAGAATGGCAAGCTGAAGAGCATAACTGGAGGTCTGCACAATCATGCGCCGCATACCGAGAAGATTGAGAAGATCATTCAACGCAATCGTTTGGCCGCTGTGAGCACCACGTCACGCACGAAGCTAAGTCGTGTGCCTTGCATAACTCAGTACCAGGTGGAGCAGCCGAAGCAAGAGCTATTGATGCAGCAGCCACAGCCGCTTCGTTTTCTATCCACGGACGTGCAGTTAACCGACCGTGATTTGATGCACGCTTCATTAATGCTCATGCAGGATTAGTCGGAGGCGGCCATGGCATTTAGTTTATATCGAGTGCAATTTAGTTAATAAGTATGATTTCAAATAAAGCTCTACATATTGTTGACTACATACTTCAAGATTTATAATCTCTCTCTGTACTCTCCAGAAGTAAGTGCTGAGTTATAAACAGTGTTATCCAATGAACTCACGTCTTGTAAATTCTTTTACAGAGCTCAGCTATAACTATCGGGGGCAGCTGGTCTACGAGGCTCACACGTACAGCTGCCACTCCAGGGATGTGCCACGTTGCGTGGCCTTTTGGCGTTGCAGCTTTCACAAGAAACTGGGCTGCAAAGCTGCGCTGACTACCAAGAGGAAGGTAATCACTGGACTACGAGGCAGCCACAATCATGCAGCACCCCAGCCGCTTAAGACTTTCATGCCCAGAGTCTATACACCATAGAGGTTGTGTAATAGTAACTGCCTTTAAGACTGTTTTGTCTAATTCATGTCTTTAAAAATTCTCCCTTTCTTTGCAGATCTTGACTGATCTTAAATAATTTCAATTATTTTTTGATAACAAAAATTAACGTACGATCTCGGAATTTTTTCTTCTTTACTGAAAGACTTCAGAAAATCAACAGGATTGGGGAGTGCAATGTTGGATATATAAGCATAGAATATATAAAGCATGCATACAATAAATATAATATTGTAATTGTATTTCACTTGCATAGTCTTCCGACTGGTTAATCTGATCTTTATGATTCTTACAGAGACTGGCCATGGTATTCTTACGAAATGTCACATTATTTCGAAGACAGAGCTAGGGAGTACAATACAATTAATTGAAGTGCTGGACAAAAGGCTGTTAAGACAGGATTTTTTTCTGCATCAATGATGAAGCCCGCTGCTATCTATTAAAGTTTTCTATACCCTACTATTTTCACACTTAATAAAAACGTTGTCGACTGCAATATGCCATGTCTACTCTAATATAATTCTACACACTCCATAGGACCTAGTTTAATGATACATAGTTTGTAAATTAATATTTATTCCCAAGCACAATTATAAACTAAGGATTTATCTCTTGCAGCATACACTACTTACACACCTAGAACACGAACTCCCAATGTAAGGAGCACAGTTGTACTTCGCCGTGATCCTCAACGTGTGCCCGTGCCACGCGTGAACATTAAACAATTGCTCCCGGACACTGGAACAGTTAAGCGACGCACATTTACGCCAACAACAATAAGTTTGAATATAAGTCCTGTTAAATCTGTTGTCCAGGTGGAGCCCGTTAGAGCCAAATTGAATCTAAGCAATCCGGAGAACATTTTACGTACCTCAAGCAATCAGCACAATTTCGTATTTGTGGGCGTGCCCCGCATGAAGGGCAAATGCGTAACGTGCCTGAAGAAGGGCAAAACCAATCTGGAACGTCTGACTACCTGCTGTGATACCTGTCCCGGCAGTAACTGGATGTGCGAGCCCTGCTTCGAGGAGCTGCATTAGCTGACAATAGTATTCCAATATGTATATATATATATATATACTTCGAGCACTTTCATTTCGGAAAAAAACATAGATATGATAAACATATCTAATGAAGAGATTCAGCTGATCAGTGTTCCTAAAGAGCGAGCTATAATTAAGTATATACGGGTTCACGCAGCAAGAAATTCGGATGCGACTATGTTTGTATGTATTTTTCTATAATATAAATTTCTTGTATTCAAAGATATCTTCAGATATGGCTCATGAATTTCATAACCCTATAAGATATATAACTGTAAAGATTCTTATATTAACTGAGCCCATGTATTTTACAATAAAATATATATTAAATAAGAAAACTTAGAGATCTATCTCTCGAATCGAATTGTTGACACCTGTCTTGAGCACACATATGTTTTTATAAATTTCGATACATATTCTTCTAGACTTAACGTAAATCTCATTCTGAGTTCGCAAAAATAGAATTTATATATATATATATTTGTTGATATAAAAATTCTAGTTCTAAATAAATTTCAATCGACTTAAGATTGGTTGGCAGTCCGTCGTGGTTTGGCACGTTCGCAGTGTCGCCGGCAGATTTGATGATTGTGGGGGCCGTGCAGCACCTCCAGGGTCTCATCCTTAGTACGGACGCGTGCACGACACTTCGTTGTAGAGCGCGTGGCACAGATCCATTTGATGCCGCGACTGTTCTCCATGAACTTCACATAGCTGTGTCCGCCATAGTTCAGTTTAATGGACTTTCTCTGGCCCTTTGTGTAATAGAAGACTGCCGCTGCAAGAGATGGAGAGAGAGTATATGTATATAGAAGCAAGTGAAGTTTACAATGGATGTGTGAATCATACATGTACATCGAATCTCTTGGTTGCTGTTGAAGCCTTAGCTAAGTTTATTAAAATTGCGTTTACTTGAATAATGTGTATGCGCTATAGATGCTTAAATGTATAAAATAGACATCGAATCATTACGAACTACAGACACCCTTCTCCTTCTCCTTCTCATCCTTGTCCAGTTCTTGCTCATTTCTTGCGACTTAAGACTCGTGTGTGCGTATGCGCTCCCACAATGCCCGTCACGTCGGCCACAATCTCCTCATACTTCAAATGCATGCCCAGGTCGTTGACATCGATGGTGCCCGCTGCCTCGTCACTCAGTGTTGTAGCCAGCATTGCATCGCTCGACAGCTGCTGCGTGTGATGAAGGTGCTGCTGTTGTTGATGTTGGTCGTGCTGCACCTGTATCTGCTGCTGCTGCTGATGCTGTTGTTCTTGTCGAACTGCGGTTGCTGTGTTGTAGGTCTTGGCATTTGCATTGGTTTGCTCCTGCGCGGGTTGAATGCGCCTCACTCGTTTCTTCCTTCGCACAATCTCCTCGTGCGTGTGGAAGCGATTCAGTGGGCATACAATGTCGTTGATTGTGAACACTCGGGATCGGCACTTCTGGTTCCACCATTGATTGCAGCGCCAATAGCGCTTCTCCTCGCCAGTGGACAGCTTCAGAGTCTTCTCGAAGATGAATGGTTGGCCGCCATAGATGAGCTGCATGCGACCCCGCGACGTGGCCGAATAGATCGCAACGCTGTTCTCTACACACACAAAAGTAAACAGATAATCAATTAGTTAAACTTATTGCAGAAGTACTTAGCTTAATAATTTAATTAAATAAGTCGTGTTTAAATCGTTTCGCCTAAGGGCTTACATATATTTTCTTTCTCAGCTTAAACTCTAAAATCTTGCAGCATGCGCGCAATGCGCTTTGAGGGCGGATGATTGTGCTCCGGCCGGGTCAGGCACACCTTGTAGCTGCCGTTGAACAGCTTCGTCGTGGACAGTCGAGCATTGCACGGCGGCAGTCCAGTGCGTCGTATGCGACAATTCCAATAGGTAGTTGGGCCGTGCTCGTTGTTCCTCGCATACGCGTATTGGCCATAGACTAGCTGTACAGACTTGCGCTGTCCTCGAATGAAGCGCAACTTGGGGCCCTTCACCAGAGAGCGTTTTCCCTGGGCATTTATCAACGACTCTACAGTCAAGTAGCCGGAGAGCTCAGCTGCAAATGGGAGGAAAAGAAAGAAATACATTAGTAGAATACATCAACTAGTTTAGCTACAATCGTAAATCAATTTGGTTAATTAATCAGCAATAAAATTAAATCAAAGGAAATCAAATTTCATTCTTTTTATTCTCCACTCAAAGTCCTTAGATTATTTTGCTTTGCCTCACGCTTTGGTGGTACGTAGGCCTTCGCATTGCGGATTTCGCGTGAGGCAGAGTTTTCTTACATCTCCTGCCAAGCCATCATGTTGCAACAGATACATAGCCGTGTGCGTATGCTTCTGGCTGGTCATGTGAATGAGGTCGCCCCGGTCGGTGATCCGCGTGCTTAGGCGGGCGCGACACTTGGCCTTGTGGTACATGGAGCATTTCCAATCCCGTGACTTTTGACCCTCGCGCAGCTTCTCGTTGGGCGTATAAGTGTTGCCCTCAAAGAAGACCAAGTCGGTACCTCGACTCGACCTCACATACTGGGCCAAAATGACAGGAGGCGTGCCTAAAAGCAGCAAGAGAATGAAAATGGTTAAGCAATGTATTATTATAATTTATATTATTTATGGGGGCATGTATATTATTAGTGAAAAGCAGGTGATTCAATTTGCATACGAAAAACGATTTATTATACATGTATGTGTATGTGTGCGTGTATGTGTGTGTGTATGTGTGTGTGTGGTGTGTGGGTGTGGGTGTGGGTGTACTTGCTCAAGTTAAAGACGTGCGGTTGTGATTGTGACTGGCGTTGCGCAGCTGCAGCTGTCCCGTCATCTTGTTCTGAATGGCTCGGGCACGGCACTGGCTGCGGAAGTTGGAGCACTTCAGATAGCAGCGGTGGCGTTGCTGATAGCTGATCACAAATCGATATCCATCAATAAGCAGGCAGCCAGCGCGCCCTTTGATGCAGATGTTCCGTCGCCTGGCAGCTGCGTCATGCAAAGGCAAGAAGTGTGCGAAAAAGAACGGATTAGTAGAGCTTAATGAGCAGTATGGGAGAGTTAGTTAGAGATAAATCGAGTTCGATGCTACGTGATTGTCGAGTGCTACTATTGAATATAGTTTACAGTTATGTATATACAGAGCTGTTGTTTATTACGACCTAGTTCGAGGCTTGTGCATTTGGTACATATTGCTGGGATGATTGTGTTTGCGGTGACTCAGCTTAATGCTGCGATTCGAGTTCGTAACGCAGCGCGCCGGGCAGCGCAGCTTCACATTGCCGTTCTTCACGCAAACCCAGTTGATGGTCGTCACATACTTGCGCTCCACGGTGTACATGTATCCATTGTACAAGAGGTTTTGGCCACCCCGCCGATTGGCCACCAGGCGATAGCAGCTATTGCTGTTCCGCGGCTGTCGAGGATCATCTGCAAAGACCAGGAATCGTTAGCTTGGGGCTGACACAGAATTTGCCTCACAGTTCAAAGAATTTCAGTTCATTTCTTTTCAATTTTAACATAAATCATATTTATTTGTGTCTTGCTTTCTATGGATGATTGTGCTGTCCACGCAGAGCGGATATCTGATTGGATTTGGTAACTACTCTAGCCGTGCACTTGATGTACTTGCAGCGCAGCTTTACGCACTCCCAGTAGCACGCGTCCTTGATCCTGCGGTTCAGCGTGAAGGGCTTCCCGTTGATGGTCAGCAAGTTGTTGCCGCGATTGCTGCGCGTAAAGCAAACGTCCAAATGATCGAAACTCTCCTTTCGGCCTAGTTTGCGTTTCGGCAGCTGGATCTTATAATCCGTTTGTAAAGAGTCTGAAAAAAACAATATTTGCTGTTAGCGGTGACTGCATTAGAGACTTCTTTGTTCGATTAGGATTAATCAAAATACAATCAACTATATTCAATATTTACTTTTTTATTAATTTCTTTTATGTATTCAGTCTTACATACTTAGGTTCTAGACAAACTTAGAGCTACTTTAACAATAACATTTTTATAAAATTATTTTTTTGTTTTTATCATTTTTGATAAAGATTGATTATGCATTTTGATATATTTGTTGTGATATTGTTGCCTTACCTTCATACATATACTTTTATTTCAGTAATAACTTGATATGTCTTGTTTATATGACACCAGACACCTCTATTTGTTAACATTTTAAAAAGAATTCCAAGATTCTGTAACTTTCCACACGGTCAGCACTAGAATTATTAATTTAACAAGTTTGTATGCTATAAACATTCGTATGGGATATCGTGAGGTGACCCATCGATCATTAGCATTAGAAAATAACTTTGGGTTAAAGGTTTGATTAATTAACATTAACATAAATATACACATGCAATTTGTATAGCAGTTTGAACAAAGTGCGCAACTGAAATATTACTTGATATAAACAGATTGTTATGGGGCATTGAAATATTATAGCACAAACCCCATCTAAAGTTTTCGCACCACAATGTTCGGGGTTGATGAGCTAAAAAGTGCGTAATTTGCATTCTATGAGCTTATCGATTATTACACATTAACAAGGTCACTTCTAGGGTTTCAATTTTAGATTTCAAATAATTTTGCAGATGCGATGCCATAGTTTGTACACAAACATTGTTTTATTCTACAAACAACACAAACACAAACATACCATACATTCATATATTTAACTTCGCATTAATATTACACAAGTTTTACGCATTCTTGCACTTTTTTTGAAATGGCACATGGAGCACCTGCTTATATTCTGTGCGGTCTTTAATTTGTATATGCTTCTGCTAAACAATGTTATAATTATTTCTTTCAGCAATTAATATAAATCTGTTTTCTCAACTGCGGCGAGTCTGGGTGTTGCCACATGGTTTGACAGCGCTGCCACCCGCTTCCCGCGCTATGCAACCCTGTGTAGCGTTTTTATTGTGCATACTGGTGTATGTGAGTGTGCTAGTAGCAGCTTGTCGGACATTTTTTTAACTTTATCAAAATGTGAATATGTGAAAAACAATTCGTATTACATTTGTATTAAAATAAAAATTTTCATTTGTGTACTTAGTAGTTGGAATGTTATTTACATGATGACCATTGTTATTATTAATAAAATACGCACATAGATACGTTCGCTACGTAAATGTAGGATCCCTTTATAAACATATTTATTATCAAATGTAAAATAAAAAGTCAAGCAAAGCATTAAATGTGTCCTTTTTTTTTGTTAATTTAAATTGTTTATTATATTTATTTCTATAATTATCCTTAATTTTCTCTTAATCGTGTACATTTGCAGGCACAAAATGCAAGAAAAATGAAAATTCTAAAGCTAAAGAAACGGATATAACCATAAAATCGAAAAAGGATGCTCCAATACCACTATTTTCCGGCAGCAACGTGTTTGTATCGAAAGCGGATTTGGCAAAGCTTTATGTACCCATTCCGCCGATATACACATCACGTGTTACCGATCTGGTCATTGGTAAGGATAAGCTGAAGCGCATTGCTCTAGGCGAACAGCAGCCAGACAAGGAAGCGTTCCACGCCATCATAAGTATATAAAAATCTGAAAATATTATAATGTGTATATGTAAATGAATTCTATTCTGTTCACAGCCCATGTGTGCCAAGTGTTCGCCCGGCGCGGCGATAAGCTGAAGGAAGCCAATGTCCAGGAGTACATCGATCACAAATTGGCCACGATAAAATTAAATCTGACTAACTCAGGCAGTAGCTAGGAGTTTCTATTTACTTCTATATTACACACAGAATTTGTATGTTTAACTGTTATAACTGAAATAAAATGTTGTAGATCAATTTGTTAATACCCTACAATATATATATATATGTAAATATATATCTATATATATATATCATCCAGTCCTATTGTGATGCATAGTCCTAGTCATTGCATTAGTGTGCTCTAACATCAATTCAACATATTCTCTCTACTTTTAGGTGTAATGCAGTCCATTAGGGCGCTCTTCGAGGATAAAAACACCAGCACCAATATACAGTACACGACAACGCAACGCGGCCGCATAATGCTTATCTACAACGGCTACAGATATGTAGTCAACAGGCAGAGCTTGAAGAACGTGTTCTGGCGCTGTTCGCGCTACGTTAAACACTGTTGTCGGGCCACTTTGGTCACATCCAAAGTGAACGACGTCACTTTGCGCATTGCCGGCGCTCCCCACACCCATGGCCCTGAGGTGAAGGCCGAAGCATGCAGTTCCCCTGAATTCACTGTAGAGATTCTTGATGAGCTGTCCGAGTTGCAATAGAATAATGTTTAACACAAGTATCTTTGTTCAGCCTAAGACATCTATAACCGAAAATAAATGTGTTTAGACACATGAAAGTCTTCATGTTCTCGTTTCACTATTATACGCACCATTCAACCGAAATATTTAACTAATCTATAAAACTTTCTATTTCCAGTTGATGTCAAAGTGGAGCTCAGTTCGGAGGCGTCAGCGACTCCTACGCCTCTGCAGGAGACCGATGCTTGTTTAGCCACCCTTGCTGCTGCGTATCTGAGCGACGACGATACCATAGCTATAAGGAAACCGTATACGCTGCCGAAAATACTTGACGGTAAGTTCTATAAGAATATACAGCCCAATCAAAAGACGCCCGGCGCCATACAGGCCACCTGCACTAGTTGCTACGGCTTGATCTCGGGAACCACCAAGTCAACGGGCAACTTCCTCAGCCACATCAAGAGACGCCACAAGGAGCTGTTGCCTCTCTGCCAGCTCTACTGTCAGGCCAAAAGCAATGTCAGTGGGAGCGGGAGTTTGAATGCCAAACCTGCCATACACAATACAATTTCTAGTGCCATGGAGCACCAGCAGCAACAGCCACCGCCACCGCCTGTGCCGCAAGCATATTCAACGACCACAGCTCACTTGGCAGTACCCATGCCGCTAGCTATGCCTCTGTCCATGCCGGTGACCGTGCAGGCTCCACAAATGATGGCGCTGATGCACCACCAGCAACATAGGCAACAGCAAGGCTCGGCACTGCCGCAGCTACAGTCTATTGGTTCTGGCCACGGCGCTGTCTACATTAGCAAGGAGTACTAGCCAAGGCTGTAATGGATGTGGATGACGTTGAGTACCTATACCTAAGTGCAACTTTGTGAAAGTCTTTGATATACGTGTATATATTTATATATATTGTATAATTTGTCAATTAATCATCTAAGTTGTAATTGTATTGCGAAATCAAAGTTAGTTCAGTAAGTTTCTATTTATAGTTAGTTGAAGAAGTTTGTATATAATTAGTTTTAGTCTAAATGCAAAATGAATACGCTTGTACATAATAAAGTCCACAATACACATTTCTTTTGTATGAGGCTTAATTTTACAGTTAAGATGTAGAATTAGTTGTACCAATTAAGTCAACTTTTTTTTGTTTGTATATAGACATTAGCCAATACAACGAACCCTCAACCTGTCAATTGAGAAATCTAAAACCTTTGAATGTTTCAAAAAGATTTTTCTTTTCAATTTCTTGCAGCTGCAGCCTGAACGCGATGGCATTGTCGCCTCTAAAGTGAAAGCCTATAATTAATTTTCCAGCAAGGATAGGATCAGATCGAAGTGAGCACCCAAGAGTATGGGTGCTAGGCACGTGGCAATACATACCTGGGTGGACCTGGCGAAATCAAAGATCGATCGATCACCCAGGTGCGCAACACAAAGAGAAAAAGCTTAAAAAGTTAACAAGAGGCAATTCAAGCAAAACAAACTAATAAGTATATTATTTGTGATTTTATAAGATTGAACATTGTTGTAAGAATAAGGCAGAATCTGATGTTATGCATTGACATTCAAATGGAGAAACAACAAATTTTTTGTATTGATTGTATCCTTAATTAAAAAAAAAAAAAATAAAATAATAATAATCAAAAAAATGTAAGGAGAAATGTATTAATAAAATGTTGGTTAAGATTACCAATTTTAATTCTAATTTTGTTCTTTAGAAATTGAGCTCAAATAAGTTGAAACTAAACAAAAATAAAAATTTTTTTCATTTCAGGTCGCTCTCGCAGACGCAAGCACAGGGAGTACGATGGAACCGCAGTTTTCGTGCCCACAGCTCGAAATCATCCAAAGCTGATAATTGGTCAAAACCAATTCATAGCCCATCGGGGCGTGGGCAAAATTGGAACATGGCGCTGCTCGCAGCACTCGAAGGGATGCAAGGCGCGAGTCTTTACCTTTGCCATAGGCACGGAGATCAAATACCGTTTCTCGTGCGCGGCCCATATACATCGCACTGTTGACACAAAGTCAACGTACTTTAAGAAGAAGCTGGCCAAGAAATTCGATAGTCAGGAATAGAAAGTACAAGAAATTATTAGCCATATTTGAGATAAATAAAATTTTTAGTACGTGCAAAGTTTGAATTATTTTAAACTTATTGATCACTGCAAAATTAACGACTGATTGATCCCATTCTATGCTATTTATGATTTATATTTAATGTTTAAAGGTTGTCCCCAAATTGTTTGATAACTTTTGAGTAATAAAGTAACTGCTAATGGAATTCACTGAGAGAAAGTTATGATCTTTTGCACATACGGACTCAATCAAGTATTATTCACCTTTTTTTATATTCCGTGACTTAAAGAATAGAGGGTGTAAAAATAGTTTTCACTACAATAATATAATAGGGTAACCATATATTTTATGCCGAACATGTAGCTAAATTTGTTTTCTAAATTAAAAGTATGTCTTTTTAATACGTTATACAACAAAAGTTAAGAGTAATAGTAGTTAACATGCTGTAATGTTTATGCTGACATTTATGCAAATATTTCAATAAACATTGTCATTTTAAATTAAAATTGACGGTTTCTCGTTAAGCAGGCATGTAAATACCTGATTTAAGTATTTAGTTGACCAATTGGGTCTTAGGCTCATTCTTAGTACTATGCGATCAATTGACTTATCTACGTGGCTTCAAACTTAATTTGGTCGATTTGATCGGTGCGATTCCAGCCATGAATCCGATCCGCAGCGGTTAGAGAGCTCAGCTTCTTGTGTATGAGCATTCCCGAAGCTTTGGCTGCTTCAATGCGCTTCGTGTCGCCAATGTGATTGTGCACATCTACAAAAGAATAATAGAAATACAATAAATTAATATTCGGCAGTTGAATTTCTATTGAGCACAAACCATTCGTTACATAGAGATCATCGCCGATGGTCTTCAATCGGCTTCGGCACTTCATCGATCGATTCTGCACGCACTCCCAGTATAATATATCATTACTCTTGCCGTAGAACTTGAGATTGGAGCGATAGATGAAGTTGTTGATGGTCAGCAAGGTGCCGCCCTTGCGGCTAATAAGAAACGTCTGCGGGCCGCAATTGTGGACGTGCTGCGTCACTGCAAAGGAAGTAAGACAGATATTTTTAAATTATGAATTTACTTTTAAAAATGGCTAGGAACATATAAAGAGCGGTAATTAATTTCTAGATTTTGCGTCTTGCTTACGTGCTAGATATTTGAAATGGAATCTCGGCTTTATTGTCCTCAAAGTTTATTACAAAAAATGATTTGCTTAAAGAATTTTGTTTTGTTGTGTGTGAAGTTGTAAATTGCCTCGAAACGTAATAATTATGTATATATATGTATAAATGTATATAGTGTATAGTGCAAAACATATTGTAGAAATCAATTATATATTGGTAGACATTCAGATTTCTTTGTTATTTCTTCTTGTTCTGCAGCGCTTTCTGCAGGCGACGTTTTATCCGCTCGCGGAAATCTGTTGGATCGACTTCTTCGACTTGAACGGGCTTTGGAGTCGAGTTTTCCTCTGTTCCGCCGTCAGTTGCGGCTTCGCTCAATTCGGCCTCCTCAATTTCATGTATTTCAAAAACTTCGCCTTCCTCCTCCTCCTCCTCCTCAACGTTCACCTCATTCGCTGTACTCTTTTGTATAAGTATTTCCACTTTTCCCTCCGACTTGCGTTCCATAGGTTTGACAATTCCCTCGCCAGGCATAAATTGGGAGGAAGTCACGCTCTTGTCGCTAGCCTGCATGAAGTGCACGTGCTCTCCATCGAAGGGAAAGACGTTCTTCTGGTCGCACACTACGCGCACTTTGCACTCCTCTCCGTGTTCCCTGAAACAGCACTGGAACACTGAAAATTCGGCCTTGCGGAACGAAAACTTGAACAGATGCCCCTCATAGACAAGTTTTACGCCACCTGCACGGAAGAAAATTTTTAATTAATACCGACTACTTTCTTTTAATGAATGCAACAAGTGGGCTTACCTTTGGTGGTGGAGGCATATACAGCAGGTCTGCTGGCAGCCTGGTTTTCGGTGGCAGCCTTGAGCTTATCGAGTAGTTTAAGTTTTGGCTGGGCATCGTCCACCTTTGTTTTAGGGCGACCGCGTTTACGTGGAGGAATTACCTGTGGTGCGACCGCTGTAGATGTGGCTGGGGCTGTAGTTATAACGAGGTGGGAGAGAGAAACGAGGTTAATTAAATTCAGCTCAGCATGTAAGCAGCTTAACGAAAATAAAATAAAACACAAATATAATGGTTTAAGGGTATTTATTGAATAAAAAATTAATAAAAGTAAATTATAAATGCGCTGTAAATGTAAATCACAAGTTAAGAAGAAGCACTGTACTTGCGTTTCACGTGTTGCCACCTGCCACCAATTAACTACGCAGTTGCCACACTTGCAGTACAAATGTACCAAAGATGGTACATCTCACATTATAACCAACTGATTACAATGAAAATAAAATGTGTATAAACTTTATTTAGAGTGAAAGTACTTAATAATAATATTTGTTATTATTATATCACTTGCGCTTTCGAAAAAAGAATGGCATGTTACAAATATGGACCAATTCGGCCTCATTCATACTAATAAATATACTATATATAAGCACATTGAGCACGAAGTCCTTCTTGATTTATATAATTTTTTCTATACTTTTAAGTAGGAACGGTGAGCTGGTTTTGAATATAGCGTTGCCGTATCAATACAAGCACAAGTCAGCCATCTTGTTATTATTTCGCCGCATTCTAGTAAATTTTCGCCGCGTTTGGCTACGCTTGGTTTTGCTAGCTAATAAATTTTATGGAAACCGTTCTGAAAAGTTCTTATTTAAAATGTGTCAGATAACTGGAGTGAACTTCTGCTTATGTGATAAATGTGATACATATGTGAAATATGATAAAACGTTAATGTAAAGCTGACACCTGGCTGCAGCACGTTTATTATCTTGTGCGTTGTTTGAGTGCTGTGAGAGTTGAACAACAAAATTTGTTTTTATTTTGTCAAAAATGGCAGTTAATTTGAATTAAGCAAACGACTTGTGCTCAAAATATACCAATGGTAAGTGCTGCTCCTTTTATAACTACCATAGATTCTACGATTTGCAATGTAAACTATTTTTGTATATCACTCATTTGTGTATATGTATGTACATATGTATCCCTGAATAAAATATTTGCTGCCTTCATATGTTGTGTTTTGCTATAAGTTAAGTGATTTTAAGGACACACTCAAGAATCAAATCAGAGGACCCACACACAAATTTCCCATTTTTCATATGCAATTGCAGGCGCAGTCTCTGTCCACAATGGACAATTCATAGCGGAGCTGCCGAACAGCGTCTGGATAAACAAGTACGATTATTACTTCACGCGCAATCAGAAGCAGGGTTATAATCTGATCTTCAATGGCTATATGTACAAGAAGGAGGCCAGTTTTCGCGCCACCATCAATTGGATCTGCTCCGATGGCAATGGCAAGCGACTCAACGAGAACAAGTGCTCCGCGCGTGCCATAACCAAATTCGAGGGGGGCATCAAGCTGGGCAAAAACCCCCATAATCATCCCCCTCGATTCACAGGCAACACGCTGCCACCTAAGCTTATGACCAAGGAAATGCTATTGCAACAATATTAAAATAGACAAATCTCTAAAAAAAAAAAAAAAAAAAAAAAAAAAAAAAAAAAAAAAAAAAAAAAAAAAAAAAAAAAATGGATCTAGTAGTTTATTTAGTTGTGTACTAGTGTACAGTGAAACCTCGAAAAGTAAGCGAACAGCGATCTTGTGCTAAAATCCTTTTATCTGCAACAAAATGCATTCCCTATATTTTTCCATACTTTCGTTGGCTTTTCAACAATTTCATTAGATAAGAACAAATTACAACAATAATTAGTAATTTCCCATATTTTATTATTCTTCGTAATATTTTAGTGCTCGTTTCTAATAGGGTTTCACTGTATGCTCTACGTAAGCTAAGATTTCTTATATTATTTGAAGTATGCCTAAACGCCTTCATCGAAAACACGTAATTTGAAATTTGTATCATCCCCATACCAAATAGCAGCGACAGCATCCACATCGGTCACAGCTGAGGCATCTGTGAAGTTCAGACGCACGTCCAACGGCGAGTTTCTGCTCATCGATGGACGCTGTTATAAGAAAACGCGAGCCATGCAATATCGCACCTATTACCATTGCGTGACGCCCAACTGCGGGGCGCACTACGTGCATGTCGAGCTGAGCCGCCGGCCACGATTGACCAAGCACAATGATCATGCAACACATTGTAGCTAACTCAAAAGGATTAGATTGCAACACATTGCAGCTAACTCAAAACGATTTCATATACATATATAAATATAGTTAACCCTAGACTAAGGAGCTGTAATTAGTTGAAATGAAAAGTTGTAATCGAAAAGCAAAGCCTTGTCTTTTATTTCTGTAGCAGTAGCAGCAATAGTAGCAGCAGCAGTAACTATATACAACTCTCTGAACTCATTCTTTGTTTAATTGCAGTCAAGTTCGATTATCCGATCAGCTTGGACGACGACGAAGACGATTCACAGATCGAGTGTGAGCCGCAACGCAGCGTCAGCGGAAATGGAGGCAGCATCAGCAGCAGCAGCGGAGAGAACAGCTCGCCCTTCTTCATCGTCAGCAAGTATGGCACCAAGCAGATAATGCTGAAGAATCACACCTTCAATCGACATATTACGCGCGAGGATGTCACCTATTGGCGCTGTAGCCAGTTTGCGGTGTTGCGCTGCCGTGCCCGACTCAAGACCAAGCAGGACACGCTCACCATTCTCAACAGCGAGCACAACCATGAGGTCATCTCGAAGGCGCGCAAATATGGCTCCCTAAAGCGTCAGCGTGCAGAAGCAGCAGCTCGAGCGCACAAGGACGATGTGAAAGTGGAGGCAAACGTTTGAATTACTTAGTCTTAAGCCCACTGTATATACGTAAAGACAAGCTATACATATATAATCATATATATATCGCATACTCTCAATATGTGTTAAATAAAAGCCTAGTTAGAGACGTGCCCAATGTGTATATATACTACCTCAGATATTTAAATTACAGATATTTATTCCATTCTATGATCTTTACTAATTGCTTGTACGCTCTCTCTTACCATTTTGTAGATACCATGTCCTCTTATTACTCCTACATAACTGGCTTTCGTGGCAGTCGCAAATTAAAGATCGGCGAGTTTACCTTCACCCGAAACAAGGCGACTGGCTTGAAAACCTATTGGTCCTGTGCACGCGCTGGCGCTCACAAGTGCAAGGCGCGCGTTGTCACCGTGGAGGATCGCGATGTGATTGTCAAGTGCAGCCAGCACAACCATCCGCCATACTAGTCCTGTTTTTTTAGTACTTAGAAAACAATTAAATAAATCAAAAACTCACTTTAAATGCCTGTTAAATTTGACTTAAGCTTACAATTGTAATTTCATAATTTATTATCAGTTCAACTAACGTTCCTCCCATTCCCTTCACAGACGATCTGGACGATTTGAATCGAGCCGAAATCAAGCACTCGCTGTTATCCTTTGTGCGAGGCCAGCGCGGTTGCAAGCTGTTGGCCTTCAATGGATACAACTATGTGAGGAATCGACGTAGCGGCCTGAAAACGTACTGGATCTGTTCAAAAAAGGTAAATTCGTAACACGGATAACAATTTCAGACAGTTATTAATAGTCATCCTCTATCGATCATGCAGGGCAGCACCAAGTGCAGCGCACGCGTTGTCACCAATGTGATTGAGGGCGTGCATAAGATTGTATTGGAGTCCTGCCATCATACCTGCCTCAACTTCGATCGCAAGAAGCGTTTGTCCTTGGTCGCTCCCCTGCTCAAGACGGAACACAAGTCGGCCATCAAGGCAGCCCTCGCATCGGGCTTTGTGAAAACGGAAGCTGAGGAAGATCTGACGCTGGAGCTGCGATCGCTTAATCTCAGCATTGAGGATCTGCAGCAGCTGCAGTAGTTAACAAAACTTAGGCTAAGAAAATTTTCTAAATTATTCAAAATAAATTGCAGTGCATAAGAAATTGTATAGAGAATATGCCCAATTTATTGCATCTGTTATATAGATCTAATTATTCGTAATTAATTACTGCTAATTTGTAATGTTTTGCGTGTCATTTACAGTGCAGAACTGTCGTGCTTCGGCTCCTTCACTGCCCTGGCCGATGTCCAAGCGCATTCGCCAGGCTAAACCCGTGGATGACATACAGTATATCAAGACGCCAGCAGGGAATTGCGTTCTGCACAGTGGTGGACACCGATATTTGCGCAATGCTGCCTACAAGGACAAGATTTATTGGAAGTGCAGCAAATGGCGCAAGCAATGCCGAGCTCGTATCATAACCAACAGCACGGCCACTGGACAAACGCGTTATGCCATCAGTGGCGTACATAATCACTAAACTAATAGTTCTATTAACTAATTGACGTACATCAAAGATTATAAGTTATACTGGAGAGATTATTATTGAGAGCAGGTAAGTGCTTGCTTTGGGTTATGTAATTTACTTTGACATTTAATAATTAATTTAATTTTAATTTTATTTTTACTTTTAGCCAATGGCCGTATCTATTTTTATTTATAATGGTTTTTAGTTTATGATCCACCAAATATAAGTTGTTGAAATCAATGAATCGAATCTTTTACTTTTGGTTAATCTGTTGGCTCCGAACTCTTGTTGCATTTAACTTACTCATTGATCTTCTGTTTTCTTTTTGCAGCGCTGTTCCCACTGGATCCGAATATTTTGGGTGACTATGGCAACGAGAGCTTTCTGCCCCGATCTCGATCTCGAAGTGAATCGCGTCGCCAGCAGAATATACGCTGCGGTCTATCCAATAAAAGCAAACTTACGCGCACCCTGGATGATTGGGATCGAGTGCGCTACGAACGCACTCTCAGTGGGGATGTGCTCATCTATGATGGACAGCGTTTCACACGTCGTGGTTCCTACGAGGACACTGTCTATTGGGCGTGCTGTCAAAAGCGTCTAAACTGTAAAGTGTACATGATAACCAACAGGAACAAGCCCACTTATGTCGCCATATCAGGCGTGCATAAACACGCCTAAAATGGAAATATTACTCTATATGAATTTTAATCTCTGATATTCTTAATAAATGTGCGCACAATCCCTAACCTAGCTAGCCTTATGATTATAGCACTACTCTTATGTAATATATCGTATATTGAGTATGTCTCTCGTGTATAAATCATTTGCTAATTTCTGTTCAATCTTTTGCAGAAATTGCGGTCTTTGGGACGGGCCAGCGAGGACGCACAGTTCTACTGCACAACGATCAGAAGTTTGTCAAGAATCGCAGCTCCGCTTCACGCACCTATTGGATATGCTCTCGCAAGGTAAGTGAGATAATTCCTTATTAATTTTATTGACTGGCTGTATAACTGACAGACTTGCTTACATTTTAACGAACTAATCATTTAATGTCTGACTGACTAGTTGATCAACTGATTGAATTAGATATGTTCAAATGATACATCTTAAAGTTTCTTGCTGTAGATCATTTCAGATCGAACATCTCTTTTAATATATACATAAATATGTTTATTGTTTATGGCTTTCTTTTTGCAGGATGTAACAATATGTCGGGCTCGTGTGGTGACTGCACTGGACAGCTCGGGACAGTCGCGAATTATCAAGCGCAACTTCGAGCATAATCACAAGCCCAAGTTCTTGCACAGAGGGGTCAGCCTCTCCCATCAGCTGTCCATCATTGAGGGATCTGCGCTGCTGAAGAAGAGCAAGGGCAAGAGCAGCCTGCCGCAACCGTTGACTAGCAAATCAGCCTAGACCTAAGCTAGGCTTAAAACTGTTTTGCAACAAATTGTAGTTAGTCGAAACTAAATAAATAACATTTTGATAGGACCTGCATATAAATTCATTACAATATTTGCAAATAAGTTTTTAAGGATTTTAAGGGTTTTCCTTGAACTTGTTTCTAATTCGGTTTGCTTTTCTCTTGCAGCATTTCACATCGATTTTGCCGACTCGAAGAAGAATGGCGGCAAGCTCTTGGTGATCAATGGGTTTCGGTTCTTCCGCAACAAGAAGCGCGGCCATTTGCAATATTGGAAGTGCCGCAATTACTACAAAGAGCGCTGTCCGGCCATAGCTATTCACGACGAGTCGACGCTCATTCTGCGCCTCTGCCATCAGCATCAGCACATGGAGAGTAATGACATTGAGATAAAGCCACTGCCGTCCTTGGCTAAAGAGGAAGAGCGTGAGCGGGAGCATGAGTTGGAGCAGGAGCTTGTGCAAGAGCGTGTGCAGGAGAAACAGCAGGAGCAAGAGCGGGAACAGGAGCGGGAGCAGGAGCGGGAGCGGGAGCAGGAGCAGCTTGATCAAGAGCAGGAGCAGCAAACTGACCTCGAGCTACAGTCACGTGATATTGTGTCACCCAAGCTGCTCTCTGCTAGAATCTTGTCCAGTCGTCCGCCTCCACCGCTCCATGAATACAAATCGAAGCACAGCTACGAATTTTAGCCATACTGTTAACTTGCTAGCTCGTAAGATTCTTAATAATTGATGTATTAAAGTACGCAAATATTCGCATAGTTTTTCAATGTGCAAAAAGCATCCAGAGCGAGAAATCACTCGAACTCGATTTCAACTGACTATAACTAATTGATTATGAAATTTTACTCTTTTTATTTCTTTTGCAGTTGTTGCTGCTGCTCCATATAAGCCCAAGGTGCAATTCTCGGTCTCAAAACGCGGTGGCCAGCTCCTCTGGCTGGACGGCTTAAAGTTTTTCAGGAACAACGAGAATCGCTCGAATTTCTTTTGGCGCTGCCATTGGTATTACCGCCACGTACGCTGCCCGGTGTTAATCTGCATGAATAAGTTCGATTCAAGCGACTTTCGACAGATACATGAACATTGCCACGTGCGACCGGAGCGCAAGGAGAAGCAGAAGCAGCAGCAGCAACAGCAACAGTCGGGCAGAAGCAAACAAGTTTAAAATATAATTTAAGTGCTATTTTTTGGCTTGTAAATAAAATGAAAGAAAAAACACCAGGCATAGCTGTAATAATATTTGGCATTTGGCTAATCGATTATAATAATTCCATAATCTAACCAAACGTTCACTAATTGCTTTCCCGTTCAACATTTCCCTTGCAGTTGTGCTGGCCAGTGCGGAGGTGCCCAATCCGGAGGATGTTTTGGTCTTCTTCACTCAATCGCTGCGCGGCCGTCCAGCTATAATGGCCAATGGCATACGATTTCTAATAATGAGCGAGAACAAGAAGAAGATCCTGTGGCGCTGCAGCTCAATGGCCACCAAGAAGTTGAAGTGTCCCGCGAGGATAACTATGCTCAAGGAGAATCCACCGAAGTTCATCATTAACAAGGCGGATCACATTCATGCGGAGCTGAAGCGGAATAAGTATAGCTCCAGCAAGGCGCATTCGATGACCCAGGCCCATGATGCTGCCCAAATCAAGCTCGAGCGCGAGATGGAGGGGGCGGTCAGCTTTGAGTTGCACCAGGAGGAAGTGCAGGAGCTTAACGAGCTGACAGACGATGCGATCTAAAGATAAATTACAAACTGTATAGCTCAGATCGGCTTAACTCTATATTTCTAAGAATAAAGTTTAAAAACAGTGTACATTATATGACAACTATATCGGATTTCGATTAGCAGCAGAGGTACTGCAACATATGTACCGTCTAACATATCTATATATTCGATGACATATCCTGTCTATATCTAAGAACTCTCCTTAACTATGCTTAAGAATAATCTTCTGCCAATTAACTTTAGATCGACAGAACTACAAACTATCTAATAATTAATTATTTATTTATTATTTTAGATCTGCCCAACTTCCGCTATGTGATAAGTCAGAAGGGTCGCATTCTCCTGCTGAATGAGGGCTTCTACTATGTCCGGGAGAAGGCCATAAACAATAAGACTTATTGGCGGTGCACCCAGTACACGACTATACTTAAATGTCATGGACGCATTCACACTCTAAATGGAAACATTGTCCACTTCTGCAAGCACAATCACAGCCAAGAGGAGTACGGACGAAAGATGAAAAACGCATTGCGTGGGCGGAACTAGGTCAATGGCGGTACCTATACCCCCTTTTAATATCTAAATATAAATTTTTGTTTAATTACTTTCATTTGAACTTTTTGTTGCAGGGTCTAATAGAAGATATAAATCGTATCAATTAGGGCTATAATGTTAATTTGTTGCTAAACAATTTTATTTATATTTAAGCAAACTTAAGTTGAAAGTCTGGCGGCATACGACCGCTTTTTAGTAAAACATATACAATATTTTTAGTTAATAGAATTTCTTTAAATAATATGCAACTACATTCTCTCTAGCATATTTTTCATTCGAGACTTTAATTTATTTTAAACGATTTTACTAATAACAGTAGTATATGAGTGAATATAGAGGTTGGTGGATATCCTACATGTCATAATTCTAATAAATCCTTATGAATTATGGAACAACTTAAGTGCTGAATGGGCTCTTCGGTAATAGAATATAACATAGAATAAATTTTATTTGTATTAATAATAATATGTATTTCTCGTTAAATACGTTTTCTCTGTCTAGATATCAGACAGTATTAAACACGAGTGCAAATCTCAGATTTCTGTAAAGCAGCTACTTGAGCGTTATATCTGTCGCTCAATAATATTTCCCAATGGTTCCTTTAATATACGACAAAATAATAAGTCATACTGGACTTTAATTATTTTCTATTATATAATTATTATCTATACATATAACATATTTTTAAATCTTATTTTTTTTTACTCTTTTAAATATTACTAATATAAGTCATTCTTATTGGAAGAGTCGCTGGGTTGTTTAAGCTATGGCTTCAAGTGCAGACATGCTATCCATCTATCGTTATTATAATAATAATTTTAAGTGAAACATGATTTTCGTGTAAAGTTAAAATGCTTTAAAGTTGAAAATAAGATAATTGAATATGTGTATATTTTTAGTTCGAATCGATTCGCAATGATTCTTTATCACTCATTTAAATATGTGTATAATTATATACTAAGTGATTTACACTAATTTGCAATATAAACTTATAACTTATTTTTAAGTATTTAAAAAAAATGCAAGTAAATAAAATTATGGAAAATTGTGCAGCATAAGTTTTCGCTATAGTTAAAAGATTACTTCAGAAGTGAAATTAATCACTAATTCAATATATTTTTATGATTTCCGTTGTAGATATAATGCTGTTGGCCAACTTTACGAGCACGCGGAAGAAGAAGCGAAAGTTGTTGATAGACAAACACGAATTCGTCATGGATCGGAAACTGAAGAGCAGCATCAACTGGCGCTGTGCCCGATATCGCAGCGCCAACTGCAAAGTGAGAGCGACGACGCACGAGCTGAAGAGTGGCCAGGAGGTGTACAGAATCAAATATGCCAATCACTCGCATAGCTGAGCACCGCAGCTATGGGAGGTGTGATGTACGATACATATTTCAATCTGGTTCCATTTCGCAATAAAAATACTTCTACCAAGTCTAGACTTCGGCTCTATTCGATTCAGCTTAACTTAATACTAAATAGTCTAGTATCTAGATTATATGATTTAGCAAATGTTTATTATTTAGCTGACATAAAGTACCTAGATGTCTTGTGAATTAGCTAAGGTCTGATCAGACATTGAAATGAGAAATTGTAAAGGCCCCTAAAGACTTCGTATTATATAATTATATGTAAATAGATGTTAAATCTACTTGATTCTGCATACATATATCCAATTGCCTCTTATACTTCAGATAGGAAGCTGAGCCAAGGAGCCGCATCTTGGAGGCGTAAACGATGTCTAATAAAACTACTAATTTAAAGTCGAAGTCTAATAAAAATATAGTTTTCCTAATGCCTAAACTAATTATCGTGCAATAGTGTTATATGTATACTTTCTTATAATAGCGTTATTTCTTAGTCTCCCTCTGTATTGAACCTTTGTTAACTAATTAAAATATTCTCCTATCTCACCTTGCAGATGTCATCCACAAGCAGGGCATCATGATTGTCAAGGGCACCAAGGGCAAGCCGAAGCTCTTGATGGGCGGCTTTGAATACTTTCGGAACAACAGCCGAGGATCGAAGACGTACTGGCTCTGTGCCAGAAATCGTTATATGCGCTGCGCTGCCCGGATAATCACCTGCTCCAGCACAGGTGAGCTGGTGGTTAAGAACCAGCAACATAATCATAGCCCACAATTTTCGGGCGAGGGCAAAAAGCAAGCGAATGACAGAGCGAACAGCTCGCAGTAGCAGAGGCACCGGCATCAGCAGCAGCGGCAGTTGCAACTGCATACCAAAGTTTTTCCTTTGTCAATAAAGAATCTTGCATTAGTTGCGCCATATAGGCATTGAATATACATACATATATCAGAATTGTGAGTAAAAGGTAAACCTATCTTAGCATTTGCACAGCTGAGCACTTTGCTCTAAGTTTCAACATTACAAACTATATATTTTACGAAGCAAGTAGATACAAATATTTGTATCTTAGCAATTCAATGCAATTGTTTGAGTAATGAACGCCAATCAGACAGTCAAGCAGTCGAACAGCTATATACACATCATATACATACATATATATGGTATATATCATGCACGTATACATATGCATGTATGTTCTTGAACTCGTAAATTGATACGGCATTTCACTAATTTCTTGGGTAAGCGCTGCTTTGTTTATACAAAAGAAACGACAAGAAACATGATTCAGATTTTCAGACACTTCAATTGTCTGACTCTTAACTTTCAGACTGAGTGGCTGATACAAATGCATACATATATGTTTATGTACATTCATATAAAGAAACAGTTGTATGCGAGATTCTTGGAGCTGAAGCATGGGTATGACTAACCGCGAATATCTCTGATTAGTTAAATATAGTACCTGTGCAATCGAGTTTCCTTTTTAATGAAGCAATACTAAGAGAATTTCAAATTATTACCAAATAAGACGTTAAAATGGTTCCGTTTTCTAGCCACAACTGGTTAATTTTTTACATTTTAAGATATGTCAATTCATTTCAGTACAGTATTTTTGTGTAGACTATAACTTATTATTTTCTCCTGCTATGATTACTAAATATTTTTTCTACCTATATAATTATCTAATTCAAAATAATAATAATATTTATCAAATAAACCGACTTCTCAGTTCATGTACAAAAGAACCAGGGCACAATTATCGATAGATATCGACATATCGCTTGTGTCTGCTCTTATACATCGGAGTATCGATACTCTAGACATGCTCATTCTTTCTCACAGAATCGTTACGTACGGACGTCGCCGCGCGTCGCGTAGACAATTTTAATTATTTTCTCAGCTTCGGGTAGGTGGTGCGCGCAGCAAATAAGAAATTTGTGTATTGCAGCAGAAGTTTTCCAGTGCGCACAGCTTGTGCCACTCTGCTCGCGAGTCTCCGCAGAGCTAAGATTTGAAACTAATATGTAACAAAGAAAAGTGCTAAGGAAATTAAATACTAGTGAACAATGTAAAATACATTTAAGTTCAAGGTTTACCATTTCTCCATACAACGCCAGAACCTAAGTTCAAACGCACCTACATTTAAAACGCTGTGCAGATTTTTGTATACACTCTGCCGCGTACGTGTGTGTAATTGTGTGTGTGTATTATATGTATATATGTGTGCGTGCGTGTGTGAGGGAGTGTTGGTAAATGTAACTGCTGCATTTTGCTTTATGGCATTTAAATTAATAAATGTACACACAATAAGAAAATATATAACATTGTCTCAATCTATCTGCGGAAAAATATCTAAACCCAATTACTCAGTTTGCTCTCAGTTTAATTCGATTGACACAGAGGCAGGCGGTAGAGCGCGAGCGCAAGCAGCATTAGCAGCAGCAGCAGTAGCAGCAGCAGCAGCAGCCCCAACAGAATATAAGGCGACAGACTTAACTTGCCCACTCTTCGTCCGTTGGTGGTGGGAGAGACGCACACACAATACAGCAACAGCAACAACCACAACAACAACATCAAGAAGAGGCAAACCTACTCTCAGCTCTGCTTTTGCGCAGAGAAACGTTGCGAATTCGCCGTGCCTCTGAGCGCTGCTCAGTTGCAGCTCGGTCGACGCTATTTGGAAACACCTTGCTCTAATATTTTTGCTTGGCTTGTGCGCTCTGCTCTGCTCTGTAGCTGGAGTTAGTTCGCACGACTCAATCGCCGTTGCCGTCGCAGTCGCCGTCTGAGTATTGTTTCGTGCGATTCTTTGGATTGCAGCAGCATTAAATTCGTCGGGAAAACTCGCTGCCACAAAGAAAAAGTCAACATTTTTTGTTGTAATTTTCCAATGCTGCTTGGCTGTGCTTTGCACGCGATTCCCTACAATTTGGTTGCGGCCAGTGCTGCAGCTGCTGCAGCAACAACAATAACAACTATAACCAGAACGGCAGCAGCTTCAACATTGTCGCCGTGTCGCCAGCAGCGACGCAGCATCGCCAGCCCCTCGAACTCGCCATGTACAACAAAACCAATAACAACAACAGGAATAGCGACACCAGCATAGAACAGGTTTGTAGCTTTAACATTTCTTTTTAGTTATTTTTCTGTTTTCTTCTTTTCTCTCATCTTTCCGCTGCCGTCGCCTCAGCTCATTCTCTCGTTCCGCTCGCCGCTTCGTTTTCGTTTCGTTCGCTTATTCATAACTTTTTTTGGTTATAGATTTTTGTCAACCACCCAACCTGCCCATCCTCCCAAGACTAAGCTATGGTTTGGCATCCAAAAAACCAAAACCCATGCTCCCAGCTCCTTTTCGCTCCGCCCCGCCCACTGTTCTCTCACATGCTCAACTGTTTCAGTTTTTCAATTATTAATGGTGGCCATTAGTGCGCGACGTCCGTCCGCCCGACTGTTTGTACGCTATGTTGCCACGCCCCCGCCTGCGCCTCACTTCGTTGTCGTGTGGAATTTTTTTCCCTTATCGGACAAATTGTGTTTGTCTGAAAAGTTCAATGAGGTGCGCGCAGTGCAATTGCACTTCGGCCCCTCCATTCAGCCCGACGAGTACTAGCTGCCAATTCTGTCATATTTATGCTATCGACATATTTACAGTAAAGATTCCTACTAACTAGCTAACTCAAAATATGCCCTCTCTTTATAAGACTAAAGCTTTTATTGAACTTCTTTGACGACTTCATTCGATTTAATTGCATTGAAGAATTATTTATGTAGATATTACTTTGCAAGACCTTAAGGGTTAGTGGTACCCTAGCTGTCCAACCAATCGAGCTTTCACTGTACCCTATTTGTATATTTTAAATACATATTTGTGTATGCGTTTGTATTGATAGATTGAAATCATGTTGGTATGTCTGGGTGTTTCAGATAGCGATAACGATTCGAGCCCGCAGCACAACGGAAATGCGTTGCATTAAGTGAATTACACAATTCCCTTCACCCGCTCTAACTACCCTTACCTCCCCCACCCCGCCCACGGGTTCTTTTTACCGTGTTGACTAATTTTGTTCTTGCTTTGCGTGTGTGTCGGTGTTAAGAATGAAAAATTTTGACTACAATAGCTTCACAACACCCTAAGATAATATCAATCTCTATGTGTGAGTGTACGTAATTCCCAAGAACTGTAACTGAACTCTTATATGTGTTGTGCAAAACAGGCTCATATCTTAGTTAAATAGGCCCACAGTCATGCAAAGATTACTAAAAACTTTAGATAATTTTAATTCGTGTGAGTAATATATGTATATGATATATACAACAATATATAATATATACAATAAATTTATATTTACCGAATTAGCTTATTTATATATTTACGTTTGGCTATTTGGCTTAAGCTTAGAACGAAAAATTCGAAAATTTTTATAAGAACTGGTTTATCTATGAAGATGAATAGTTGAAGCAATGAACACTGAGAATAAATCATATATGAACTGGACTAGTTGAAATATGAACTACAAATACTGTTTTTGTACAATTAGAATGAATATTTGGAGTTTACAGACAGAATTTTCCTATTTCCGAACATATTGAAAAACATCAATCTTTCAATTACTAACAAGCAAACAATTTATTAATTGTTGTAATCCATTCTTAAAAGGAAATTTTTTGCCAGCTGCAATTCAATTACTAAACAAGCAAACAATTTATTAATTGTTGTAATCCATTCTTAAAAGGAAATTTTTTGCCAGCTGCAACATTACGGATTTACGTCAAGTTTAATTAAGATCACGATCAAGTTGAAATACGTAGGCCTTTTGCATTTAAACACTTACTTGCGAGAACCTACCCTTATTGCTTGCCTAATGAAAACTCGTATTATTGATAAATTTGTGCTTACCTGAGCTAAGTGCCAGGGCCAGAGTTGGTTGGCTGCTTGGCAATTTATGCGGTACTTACGGCTTGTCTACTACTTTATTATCCCAGCTTAACCTTGCGTAACCCAAGCTCTTTGTCTTGTGCAGACAGACATATATATGTATATATATATATATATATATATATATATATATATATATATATATATATATATATATATATATATATATGTGGGTCTTTTAGCAACCCCTTTGTAAACTTACCCAATTTGCTACCAAAACCCAATAAAGTCATTTCACAGTTAAAATTATAGTATTTGTTTGCCGAGCTGCCGACTGTGGGTCCATTTGATAATTGCTTAAAGCTGTACCGATTCCAAACACACATACGCACACGCATATACAGTCCCCAGTTGGAACAGTTTGTCATGGCCCCTTCCCCATTTGCGAAAAACACATGCGAAAGCCATGTCGGGTCGCATATGTTGCTCAGAGTGATTATTTTCACTAAAAATAAACGAAATTAATGATTGATGAAGTGAGACAAGGGAGCGAAATGTCAGACATCAACACCAGAAGAAGATGATGATGAAGATGGGGCGGTTCCAACCCCACAAACCATTCCCATTGCGATTCTCACTACCATTCGCGGTTCCATTCTCATCAAACAAAGAGCGAAAAAGCAACATTTCAATCGTAATGAGCAGTGGAAAGTGTCATTTAATTGAAAGCAGGTGGAGTAGGTGTTCAGTGCCAAATGTAAAATGAAAGATGGATGTTGGATGCTGGGTAGCACGTTTCGTCTTTCTTTACGGGGAGTCCAGCCTTTTGTTGCAACCGCAACCAGACGGAAATCATAAAAATGTAGCATACACAAATATTTTGTATGTGTCTTCGCTTGCGTCTTCGTCTCGCCGGGTCGAAAATAATAATAAAAAGCGAATAAAATAAAACAAACAAGTAATAATATTTCGAAGAGGTTGCCAAGCAGGGCATACCCTTTAGATATGCAGAAAGTCTTATGGTCGTAGGTTTTTAATATGAAAACTGGATGTTTAATAGATTTTAAGTAGATTAACTATAATATATAAATATCCAAATTGTATGTATAATGAATATGGTAGGGATAATAAGTTCAATTAATTGAAATGGGAATATGTAAATATATAAAACTCCCACTTTGCGCAATATATATCAATATTAAATTTGCTGACGAAATCGAAATACCCAATCGACAGAGTAACGAATAATAAATGCCACAAGACGCCAAGGCGCGGGGCTCAAGAGGTGTGGCATGGCATGGGCGGCCATATTTCGCTTATATATTTACTTGACAAGTTTCGCAGGAGTCGTCGCCTGTGCGCCTCTTGGCAGTTGCCCGTTGCCAGTTGCCAGTTGCCAGTTGCCCGCTGCCATTTGCGTCTTGCGTCTTGGCTTGCAGCTCATTCGCTTTGTCGTCTTTTGCCATTTCAGTGCAGTGCAGGCCCCGGCGCTGCATGTCATCAACAACATCATCTACATCTCCTCGCACTGGTGCTCAGTGTCGGACTACGTCTATGTCTCCTTTCTCTGTCACCGTCTCCGTCTCTGGCTCCAACTGTGGCTCCGACTGTTGTCTGCTGTGTTCTATTTTATAGTCCAAACGTGATGGCAAAATGTGCCTGCTGCATATATATTTTTATTTTCTTTTTTGTTTTCCCCGGGCTTTTCCCAATGCCTGCTGTGCTATGCTGTGATGTGCGCTGCCTTGCCTTGCCTTGCTTTGCCGTGCCATGTCTTGCCTTGCCTTGCCTTGCATTTTCCTGCCGCACTTTGGAAAAATAAATTAATGTGAAACATGCAAACATAAATTCGTTTTTTAGCTGTCAGGTGTTTCACATTTTAAACGTAAATTATATATAAAGCAGCAAACAAAATTATAATTCCGCCTAAATGTTTTATTGGCCACCGACCGCTGTTTGTCTGTCTGACTGTCTACCCGTCCGTCTATCCAACTCTCCCTCTGTGAGTATACCCTGTCTAAATCTTATTTCGAAAGCAGGCAGCTCTGTTTGTCAAATTTGATCAGATCTCGATATATATCTATAAGGATATACATATAGATCTATAGATCTCTATAAAGATAAGCACAACAAAAACTTTGTAAGAACTAGTAGAAACAAAAAAAAATTTATTCGAATCAAATTAAAATATTTCAGAAGTAAGAAAAGGGTATATTTTAGTCGTTATATTTGCATTGTTTATTTTATGCTTTTGCAGCAGCCAATGGAAATTTAATTTTATTTAAATTAATGAAGAAGCTTATAATTGGCCTCGTTTTAGGTTTTTAGCTTCCTTCTATTCATTTCGGTTTTTATGCGGACACTTTACAGGGCGAATGGCAACGACAACGTCAGTTTCATCTCCACCTCCATCAGCATCTCCTGCTCCATCTCAATCTTCATCACAATCACTAGCTCGCATCTACATCGGGGCCTTTCTTTGGCTCGCTTTTTGAAGAGCATTTGACGTGACTTGGGCTTCGCATTTCGCTCTCTCAACTTTGATTATGACGTGAAGTTGGCCAAGTGCAAATACTTTGCTCGTACTTTTTAATTAACTTAATTAGCATAGATGATGGGCTAAGAAGAGCAGCGCTTACATAACATGGAAATTGCATTATGCCTTGCCACCTCCTACTCCCACCAATCCCAACTGTCCATCTACTCGTATGGGAATTTGACAGGGCGGGCGAACTCTGTTTTCTGGCCTTTTGATTTGGGCTATGGCAGCCTTATAAAATACAAAGGGGAAGCTCACTTCTAATGTCCTCGAAAGCTATACGAAGCGATTGCTCTTTTAATTACCGCCATACATACCTTAATGTTTCCCCTACACTCTGGACCCCACACCTTAGCTAATTTAGAATTCCTTGTGTTTACATATAGATCCAACCTACTAATTGGTTATACTAATTAAAAACATTTCAGTACTACTCCAATTTCATCAGCCATTGTGATAAATATATTATGAGGCTCTTCGAAAACCTTGTCGAGCCTTACCTCACGTGCGGCTTACGTTACATATCCACTGAACATTAGCATAGAACGGCTAAGATTTTATGTTATATGAAAATATATGCAGCAGCAGAATATTTGTTATATATATTTATATAAAAATTGTTTATTTTTTATTGATAAAACTGGTTTACTGTAGCTCAGATCATTCTCAAATTGTTTTTCCTATTTATAGTTTTTGAGTCTTTATGTTTAGAGCTGTGAATTGATTAATCACTGCTCAATCGACTATGAAGCACTCATCAATCATTCAATCGACTAAAGAGTAGTTATGTGTCCAAGCTTTTTTCTTTTTTTGTTTTTTTTTTTTTTTTTAATTTTAGTTTAGGTTTACTTTTTGTATATGCGGAATGTCTCGAAAAAAAAGTAATAATCTCTCAAGTGGTTGTTTCATTGTTGCTCTTGCTGATATCGTTGCTTGGCACCCGATTTTCCCCGCCTTATTGCCCTCTATCCGGAGGCGCTAAATGCAGGAAAACAAAAAGAAATAACGGAAGAGGCCGCGCAACACCGGAGACATAAGAAATTTGTGTAAGAAACCTATAAATTTTGTCTTAATTTTTTCTCTCGGTTCGTTTCATTTTTTTCGTTGAGTTTTGATTTACGCGCCATTGGACATTTTATTTGGATTGGAGTGTTTGGTTTCCCAGAGCACATATTTATATTTTTTCTGTCTTTTTTCCGCGTTGTATTTTTATTTTTGTATTTATTTTTATTGCTTTTTAATGCGCCACTGAGGAAGTTTTATTTCTGGGGGCAACTGCAATTCCCCCAATCGTTTCAACTTAGGCGCTGTGCGTGTGGATTGTTGAACAATGAATTTTCTTGGGATTATCTATGTATGTGACATGGTGTGTGTGTGTCTGTTATATTGTATGTAAATGTGCTTGTGTGTGATTGAGCTGGAGGCAGCGACAACGTCGCAGAGGTGGCGTTGTATTACAGAGTATGGGTTATAGTATAGGGTATTTTAATGTTGTTATCAAATGTGTAACATGTTACATTTTTCATTTAAAAGGATAAAATATACTATTCGATATCAAATAATTGGAAATTAAATTCACAAAAGATGTTTATATCTGATTGCTGATTAAAGAAAGAGTATTCAGTCTTCAGCCAGTCGTAGCTATAACATTTCCAGCTTATTTCAAATTCAAATGCGGCAATTGTCAGTATTTGCCACCTTCTTTCATATTTATGCTCGTATGTACAAAATATATATATATTATGTATATATAATAAACATAAAATATTCAACTCTTGTCTTCTGCAGCCCACACAGAATACGCAGCGGCGGCAACAGCCGCAGCAAAAGGAGACGCAGACGCAGCAACAGCAAATGCAGCTGGCAGTAACCGCAGTCAGGACGAGGGCGAACACGAGCAGAAGCAGGACCTTAGCCACGTCCAAGGCGAGAGCTAGAGCCACGTCGTTAATCTATTTACCGCCTTTCTGTCAGTCATGTAGACACGTGCCTGCGGCAGCAGCAGTAGCAGCGGCATCGGCACCGTCCAGCTGTTCTTCAACGACTTCTAGTTGCTGGTGTTGTGGCTGTTGTAGTAGCAGTAGGAAACATAAAAATGATGATAATCATGCCACAACGCCGACGGTGCCAACAGCGGGACCAGGAGCAACAACAGCATCAATAGTACGCCCTGTCGCAGTCGCAGTTTCAACGTCAGTGTCAGCCCCATCCTCGCTAGCAACTTCTTTGGAGCTGGCGCGCAAATTCCTGCAGCGTGATATTCAGTTAAGCGCGGCGCCTAGTTGCAACGTCCTCAGACGTTCAACGCAATTAGTTATGCCAATTGTTGTAGGTGGCAGCAATAGCAGCAGCCGTTGTATCGTGTCGGAATGTTTACGACGTCCGCGACGTGAGCGTATGCGAGCCGAGCGACAAAGTCAGGAGGCAACACAGCTGGACACAATAAAACCAATCAGCAATGCAACAGCAGCTAAAACTAAAACAGCAACAACAATAACAAATAGTTCGCAAACAACGACCAAGATTGAGGAGAATAAGTTGAATGAGCAGCTCGTTGTGGATGAAGATGACAATGACGATGATGATGATAAATGTAGGTGCTATAACTATAACGGTGATATTAGTGTGCTGGAACCTCTAGAGCAGCAGAATGAGCAGGAAGAGCTAAAGAAAAGACAGAAACAGCAGGAGAAGGTGAAGGAGAAGGAGATGGAGCGACAGAAGCAGCAGCAGACGCTGCCTGAGTGGTATCAACTTCCTAGCATTACGTGGCTAAAATTCTGGCAGCAGCAACTGTGCAACAGCAGCAGCAACGGCAGTTGCGACGCCAGCTACTTCACCAATGCGACAACGCTAACAACGAATATAACGACATCAACAGCAACAGAAGGAACAACAATTGAGAGGAGTCGGAGCAGAAGCTGCGGCAGCAACAGTATGACGTCGACAAAAAGTTGGCTGAGAGCACTGTGGCTGACGCTGCTGCTGGCCACGTCCGTTAGCGGCTGGGGAGGACGTCAAGATGGTGAGTAATAAGAGACCAATGCACAGATACCCTTTAACTAACATGCAAAGACTTAATCCTACATTAAATAAATAATTTAGATTGGTTTTACTATGGAAAGTAGTCTAAACGTGTTTTATGTAGATATCTCTGCGAAAAGAATTAAAATTTCAAGCATCACCGCATAGCTCATATATTTTGCACAACACTCATATTCCCTACATTGCGTTTGCCTAGGGTATCGGCATTAGAGCTGGAGTCAAGATGAAAAGTCGTGGAAAATGCGCGTAACGCATGCCGTTAAGTAGCGTTATGATAGGAATTTATAATTTGACTTGCGCCACAATGCCACCTCCATCCATATAATTCCCTCGCCATCTTCATAGCTCCAACCCCCAGCCCACAGCGTCCCCTTACAAGTGGCTATTCTGCCCCTCCTACTCCCCTGTTGAACGACAACAACATTTCATTTCATTTTGAGCATAATTTTTAGTGAGCCGAGCGTCAGCTGCCTGCCACAGCTTGTGTCTGCGCCCAACCCCTGCGAGTGATTGCCTCAGCCATCCAAACCCCGCCCTTGCGCACTTCTGGCCGGTCATGCTCAATTGAATCCATAAGTAGTTTGTGACCACAGATCTGCGTGCTCCTATAATGCGTTTCAGCTGTTTCTCCATTAGCAAATTTGCGCGAAAAAAAAAAAAAAAAAAAAAAAAAAAACAAGTAAGAATATCTTAGTTATGTTTGACTTGGAGTTACCCTGCAATTACATATGAAGCGGTTCAATATTTAAAATATTTAAAGGCATATTCAGCATACAAATTTAAGAGAAATTACTACAGAAATATGTATTATATATTATATTTGTAGCATACACATCTATTCTTTAAATGTGATATAATTGAAAATCTGCTCAATGAAATATAATTTTTACTAATCATTTATTAACTTTGATATTAATATTAAAATTAATACACTTTATCTGTTAAATCAATTTAATTTCTTGTCTTTTTTAATATCAACTGATAATTATCGATGTTGGAGTTGGATTAGTTATCCTTTAAAATTAATATCATGATATACCTGCTATTGTCCATTCAAACGCTTTTCTGTCATCAATGCCTACAGGGCAACAGCCACCGCAACCGAAGCAACAACAAATGGCAAATTGTACGGAAATAGCCCGAAACAAACTGGCAGCAACAGCCATCCGACCACCGACCGCTGACCATAATTCACTCAAGTTAGACAAAAGCATTTTTGGGCGTTACGTACCCCACTCGCTCTATCTGTTACCTCTTACTACCCCTACTTGCGTTTGCTAACCAAAGCCGAAACGAAAGTCCAAAATTCCAAATGCAAACACAAATGAGTCTAAAACGTAGCGTCATGCTTTTTGAGCTGATCTCATATGTGTGAGTGCGAGTGTGTGCGTGTGAATATGTGTTTTCCGTGTGTGTGTTTGTGTGTGTGCTGTCCTATCAATAAGGGTGGTCCAGCATAGCACCCTGATAGTACTGAACGCCAAGCACTTAATGGGTCCACACCCACCACAAGGTGCAGGGCATACGAGGGTTGTGGAAGTGGATTGGGGGTGTTTTAATTGGGTTAAGGAGCTGTTAGCGCGTTAAAGCTGTCATTACACATACAGAGATCTAGACACAGTCGTTGAGAGATAAGCGCACACATGCCTAACACTTGGTTGTACTAGCTCCATAACGAAAAATTGCCTGTCATAATAAGTAATATTTGGCAGGTGGGCAAACTAATTAAGTCTTTTTTGATGTGAGATAATTAGTTGAACTATAAGTTCAACTGTAATAATTAACATAACAGGAAATAGAGCTAAATTGTTTTGGTAATCGATAAATAGTTCATTACTAGATTTCAAAACCCAAAAATCTTATATCTCACTTTTATAACCTATTCAAATTTCTATAAATTGGAAAAGCTATCATCGTAAAACATTTATAAAAATGTTATAATTATTTTGTTTAAAACTCAGGACCGACAGCTTAGCTTGTACAGTATTCAGTTGTTTTCTTATAAATATTTGGTAAAAAGGAACACAATCAATATAGCTGATAAGGGTCTTACGACCGCGATACAAGCCTAATGCCAGGCGATTACTGTCAGTTGATAAGAACGCAATGTCAATCGCAACTCTTTTTCAAGTTACTTAAATATTTGCCAATCCATCCAGCCCAATCTAACAGGCGGTACTGAGCTGTGCTGCGTACTTGAGCCAGTCTAATCCACAAAAAAAAAAAAACTCTTCATGCACGGCTCTGTGTGTGTAGATGGGTATGTGGATGTGTAAAGCCCTTCATTTCAACTGTCCATACGTATTTGTACGCTTGTCTGTCTCTCAATTCCAACGTTCATTCTTCCGTCCGTCTACCCGTCCACCCGTCCGTTCGTTCGTTTATTTTTGTATTTTTACTTTTAGCGTGTAGTTTTGTTGGATTTGTATCCTGCGGCTATATTTCAGGGGTAGCTGCTGCTATTGCCATAGCTGTTGTTGGTGCTGCCAAAAGTATTGAATCATGTTGGAGCATTATGCACGGCACTTGAAATTGCCGAAACAATTACAATGGGTCGCATGGCAAAGTATGCTACACTTTATATACACACACGCCCACTGTGCGTGAGTGGGCGAGCACACAGAGAGAGAGAGAGAGACACATTATGACAGCTACCGCAACAACAGCATCGGTAGCTGAACAAATGTACAAGTCATTGGACAATGAAAGAGTCAGCGAAAAGGGGAGCTGGAGCAGACGAGAGGCGAGGTGGGCTAGCGGGCGGTTGGGTGGTCGGGCGGGTTCTCAGTGCGGCTCAGAGTTCACAGCGATTCGCTGATCCTGCGCAGGAGCACCTTTTGTTTGCCACAAATGTGAAAAACAACAAAATTAAAATGAAAAACAAAATGGAAATGGAAAAGAACAAAAGCAAAGCAAAAAGAAAAAAAAAAAGAAAAAAATAAAGTAAAGTAAAACAAAATAAAAGAAAGCAAAGAAATAATAAAATAAAATGTGTACAGCTTGCTGTATGTCTATGTGTGTGTTTGTGTGTTGTGTGTGTGTTGATTCGTGCGCACATTCGTCTCTACGTTTGCGACTTTTGTGCATTTGAATGCGTATAGCACTCGGCTTCGGTTCTGTTTTTTGGGTCCACCCTTAAGCCCAGACCAGACCAACTCTGACAGAAAGCTATTCCGAGGGTGGTTTTACCATTTTCTAGCCTTGTATGTGTGTATTTGTTTGTATGTATGCATAGGTTATACTTATTGTTTGTGCTCAGTGTGTGTTTGTATGCGTATGTGTGCCTGTGTAATGCGTGGCATGCCTTAAGCTAACGGCTCCTTTTTCCTTTGCCTTGCTCTATGCATTGGCTGGTTCCCTGTTCTCTCTCTCTCTCTCTCTCTCTCTCTCTCTCTCTCTCTCTCTCTCTCGCTCGCTTTATGCTCTTTTTAATATTCACAATTGCCATTTCGGTAGTTTTTATATGTATATATATTATATATATGTATATTTGTATGTTAAATGCGTGTGTGTGTGTGCGACATTATTATTATTACGAGCCGTTTTCTGGTTTTGCTGCTTGTTCAACTTATTTATGAGCCTTTGCGTCGTGGCAGAGGGTCGTAAATTGTTGGTCTCTAAGAGCCACACACAAACACATACATATATACAACCTCACATAGATGCACGCACACTATGACAAGCTGACACTTATGCGCACGCACTTAAATACAATCATAATAACAATAATTGAAACAATTTATAAATTAAAAAGCCACAAATCTTGGCATTAGAATTGACATTACTATTAGAAATACGAAGACTGCGAGCAATGGCATTATTTTGGTTAGGTATAAGATTCTAGATTGCTATACTCTGTACCGTTAGCAGACAAATGAGGATATTGGTTTTCATTTCGGGTTTGTTATACTTGAGACTTTACTCCTTAATATTTGCCAGATTAAGGCTGTACATTTCTCATCAATCAGTCAGTCAGGCCACCAGTCAGTCTGTCAGACAGTTAAGTATTTAACGAATCAATTGGGTAAATTAAATTAATATATCGCTCTGTTAACTCTCAAGCTATTGCATTGATCATTAGCTAATCAGCCAGGCGATCAGTTGGTCAAGCACTTATCGGACAGTCAGCCAGATAGATAATCAAGTTGACCTTCAGTGTGCCAGTCGGCTAAGCAATCAATAGTCATGACGTTCGAAGTTCAACTATCAATCTGTTCATTATATTCTTCAGTCAATCAGTTAATTATCAGAATATATTCAGTTCAGTCAACTATCATTCAGTAAATTCATAATTTTAGCTGTATCTTCAGTCAATCAATCAGTCAAAATTTTCCGAATGCTTTTGACTACAGAGTAATCGACAGTCGGTTCTCTGAGTTTATAAATATTTCTTCATTACTTGATTATTATTAAAATATATTTTTTGGGCAATTGCTCTTTTATGCTGCAACTTGCTCTTCTTGTTATTATTTGGATTGTTGTTGTTCTTGTTGCTGGCGTCGTTAAATGAACAATGGACCACAATTGAGGTCACATGTTACTCACACCCAACAAAGGCACACACCACACACATTCAGAATTGGGGAATTTAAGTATAAAACTCACTTATGTATGTGGTTATTCAAATCTACGTTAATAATTTATTTGACTTCGTTTGGCGTTTGGTATTTGGTTTATTTCATTTGTTGTTATTCATAAATTGCATCTTTTTTTTCGACTTGCAGCGCCCACAAATTGCACATTTCCTGCCCGATGGGAGGGCTCCTGGTTTTTATCTGGCTACCAGCAATCCATACACATCAAGGGCTCGCAGTTCAGCTACAGGGGCAGGTGCGCCGCCTGGGATGGTAACAAATATTTGCTTGTGGATGAGTAAGTACCATTGAATACAGTTTATCGATCATATTTTATATATGCTAACATCTTAACTAAAAATATGATTGGCTAGCAAATAGGTTGAATGAAAATAAGATGAAGAAGAATGAAGAAATATGTTGAAAATGTTCAAGGAGATGAACTAGATGGAAATGATGAAAGCAGCAGATGTAGCAAATAAAGAAGAGCAGGCGTCAAAAAGCACTTGTACTTAAATTTGTAATGCCTGTAGCTTGCCGTAGCTCCCCTGGACTTTTTTATTTCCTGTTTGTAGGTTATGTTACCTATTTTTTCGTTCCTTTTTTTCGGGTACATTTTGTAGCATTTGACTTTTGAGTGTGCGCCAAGTGGCAATAATTGAATAAAGTTTCGTTTTGCAAAAGAAGGCAGTAGAAATACACTCAGAGAAAATCCAGACAAGAGATCTCAAGACAACTGGAAAATCCAATTAGAGGCATAAATAAGATTTTCTTTTTAATTTCATATTGCCATATAATAATTGTGATTGGGAAAAAAATTATGCATATTTCAAAAAGCTTTAAGAATTTTGTATATTATACGCATTATATCCGAACTGTATATCCGAACTTTGCATTTTCAATGGACTGAGGGTATAAAAGCAATTAACAATAATAATATTATATAATTCCATAAGTTTAATATATAATTTACTTAACCAATGTAGTTCATTTACTTATATATCAATTTATAGAAGTGTTCGAATTTTTTAACTAGTCAACATTTTCTCTGAGTGTAACTGTAACCCGATTAAGTGGAAACATAAAACGCTGCAACATGGGCGCCACTTGCTCTCACATAGAGACACAGACGGGGTATAGTTAGATATAGTAGAGCTAACTGCAAACCTGTCCAGTGAGACATCTGCTCTGAACTTTGTCTATGAAACGAGTTTGTAAAACTCTCGTTGTCTATTTGTCTCATATCTGTCTCCGTGTGAATAACAGAGCGCGCAGGTCAAGTAGCTCGGCTCTGAAGCAAGCCAATTTAACTACTTACATATATTTATTTTTATTTATCTATTTTTTTGTTTGTTTTGCTTTGAGTAAGTGCTCAAAAGTTAATCTAAATGCTAACATTTTTTATAGGCTTAAAGGTTAAAGTACCTTAAACTCTGCATCTATTTTGCTATTTTGTAAAATAATTAAGAAAATAAAAAACAGAATTATTTTCATTTTGAATGTGTGTGTGTTTTTTTTTTTTTAATATAATAATATAATAAGCAAAGGAAATTCATCTGGGCTGCCATGACATAAATAATTATTTTGAAACTTTTGCGTTTTGTCATGTTTCGAATTACATATATACATTAAACTATAAGAAATAATCAGTCTTGCGAAATTTCTTTTTTGGTTGTAGCTGATATGTGTATAAGCTTTTGGTATTTGAAAAAAAAGAAAAGAAAAAATCAAAAAGCGATTGGATGTTTCTTTTTAACATCTACTTAATCTTTTGAATATTAGTTTTAATGTTTTTGTAAGTATTTTTGTCCTGTACTCAATTAATTTTAACTTACAACTTCTTATCGTAATATACTATTTATGTATAAAAAATAAAAATAAATCAAATAGATTCTAAGTACCATACTAGGAAACTAACAAGAAATGCCCCACAAAATACAAAAAAAACAAAAAAAAAAAAAAAAAAAACAATATCTATATATTATTTGATTTTAAAACATGTTCAATTTAAATATTTACAATTCGTTTTTAAACATCACATATACTTTTGTTACCCGTTTGATTTATTTCAGTGTGCGTCCTTTCAGTTCGTTTTATTATGATATCATTTAGAAGTTTTGAACAATATGAAAACTATTTAGCTTCCAATTGAAATAAGATTAGCCCACATCGAAACTGGGTTGGCTTTAAAAACAACACACACACACAAAGTATATATCCATATACTATATATATTACATGTCGAATCTGTTTTTTTTTTTTTTTTTTTTTTTTTTTGAAAAAAATCTCTAAATTTCTTCACAGGGAAACATTTTCATTCATTGCATATATAGTTTTCCAAACTTTAACTTAAAGTTAGGAAATGTCTCGGCTTACGAATTGTTTTTTATTTAAAGCCGAACACAACAGATCAAAGATATAAGCCAAAAGAATATATTTTCAAATATAAACACAAAATAAACTTATACTAACATATATCATTTTCCTAACAAACAAAAAAAAATTGTTTTTAAAATACAAAAATCATGAACTTTTAATTTGCAACCCAAAAAAAAAAAAACAAAAAATCTTTTAGGAAAGGATGTCATCGTTGCCTGGTTATCTATGAGAAGCATAAGAATGTGCTGCAGTATAAAGAAAGTGAGTGCGAAGGTGATAGTATGTATATGCATCAGTCGAACAATCCATCTGCACTGGCGATGCGTAGCTCTATAAAACAAAGTGATCATAGGGGGGGAGCTCATCCCAATACGAACGGGCATTCAAGACTATCATCATCGGATCAGTACATAATGAGATCCAATGACGATATGAATGATTGTAAGCATTAACTTTATACTTTTTTCCAATTAATTCTAAACTTAAGATCAACCCAAAACACAAAAACGAAACTCTATCTTTTAACTCGCTATCTCTAGTTATACAGTTATATATCTCTCTTTATTTCCCTCTTTTGTTTAATCACCCCTTTATTTTGCGTTCCAACCAAACATACCTAACATATAATATTATGTTTTCAGCGCATTTCTTTTACTTTTATTTTCATTCTTACTTTCAACCCATAAAAACATTTAAATTAAACCTACTTACATTCAAAAGGAAAAAAGAACACATTAACTGAAGGATTCTCTAATTTGTTTTTAAAATCTTTATCATTATTTTTATCAAATATTTAAAGTATTTAAAAAAGGTTTATTAAATTGAAGGATTCTTTACATTTTCTTATACATAAATTACATTCACTTAATTTAATTTTTTTTATTCTTTAGTTTTTATATAATTTCTTAAAATTTATGTTTATTGAAGCAAATTTTTTGAGTTACTTAAAAAACAAAAAACAAAACTTGTAAATAGTCTCAACAAAAATACTCTGCATTCGAAATGATATATATATTCTATCCCGTCATGGCAAAGGGTCCTCTCTCTCTTTCACACTCTCTAACTGTCTCTAAGCTAGTCACCAATTAAAAGTAATAAATAAAAAAAATGATATATATATATATATATATATATATATATATATATATATATATATATATATATATATATATATATATATATATATATATATATATATATATGTATATATATCAATTTTTCTCAAGATACAGTTACAGCTATCAATATCCAATTACTATATATATATTGTTAAAATCAATCCAATTAACTTACTTAGTTGCGATTCTCGAAACGTATTACCGGATTAGCAGATTAACCCCTCCCAACAGAACCCAAAGAGAAAAAAATAAATAAAACAACTCAATGCTTTAAAAAGATTTGTGTAAAGAAAAACTAAAAAAAAAAAAAAACGCGTCAGCTTTAAACTCAAAATGCCCGCAAAAGAATTGAAAACAAAAAATCTTAACTTTTCCTCTTTTATTTTGGCTTGATTTTAGTAATATTTCGTTTTCATTACTGTAAATAATTAAAAAATCAAAAACAATACATTGTGTAAATATATATATAAAAACATTTTCTTAAACAATTGAATTGTTTGTTCTGAATACATACATATATTAAAAAAAAAAAATTACATATACATATATATCTATATATATATTTGCAAATCTCTATTCAATATTTATATGAAATGTATATTTTTACTTTACTTCAAATATTTAAAAAACAAAATTAAAATCAACTCCCAACAACAGCAACAACAAACATCCATACAAATCGACTTTTCAAATATGTACAAAATATATATAATATATATATTTTGATTTTACTTTTGTTTTTGTATGTGTGCGTGTGTGTGTACGTGAGTGCGTGTGTGTGCTTTGTACAGTTCTATTTCGCATTTATATCAAAGATAAAATAAAAAAATTAAGGAAAATACAAAAACTTTTAATTGATTGGATGTTTTGCAAACTTGCATTTGAGAATTTAGTTTTCCTTTATTAAGTTTTATATTTTTAAGGTCGTCACATGCTGAAATTGTTACAATTTATCTAGTTTATTGTATACGCACATCCAATTATTAGTTACTCTATATACTTCAAATATATATGATATATATTTGTATTATTATATATAAAGTAAACTTTCCCAAAGATAACAAAATTGTATTTTTCGGGCATTTACTCATTTTGTAAATAATAAAAACTCATTCACTAAATCATGCGAAAAGACGTAAGAACGTTGCAGTCGGGTTAAATCGACTGTTAATACTCGTTCATAGTCCAGAAATGATTAGACATCATTTTGATAGATATTTCTAGATAGCTTGACTAATTACACATGTATTAGGCGTATATGTACAGAACTATATATATTACGTTTTGAGTCCATTGCTCAAGTACCAGCGACTTTAAGATCGATTATAAAATAATAACTGTCGACATTGCTAATTTCACGTGATTCCAATCGGCGCATTCAAAATATATTACCACTCTATAAGAATGGAGATCGACGGGCACGGTGAACGAGTATAAAAACGCAATTATAGCCACGCAGTTATCCACTGACATTAGACTGGTTAAAAGCACCTTTATACTATTGATATTGCTATCTATGCATAATTGTGGTTCTCCAATGGAACTATCCAGGAAGACAAAAGACACCGCTCTCACTGTAAACTTACATTTACACTCATCTCACAAAAAAATGTTTTTTCTTTTCGCAAATATTTATGAAAAAAAAAATGTATAAATATGTATTTTATTTATTGCTCACTGCATATCAAAAATTCCATATGAAAAACCATTTAGTGGAACGAGTCTTTGTTCCTTTTTTTTATATAAAGGTTCACCAATTATTTTGTACCGACTTTTGCATTTCATTTCATTCAGTCCTTTGTTGTCCATTGTGACGCGTATATTATATATTTATAGGTCTTCACGCAATGTTTCGCATAAAAAATATCCCCACATGGAGCCATATCCGTTATGTTAGCCCGGGTATAAAAAAAACTATAGCATAAAATTCAGAAAATGGAAAACCCTCAGATGAAAAACCTCTTCTACTTTCATTAAACATTTGACGTGTACATTGAAGCTCAGTAGTTGAACGAATTGTTCTATTGGGTAGCTTCAGCTGCGGGTTCTGTTAGTACTCTGACTTTTTCAGTCGAGTTCATAATTAAATAAGAAACTTATTTAGGCTTTGAAGATTTAATTTTAGGGGCTTCGATTTCTTCTTACTACTCTCTTAGTTTTCATACTTGCATTTCTTTCTAGGGTATATTCTGTTTGTAGTTTTTCCTCGATTCTCTGCTTAAATTTGTCTGTGTGAATGGCTTTAGTTATCCAATCCTTTTTAGTGCAGCCTGTAGTGCGACAGAAAGTGTACATAAACAAAAATGCAGGTCTGGCCCCTGCCTTGTGCTGGCTTTTAAGTTAATATAATATATATATATATTTAGATGTGGAGAAGGAGAGAAGAGCCCATGTTCAGTGGTTAATTGCTATAATCCGCTTACTAGCATGTCAAGTGCTGAAGTTTTCGCTTGTCTCTGGGTCTGCTTGCAATTATAGCCAACTAATTGTGAGGCTAAGTTCCTAATTGCATACAAGTGTCTAGAGTAGTCTCTCCTCCACATTCTCTCGTTCTCTCTATTTTTCTCTCTGTCTATCTCTCTTGGCTGGCTTGCGACATGGTTACGGACGTACGCATAGAAATGTAAATTCATTATTTATTATTTGTTTGCCTCAATAGAAATCAAATTAGTTTAAGTGCTACAAGCACCAGCCACTGCTCGGGACTTCGACTACGAGTACGTTTCTGACTGTGGCTCCAATACGGAATTACAGCTGCGACTACGGTTTGAAAGCGCCAACTCATGTAGCCGACGCTCAACCCAATGTACTCCAGTTTAATGTATATCGGACGCACTGGCTGACTCACTGAGTGACATGTCTGTCAGCCTCTCTCTCTCTCTCTCTAGATATATATATATATATATATATATATATATATATATATATATATATATATATATATATATATATCTGTCTATTTGAGACTCCCAGGTTTATTATTATTTTTTATTTTTTATTTATTTGATTTTAAATATTAAACGAGAGTTTTAGATCTCATTTATAATTCAAAGGACAAGCGTATTAACTAAAGTGGGTCTTGTTGTTTTTGATGTGGGCGTTAGCGTTCTCGTGGGCGGCGGCTGGAGCGAGAGGGCGTGTCATGAGCGGTTGTTTATTTTGATTAGCCGTCCGTAAAACAATCGTTTCAATGGCACAATGGCATTATTAGGTTTATGTCATTATTTGCTTAGACTGTCATACACACATACTCATTTGCGCATGTACAAATTTCTGCCTTTGAGGCATTTTGTGTAAATGAGCAAAGTTATTCGAAAAACTCAATGCAAATAGTCGAACTAAGTTCAGTTGTAATCCAAAATGTTGTGCACATTGTCAATGTGTAATAATTGAATTTGGCTTAAGCTGCATATTCACAGTTAACGAAGACAGAGAGCAAGTCATATATATTATACTGACAACTAGCATAGGCTTGCTAGTTAATGCCCAACTATTATTTTTATCAACTATTTCGGTTTTCTTCACACAACAACAACTTGGAATGTTTCAGTCAACCGAAACTGATTGCATTAATACTTGTTCATGGTCCAAATACAGTAAAATATTTATTAATGTTTTCCAATTAGTAATGCCTTAATAGGCAGATTGAATAATTTTAATGTCTAAATACAGAGGACGACAACAGGGATCCACTTGCTGTATGTAGTTCTTCAATCCTAATACTTTGATATATATATATTTTATATTTCGTTTAGACAGATGTACAAATCCAATATGATCACTTACCTGAACGAGCATACACATTTTCTCTCCTTTAGTTATTTAGTTATCAAATATCAAGAGACTAAGCAAATTAGTTGAAATAGGGCACCTCAGATGACTTCAATGAGAGCCCTTGGTTCATTATCTGCATTAATTTAATAGAATTTAATTAATAGTAAACTATGGAATTTGCTTTTGTAGATATAGATTTGGAACTGAGAGGTTTAATTTAATTTAGTTAGAATAATGAGGTGGGAAAATAAAGAAATGAAAAAGAAGGAATGTAAATTTATAATCCGATTTGATTCACGATTTTGTTAAGCTTAAATTTTTTCTACTTAACAATAAGGCTGGCGTCTGAATTGACAACATGTCTACAGCTCTTCATAGTATACAAGTAGATATATACTATACACTTCCTTCAACTCGTCATGCCATTACTATATTACTCTGCTCTTCAATTCCGCTTAGTTCATTTGCCAAGCGCAATATATAACTATCATTAGCCTTACAGCTTAGAGTAGGGGCCAAGCTTACAAGCTTACGCCAAACGCCTCCAAGTAACCCATGCCAAACCTGCCTACTTTGCTGCGTCCCCCTTTTTTCTTGGCTTCTCGCATAATTATTTGAATGTTTTTTCTTTCATATTTTTGTTAGAATCCATTTAGCAGCATCTTGCGTAGCAGCTGTGGATGTCTGGTACTATTTGCATACCAATTTCATGATACCTCTCAGGTTTTGCAAGTGCCTGGTACTGCGGGCATTCAATGAAGGATATTCTAGATGGGGTTGCAGAGGCAAGCACGTGGATAGCGGACTGCGACCACATTTTAATTGCTATGCAACGCTCTGAGAGGAGACGAGTGCACAAATGTAGGCAGCATAAAAAATAATTAAAATAATTAAGCACAAAACTGCGCCAACGCCCACAGCCCCTTGAAAAAAAAAAAAAAAAAAAAAAAAAAAACCAGCCACGGCCGTTCAGCACGGTTTTCACTTAGCTGTAGTGTCTACCTGAACATTTCTTATTATTGCGCTCATCGTTCGCCTTTTTTTCACTTTTCTTTTCAAATCCAATTTTTAGATTTCTGCTTTTCATTTCTTGAACAGTTTTTTAATTTTTTATTTTTGCATTGCGAAAAGAGTCTGATCTTTAATGAGCTTACAGAGCTTTTACAGTCAAACAGATTTGCTAACTTACATAGTATTTAGATTGCTATTCCGCTTAGAACTTTAGGGAATGTACTTTTCTTATATGCTAAAGCATCCCCGAAAATTTTGTACTATTCTTACTTAGATACGTACGATACCTAAACTATAGCTCAGAAAAGGTTATATTTATTTTTTATAAGGTTAGATTTATTCTTTAAAAACTTTTGAAACGGGTATGTATAAGAATATATATGCGATTCTTGATAGGAAAAGGTACTTTTAGATCGTATTTGCCGAGTTATCAGATTATACTCTCGTTCTACTCATGCATTTTTCACGCAGCTCGACATTTAAACACGTAACGTAAGCAGCTTTGGGCAATTTTCATGTGAGCATATTTAAATTTAATCAAATGTCTATAAAAATGTTTACCCTGCCTTTTAAAACGGGGCAACAGCAACAACGTTACGCACATCAAAGAGTGAATGAATGGGCGTATAGGTGTGTTTGGCACAACCTGCTTTTGGTACGTTGACTGGGTAATTTGTTAGCCACAGTTGCACAGGCAACATACAGGTCAGGACAACAGTAAATTTTATTTTATTATATGTATGTATGCTATTTCCATTCGAATTGCTACACTATTAGGAAAATTGTTTTGTAAAGGAAGAAAGATGCAGTCTGTTGAGTCAGTAAGAAAGGGTTCTGAAAGAAAAGCCAATATATTAATATCTATCCGGCATATCTGGCAGTACGCTGACATTAAGCGTGGAGCACAGCTGCAGGTCATCTGCTGGTCTGGTATGCCCCATTATAGTGGTCCTCTTCTTGTTTTATATAGTTTTTGGGCATTTTAATATGAAACACAGCGCCCGTTCCCTAGGGCTGCGTGTGTTGGTACAATTTTCGCATACCATATTCTATATATGTATATATATATATATATATATATATGTATGTATATATGTATATATGTATATATGTATATATATATATATGTATATATAAATAAATATATCGTATTTACCTAGGCTAAGGAAGGGCGGATGAGTGTCAGGAAGTGGGGCTATGCTGCAGTTGAGTCCCAGCGAGTTGCGTGTTTTGCGACCGGGGTGTCGAAACGATTTCGCGTGTCTCTCAGTGCTGCCACGCCTCTTCTTCTACTGTTGTGTTTGTTGGCGCAGTTGTATATGTGATTATGTCCATGTATATGCATATATATGTATATATTAAGGTTTATATATATGTTTTCACATAGCCATTTCATTTGAATTCATTTAATTTATTTATGCAATATTTTATGTGCTTTTTTTTTTTTTTTTTGTTCTCTTCTATTAATTTTTTGTCACTCGGTTCGGTTAGGTTTTACATATGTACGTATGTATATATATACAAGTCGTGCCATAAACCTCATTCATCTTAATTTGTTTTACGTTCCGTTTTCGTATTTTGTTTTTCTGGTTTTTATTATCATTTTTTTTTTTTTTTTGGTATGTTATTTCCTTGACAAGAGTCAAGGATTGTACAAACGAATTTCGCATAAATCAATTGTGTATTATTATGGATACTAAGGATATTTACAATAATTTAACAAATACAATAACAACAACAACAACACACGCTGTAAATAAAACTTCCTTCCTCCAATATCTCTTGTACAGTTATACCAATATTAATTGTATATTGTTTATTGTTTTTGTTGAATACTTGATTTGAAATGATTTGATTGTTGTTTGTTGTCACCAATTGAAGTGCTTCGATTGATACATTATTTTCTTTCTGTTTGTTTTCTTTTCGATAATAATAATACTAAAAATAACTCTTTGTACATGATTATGATTATTAATGTTTTTATATTATTCCACTGCTAACCAAAAAATAAAAAAATCATCGCCTCAATTTTTGTACAGTTCTTCTACATCAACCGAGCGAGTAAAATTTCTCATTTTCCGAGTTTCGGCCAGGATCGAAACTGAAATATGATTTCCGATATGCATGATATATAGTACCTTCCTATTGTAAATTTCATATTGTTTATCCGATTTGATGAAGCCGTTTTAGTCAATTCAATCAGTTCAACATATTTGTATATATACATTAATTCCTTAACTTATTTTTTCTATTCTCAAATCGGAAATCATATGGCCTATGCCATAAACAACTATCGAAACAACTCAGGTTAATTCTTGTTTGTCATCTTTTATGCGTTTGTCCGCCTCCTAGTTTCCCACACAAAATACAAAAACTTCCAACTTTTCGTTTCGCTTTTAATTTAATAAAAAAAAAACATATTTTTTTTAGAATAAAAGTAAAATAAAGCAAAAATTACCTATCCAATTTAATGTTAATTACACTTTTTTTACATAAAAATTCAAGGATTTCAGCTAAATTAAATAATGAAAATTTTTACAAAAGAAAATTTAAAAAATATATATATAGCAATTTATATATTTAAATATATATATATATATATTTTGTATACATATTGTACATGATGATAACAAAAATGTTGGGATGGGCTGCCCGGTGACCGCTAGTATAATTGTCTCTCATTTATCCAATTACTTGTTGTACTTTCTTCTTACTTCGTTCTAACCTAACCTAAACATTACCTACTACTATTTTACTACTTTTCCTACTACTATTTATACACCTATTACTACTACTATTTATACACTTATTACTACAACTACTACTACTACCACTACTACTACTACTACTACTATTTATACACTTATTACTACAACTACTACTACTACCACTACTACTACTACTACTACTACTACTACTACTACTACTACAGCTACTACTACTACTACTACTACTACTACTACTACTACTACTACTACTACTATTACTACTACTACTACTACTACTACTACTACTACTACTACTACTACTACTACTACTACTATTACTACTGCTACTACTACTATTACTACTGCTACTACTACTATTACTACTGCTACTACTACTATTACTACTACTACTACTACTACTACTACAGCTACTACTACTACTACCACTACTACTTGTATTCGCTCTATGAGTTTACACACTATAACCCTTTTAACATAATACCCCCCTCCCCCCTCTCATCTTACCCAACCGTGTTGTTGTTTTCGTCCTTAATTAAATAATATGTGTGTGTGTACGTGTTTATACCTTTTAGTTAGTTGTTACTGTATTACAAACACATTTACTTATTCTTTCATTTATTCATGTGTGTTTGTCATTTAATTAATGTAATTTGAACACGAAACTCAACAATTTCTGCTCTCGGTACCATTTCATATTGTTCCACTTCCATTTCATAGATTTGTGTCATTTTTCATTCCGTTTCGTACTAAATGTTGTGTGTTTGTCTCTGTGTATGTGTGCGAGAGTGTGTATTACAATGGGCTACTTACTACAAAGTCCGTATCATAGTTCAACTATATAAATATTACACTTTACATATGCGTATCTCTTTCTCTCTATCTGGGTGTGTGTGTGTATGTGCGTGTCCGAACAAAAGATATTAAAACCTAAAAAACAAAAAGCAAAAGTAGATTATTTTTAATGTCTGTGCTGTTGTACTTTTTGCCTGATCATGATATGTACACATACATATATATAAAGCTTCGCTGTCGTAGTTGTTGCTGCCAAAAAAAAAAAAAAAAAAAAAAAAAAAAAAAAAAAAAAACACACACAGAAACACACATACACACACAACACATGCCGGCACACCACGCCCAAAACGTATACCGTTAGCTTGTTATACCGTTATGCTTTTCATCAACTCCAGTTGCTACTTAATTGCAATCATTACTCAAAAGGCCATAAGAGCTGGCCCACACCTAGACACATAGACACTCACACAAAAACAGACACAAACGCATACAACTATACATACACACATGTATCCTGCATACGTACATAATTTTTGTTGAATTTTGTTTACTAACACTGCTCTGCGTGTGCTTGTTTAAAAGATTTCATTTTAGAGCTCTTATCAAAGGCCTTCGCCTTGTAGATGTATTTACAACTCTGCCTGTATGTTGGTTGCTTTCCCATATATAAATATGTTATTATTATGATTGTTATTATTGTTATTATTATTGTCATTATAAACATAACGTACATATACGTTAAAGAAACCATTCCAATATTGCTAAAAAGAGAGGACCCTATACCAAAAAAAAAAAAAAAAAAAAAAAAAAAGTAAAAAATAAAGTTGGCTATGAATATATATATTTGCCAAGCAGTAAATCAAATACTCCAAATTTATTTATTTCCTTAGCATACGAGTATTTATAATAAATTATTTAATATATTATATCTGCTTGATCTAGCAAAAAAAAAAATCATTTTTTTGTTGCCTTGTTGAATTTTTAATTTTGTGTTGAGAGCCGGAAAGGACTAAGTGTTCTTTTTTATTTTCGATAAATATAATATTTATTATATTATAACTCAATACTTTTATACATTCAGTTCAACAATGCTATATAAATTCTTAAGCATTGTTTCAGCTGAAAAAGCAAAACTACGTTTGTCCTATTTCTTTGGTTTTTATTTAATTTTGTTCCCATTTTAATTTGTCAACACACATTTCATCAGAAATTGTTGCTGTTTCACATTGCATCGCACTCGAATCTGTCGAGTTCTCTACCAAGTTATTCTTCCAAGTTTCAAGTGTCATCCAAAAAATCTGCGCAATTTAACTGGCATTCTTGACTTTGACTTGGATCATGGGCAGGGTATCGCCAGCTTCTAGTGCGCTGCACGTTATTGATTTAAACAAATTTGTTTATAACTTTGTAGCATTGTTTTTATCATTTAATATATATATCGATTCACCTAAATGTGTTGCTTCTCTCTCTATCTCTAACTAACTAAATATACATATATCTGACTATCTGACTATACTTTTGCTATTCTACTAAATCCATCCAACTACTTACATATTCCCAGTTCCCAATTTCGATTTTTTTATTTCGTCTTCCTTTGTCTTTGTGTGTGTGTTTGTTTATTTTTCAACATGTTTAGCGATTTGCATTAATTGTATTCCTATGTGTGCTTTTCAAATAATCATGTCCCCCAGACCATTGCAAGGGCCGTGAGACTTTACAGAATCTCTGCGATCAAATTCCCGGCGATGCTCTGCTCTATTCGCTGTTCCGTGAGAGCGCTGAACCGGTCAAGTGCCCACTGAAGGGTGAGTTTCAACTTTCATTAATGTCAATGCAATGCTTTATCGTCATCATCATTATTATCTATCTCGCTTCCCTTCTACAGGTCCCTTTATATTCACTTACAATCGTGGCCATGGGGAGTGCAAGTTCCCCGTTTCGAACATTGAGAGCTGCACCGAGGAGAGTCGCCTGCTATTAAGTTTTCAGGCCTGTCCCGATGTCCTAGGCACAGAGAGTACGGGTAAGTGCACATTGTAGCTGATTCAACAGAATAAATTTAATGAGCGGATTGTTCTGCTGTGCTAAGTTGAGAATATTAAGCTTAAATTTAGAATGATAGAATCGTATGCGATTCTATATACTATATGTAGTAAAATGAGATTTTATATAATATTAGAATAGACAACGATTGCAACTTAATATAGGACATTAAAACAGTTACGATTTATTTATACTTTATTAAAATTATTCACAAGCCTCACCATTCTTTAATAATACTTAAATTGCAAAATCTTTGCAGTTGAGGAGCTCACCTGCCTGGCCACATGGAAGGATGGGAACTCACGATATCTGGTGGGTCTTGTCTCGCATCATCATGCCATTTCGAATGAGGAGCGTTATCGTTGCTTTGTTTATGAGAAAATCTCCTCGCTGATGGGTAAGAAAATCGCCAGACAATCAGCTGGAAAATTGTTCTAAAGCGTCCTTTTTTGTTTTATAACTCTTGCAGGTGGCCCAAGCACGCTCAGCTCGAAGGATGGCGAATATAAGCTGGCACAATCCGGCGACGCCACTTGCAATGGCTTAGACAGCGCCGAGGTAAGTGAGTCAACCCCCATTAAAAGTGTCAGCATTCAAATCCCCTTTTTCACTCGTCCTGGCAGGTTGGTTCACGAATAATGTCGCTACGAAAACCGCCGGCGGCGGAGCGCTGCGATTTTCCCGCATGGTTCAAGGGTCCGCGACACTGGCATGCACTTATGGGGAATGCTGTCTACAATTATCATTCCAAGTGAGTGGCAACAACAACGCCGTCGGCAACGCATCACAGCCAATAAAACGTTTCCAATTTTCTTTACAGCGATGGCTCTGTGCACATTATTAAGCCCAACGGCTACATGGAGACACGTGCCCTCTGTGAGCAGATAAACAAACAGACATCAACCGAAATGATGGCTGTGGTGCACTACACTACCGGCTGGTAAGCCAAAGAACGAAAAACCGCCGTAACTTTGTATTCTTACCTCTTCCCTTCCACCTTACAGCCAATCGGGCTTTATGTGCATGATGTTCTACCGTCGGGACACGCACGTCATTGAAATACAAACGGGCAAGCCGGCCATTCGTCTGGAGGATGCCTGTGCTCCAGATCACTTTGACTTCAATAAGATGGCCTACATAACGCTGCTGGGTAAGTTTGTGTGCACTCCACCCTGTAACTAATGACTAATAAATGGGGTATATTTGGGAGTGTTTATTGAGATGGTGGCATCTAGTAGAGAAATCCATTATTTCATTATTTTTATTAATATTAATAAATTTTGATACGCCTCTGAATCGATTATTATCGAGCTAGAGACAATGCAGTTTCTTCTGCAGATATAGATTACTAAAAATAACAAATTAATGAATTTAAATAACCTTGGCAGTTGAACAAATCAGATCGCTTATCTATAGTAAAGTACAATATTAATGTAGATTACAAAATATGAAGAAAATTGTAACCTAAAGTATCTTTAAGTCGCATATTTCAACTCATTACGATGATGCTTGTTTTTTGAAATCTTGTTTACAGCGAGCAATCCCGAACCACATATTTGCCCTATGGAGGGCCTGTACAATCTGCGTGGGGCAATTGGACCACCGTACCTGGTCACGCGCCACAAGCGCAATCACAATGGCAAGTCGCATCTTGGACATGGTCATCACCATCATCAGAACGATGGTCTGGACGCTGGCTCTTATGGCCACAAGGGGTATGTTTGCAAAGCAACAAACGAGAACGAGAACCTCTACAGCTCAATTTGTACTCTGTTTATTTGTGTTTTGTGGCAGCCATAGCACACTCAGTTTCCGCAATGCCGAGCGCATGGAGCGTGGCTCCTGGCATGCCAACACACGGGGTCTGCCCGCGCGCAGTCGCCGTAATGCTGCTGAGCCAAGACCAAACCAACAGCAGGAGTCTCCGAATCGGTTGCAGCATGTTCTACTGCTGAGCAGTTCTAATGATACAAGCGTAGGATTCATAGCAACGCGTAGTCGACGTGATGTGCCTGGCTGTGTGACCAACTACAATGCACAACGACAGCTTTGGGTGGGTTGTACGGCACCCAATGTCATTGATGTGAGTCCAATGTGCAGTTTGGATGGCGAAGAGGGTAAGCAAACAAGTCAGTCTCTTTATCTGTAATGGATGCAGCTAATCCAATCTGTTCTGTATTTACGCAGAGTACTCCTGTCACGGTTCTTGGAGCGAAAACAGCACCGTCTATATTATCGCCAGGCACAAGGGCACAAAACATGGCGTCTGTATCAGCTATAGACCGTCTGAGGGTAATGCAGCTAAGCTAGTCGTTGGAGATGCCTGCTATCGTGGCACCCAAAAGCCTCCCGATCATCATCTTGTGGCCAACCTATCGTTTTTTGGTTTGTTCTATTCATATACAAAATCTTTATCTTAAAGAAAGTGACTAAAAGACGGACAATTGTTAGTTCGTTATTTATATAGATAAATCCTTATAATGTTAATATTTTCCATTCTCAATTAGATTTAGCTTAATTAACACGTATATTTTGATTATATTATATTTATGCATATTTAATCGATTTCTTATTTAATTTTCTAACTTCTAGGCAAATGCGGAGAAACGGGGTCCAGCGCCAGCTCCTCAACTCACTTGGCCAACTGGCTGTTGCATTTAGTCATATTGACGTGGCCAATGTTGCTGGGATTGCACAACTTATACAACTTGATAGATGGAATAGGCAAGGTATCTTCACATTAGCCCTACCATTCTGATGAAACATGTATACAAGACACACCCTTAAGACTAATTGTACATTGCATATTGTATATGTAAGGCCTACGCGATCTAAACAATTTGAAATATGTTTTGCTGTATATAAGTTAATTGTTTTTATTTTTTTTTATTATTCTGAATGAAATGGATACTATGTTTTGTTTAGTTTTAAATGCTTTATATTCAAATTATTATATATAACATATATATACCAAAATTAAAATTAAACGAAAAATGAAATGGTTTGCAAGAGAGCCTTAGAGCAAGCGCTGTTTTGACATAAAAAAACGCGCCTGAATGCTAAAATCTATCTAAATAAAAACGAAAAAATACGCAAAAAACAATTGCTATTTATTTAAAAATGAAAAATAGATAAAAATCAAATAGAATATGATGCAAAAAAACCTACATATACGAACAGAAGCTAAAAGCTTAAAATCGGTATGCTAAATAGTGTTCTTTGCATTTATTTTTTTATATAATTAAAAAAAAAAAAAAAAACAAAAAAATAAACTTTCCTATAACTAAAGTACACAATATATACATACCGACACACACACACATACACAAATTTAAAAAATAAGTGCAGAAGAAATTAAAAAACAATTTTCTAGAAACTACGTTTTTGTATGTAAAAGTTGAAGTTAGAAATTGTAAAAAAAAAAATAATAATTAAAAACATGGAAGGAAGACATATTTTGTTGTACAGTGCAAAATAGTTCACAATAAGAATTGCTAAACTAAATCCACATATATATATATATATATATATATATATATATATATAAATATTACAATTTTGCATAGGATCACATTGGTTTCATACATTCATAATTAATACCTTATAAAAATAAGCATATAATACATACATATAGACTAATATTGTATGATTCATGATTATAACTGCAGGCATAGGAATGGCAGGCATTGTAAAGTTTCATGAACCTTGAACTTTATTAAGTAGCTGGCACTCATATATCCATACTCAATCTATTTATTAAAAAGGAAACAAACGCAAAGTACGACACAACAATGAATCAGCACGAAATGCTAAATATAATTAGAGTGTTTAAGGCAATTAAGCGGTGATATAGGTCTAGAATAAACAAACACAACTGTAAAACCACTGGCAGACATACAGATATTGGAGATAAGCCTAAATATAGAGTGCATCCAAAGGATTTCAGAAACTAGCATTTCCCTCGATTACATAGAGTTAAAAACAAATAAAGAACGAAAAAAAAGAAAATTAAAAACAAAACAAAAAAAAATGTTTACCTAAAATGAAAAATCCAAGCGATTTTGATAACTAGCAATTCGAAGGCCTCTTCCAGGCGCTTGCATAAAGAACTAGTCAAAATTTTGTAAGACCCTATCTCCCATCAGACGATTTGAAAACGAAAAACCCATGTATATATATGGAGTTTTATGAGAATTGACTCCACAGAAATATCGAAATATGTAACTAATTGCTAGTTAGCTTAAAAGAAAGTATTTGAGTAAATGATATATGAACTACATACATTAGACATTAGGCGAAACGCTGGGAGTGTTTGAGAGTGGGCTAACTGTATAAGGGTTACTTTATAAGTACTACTATATATATATATATATACACACACATATATATATATATATATATATATAACAGCGGACATACTATGCAACAAAACGACAGCAGAAACAAATTAAGAGAACACTCACTCCATTGCATCCAACTTTCCCCCACTCACTTACAATAGCTATGAGAGGCGCTCGTAACATAACTTATACGGCGTCGACACACCTCCCAGGACAAGACAAATCACTAAATAGCAATATCGTTAATGGTTATAATGAGCGCCAAAAGAAAGAACAGCAGCTAACACTAATATAATATACATATTTTTGAGTGTACCTATCATATAAGTAAATTTCAAATTTGTTGTCAGCTTTTACTAAGTAAACATAAACAACACACTACACAATTAAAAAAACAAAAAAAAAAAATGCATTTTAAACATAAATATCCCTCTTTTTATAGCCGAACCCCTTTCAGATAGCAAAAGACTATATACTTGAGCACTCCGATGTGCTGGATAGGTCTATCAATGTCCCTCTGACAATTCCAGCCAGTGTTCTAGGCATCTCCTAATCGGACCCCTCGATTAGATCACTTTCCTCTATACTTCGACGTCTCAGTTTATTCAAAAGCTTATTGTTTTTGTTTTGCAATTGTTAAACTTAGACACTTTAGCACATCGTGCTAGCTATTTACAATTGTGGTCCAAACACATCCAGCCATTGGTCCTTTGTTCTCCTAATTCTCAAACGTGCTCTCAGAAAGTCTACCAGAAATTCAATGTTTCATAAAAATAAAAAAAAAAATTAATAAAAATAAAAACCAATTATTAATGAAAATCATATTTTTGTAAATAGTTAAATGCAAATGCTTAAACTGTGTACGAGGCCATGCCCACATCCATTTTGCAGGAGCACGTGAACTCTTCGCCCCCCTCAATTTGAATGTGAACGCTAAAGCATTTTGACATAAGTAATTTTTATATATCCGAATATATATACATATATACATATTCGAAAAGCGATTTTATAAATCATTTTAATTGTCTATTTTAAAAGCAAAATAAAAATTTAAACAATACGGAAATTAATAAATTTAGTTGAATGTGTGTGAAAATACTTCTGCAATTTTTTGTCAATATTGTTTTCAATGTTTTCAATTCCTATGTTTATAAATTAATTGTTCTAATTTTTTAAGCAAATATAAATAAAAATACAAACTTATTACAAATATAATATTAAACGTCTTTTATTTTAAACAGAATGTGAAACAGTAAACCCGATCCCAATAGTCTCTGCAATCATGAAACGCAAATGTTTATATTTTATTAAATATAATTTATTAAACAAAAAAAAAACCGTTTTACTCATTTAACAATTTATATTCAATATTGTGGATATATTCAAATTTGTTAATAGAATTTTTCGTTCATTAAATCGTTATAGTTAATAGTTTCATGGGTGCAAAAGATAAAATTTATAAACGCATTAAAATTTAGTGTGCCCTTGTTAGATATATTATAAAATACTACTTTTAAAATTGAACGTATATCATTTTAGTTTACTAATATTATGTGCATAACTATAACTGAACTTCAGTTGCCGTTGCTGGATTAATGTTGTCCACAGCGTATATTGGAATATAGTTTCAAGCAACTGACGAATCCTTGAGTTGATGGGGAGTACAGAGTTGCTTGTCCCAGTTTTCTTCCGAAACACTGTCGCTTAAGTTGGTCATCATCTTGGTTTTAATGAACGATTTTCCTCTGACAGAATGAAAGAACAGGCGTCTCACCTCCAGTTTCAGTTCCAGACGTCTGAGTCTCGCCTTGTTGTTATATTGAATATTTTTTTTATCTCTTTGTTCATATATTTGGTGGGTGAGGTTTATTTTGGTTGGTAGTTTTAATACAAAATGAGAGGATTTGGGATGGGACAGTGAGTATTGCATCATAAAACCTCACCCGAAAATCAGATGCATCTCACAAGTTGTACGACGTGGGAGGAGAAAGTGGATATATAATATAACAGCGTTCATGTATACTGTCATATAATATATCTAAGTTAAGACGGAATATAGAAATCAATTGTGTTTAGAAAAACAGTATATTGGTTGGTAAAATACACAATGGAAAATATATGAAATATAGTAGTTGAGTAGGACAGAAGTATATTTAAAACAATAATGGATAATAGAATTGGAATAACAAATGAATTTTTGATCAAGTGTGAAAATAATTTGGTATATCAGTCAGGCAGAATATATTGATAATCAAATAGACATAAGGAAGTTAAAGAAAAAAATATATAGAATAGAATTAATATTAATAATATTGATTATGATTAATGTAATCTGCAGTTTTAATCACTTCCGCTGTCATTAGGCAGTGAAAAAATTTGTTCTAAAAATTATTAATCTGTTTGTTTACAACATAATAAATATACAAATTTTATATCAACTTTTAGATAACTTTTCGATCGTATAACAGAGCAGAGATATTTTTATTTTTATTTTATTTATTTATTTTTTTTTTTATTAATACAAGTTGAATTTATAATTTTGATTTAAGTATATAAAATACATAAATAAATTTGGGGCTTTCAATGCAGCATGAAGACAACAAATATTTTTATATGGATATATTAGATTGTAGATACGAAATTTTTTGAGATGCCATAAAGCCAATGTGTGGGCAATAGAGAAAAGTAGATATGTGGAGATGAGAATACATACAATATATATTATATAATATATGCATATTTCTTTTTAGCTAATATTTTATAGTATGCAAGATGAACAAATTAAAATAAAAAATATTGATATATATATTAATTGGAAACAAAGAAAAACGAGTTAGTTTTACTCTAACAATTGGAATTATTCTTCGAATAACTCATAAGGTTGACGAGTAAAAAAATTTTCTCATCCAGTTACTTGAAATAATTAGCAATGTGACCAGACAAACAAATAAAAACATATATACACCGTGCTATGTTATATATATATATATATATATATATATATATATATATGGATATACATATATAAATTGATAGTGTTATTATATATTATGTCTTTCGTATACATGGAGAATGTTACAAATGAGAAATAAACTATTACGCAAAATTGAAGGATAAATTAAATATTACATTAGAGAATTAAATGGATTGTAATCTAATTTGGCTTTTCAATATAGTATTATATACTATTAGGCATATGAATGTGTGATAATACCACTATAGGAAATTTATTTATGTTGTGTACGTTTGCCATTTAATGAAAATACTAATGTGCCAAACATTTAAATTTTTGATGTCAATTGCTTTTGATGAAAATGAAAAACTAATAAAAAGGTGTTGCTTCGATAACATGCAGGCACACGAATATTATGACTTCAGGTTTTAGGTAATGCCGCAATTTGTCTAAATTGGCTGTGAGAAAAATTGCTTGAAACATTTCGACATCATAGAATGTTGAATCATCAAGAATGTTGAATCAATATTAGCTGAGATATTAAAAGGTAGAATTGGAATTTCTTTTGTACAATTAATATAGACTGTTGTAAAGTCTATGTTTGATCAACTTTTTTATATTATATCGAATGGATTCTGCCTATATACAAAATGTGTAATACTGTCAAAAATAGAGAGAATAGGATAATCACTTATAGTGTGAAAATAAAAAAATAAAATAAAAATAAAAAAAAAAAAAAAACAGTGACAGACATGGAACTTAAAAGAGGACAACACGTAGAATATTAAATTATGTATATATAATATTTCATCAATATGAACCAGATTTAGTAGGCAAAAAAAAAAAAAAAAAAATAAAATAAAAAATTTAAATGGCAAAAAGCCTAAAAATAATTAAGGAAATAAAACTATTGCCAGTAAGTATTTTAATATTAAAAAATTTAGTTGATATTTAATTTATGTCTTCAGACACTGTAAAGGCTTTAGAAGTTTTAAGATATTTTTGAGTCAATTTTACCCATTGTTTTAATACCACCTATCTAATAGGGAAATTTGTAGAGTTGATAGTGAATATATGTCTTCACACACTGTTTAGGTCTTAGAAGTTTTAAGATGTTTCTGTGTACCACCTACCTAATTTAATATTTCATGTTTTTACACACTCTTTGAAATAAGGGTTTTGGAAGTTTTAATATGTTTTTGTGTACCACCAAATAGAATGTTTTCACACACGCTTTAAATTTTACTCATTGTTTTTATACCACCTATCTAATTGGGAAATTTGGAGAGTTTATAGTTGATATATGTCTTCACACACTGTTTAGGTTTTAGAAGTTTTAGGATGTTTCTGTGTACCGTCTACCTAATTTAATATTTCATGTTTTTACACACTCTTTGAAATTAGGGTTTTGGAAGTTTTAATATGTTTTTGTGTACCACCTAATAGAATGTTTTCACACACGCTTTAAATTTTACTCATTGTTTTTATACCACCTATCTAATTGGGAAATTTGGAGAGTTTATAGTTGATATATGTCTTCAAACACTGTTTAGGTTTTAGAAGTTTTAGGATGTTTCTGTGTACCGTCTACCTAATTTAATATTTCATGTTTTTACACACTCTTTGAATTTAGGGGTTTAGAAGTTTTAGGATGTTTCTGTGTACCTAATATGATGTTTTCACACACGCTTTTAATTATACTCATTGTTCCTATACCACATATTTAATAGGGAAGTTTGGAGAGTTGATGCTTAATATATGTCTTCACACACTCTGTTTAGGTTTTAGAAGTTTTAAGATGTTTCTGTGTACCACCTACCTAATTTAATATTTCATGGTTTTACACACTCTTTGAAATTAGGGTTTTGGAAGTTTTAATATGTTTTTGTGTACCACCTAATAGAATGTTTTCACACACGCTTTAAATTTTTTCATTGTTTTTATACCACCTATCTAATTGGGAAATTTGGAGAGTTTATAGTTGATATATGTCTTCACACACTGTTTAGGTTTTAGAAGTTTTAGGATGTTTTTGTGTACCACCTACCTAATTTAATATTTCAGGTTTTTACACACTCTTTGAATTTAGGGGTTTAGAAGTTTTAGGATGTTTCTGTGTACCTTATATGATGTTTTCACACACGCTTTTAATTATACTCATTGTTTCTATACCACCTATCTAATAGGGAAATTTGTAGAGTTGATAGTGAATATATGTCTTCACATACTCTGTTTAGGTTTAAGAAGTTTTAGGATGTTTCTGTGTACCGTCTACCTAATTTAATATTTCATGTTTTTACACACTCTTTGAAATAAGGGTTTTAGAAGTTTTAAGATGTTTTTGTGTACCACCTACACGCTTTTAATTATACCCATTGTTCCTATACCACCTATCTAATTGGGAAATTTGTAGAGTTGATAGTGAATATATGTCTTAACACGCTCCTTTTAGGGTTTAGAATTTTTAAGATGTTTTTGTGTACCGCCTACCTAATTTAATATTTCATGGTTTTACACACTCTTTGAAATTAGGGGTTTAGAATTTTTAAGATGTTTCTGTGTACCGCTTATCTAATAGGATGTTTTCACACACGCTTTTAATTATACTCATTGTTTCTATACCATCCATCTAATAGGGAAATTTGTAGAGTTGATAGTGAATATATGTCTTCACATACTCTGTTTAGGTTTTAGAAGTTTTAGGATGTTTCTGTGTACCGTCTACCTAATTTAATATTTCATGTTTTTACACACTCTTTGAATTTAGGGGTTTAGAAGTTTTAGGATGTTTCTGTGTACCTAATATGATGTTTTCACACACGCTTTTAATTATACTCATTGTTTTTATACCACATATTTAATAGGGAAATTTGGAGAGTTGATGCTTAATATATGTCTTCACACACTCTGTTTAGGTTTTAGAAGTTTTATGATGTTTTTGTGCACCACCTACCTAAAAGGATGTTTTCACACACGCTTTTAATTATACTCATTGTTCCTATACCACCTATCTAATTGGGAAATTTGTAGAGTTGATAGTGAATATATGTCTTAACACGCTCCTTTTAGGGTTTAGAATTTTTAAGATGTTTTTGTGTACCGCCTACCTAATTTAATATTTCATGGTTTTACACACTCTTTGAAATTAGGGGTTTAGAATTTTAAAGATGTTTCTGTGTACCGCTTATCTAATAGGATGTTTTCACACACGCTTTTAATTATACTCATTGTTTCTATACCATCCATCTAATAGGGAAATTTGTAGAGTTGATAGTGAATATATGTCTTCACATACTCTGTTTAGGTTTTAGAAGTTATAGGATGTTTCTGTGTACCGTTTTTACACACTCTTTGAATTTAGGGGTTTAGAAGTTTTAGGATGTTTCTGTGTACCTAATATGATGTTTTCGCACACGCTTTTAATTATACTCATTGTTTTTATACCACATATTTAATAGGGAAATTTGGAGAGTTGATGCTTAATATATATCTCCACACACTCTGTTTAGGTTTTAGAATTTTTAAGATGTTTTTGTGTACCACCTACCTAAAAGGATGTTTTCACACACGCTTTTAATTATACTCATTGTTTCTATACCATCTATCTAATAGGGAAATTTGTAGAGTTGATAGTGAATATATGTCTTCACATACTCTGTTTAGGTTTTAGAAGTTTTAGGATGTTTCTGTGTACCGTCTACCTAATTTAATATTTCATGTTTTTACACACTCTTTGAAATTAGGGGTTTAGAAGTTTTAAGATGTTTCTGTGTACCACCTATCTAATAGGGAGATAGGATATTTCTTTTTAGCTAATATTTTATAGTATGCAAGATGAACAAATTAAAATAAATAATTTTAATATATATATTAATTGGAAACAAAGAAACAAGTTAGTTTTACTCTAACAATTGGAATTATTCTTCGAATAACTCATAAGGTTGACGAGTAAAAAAATTTTCTCATCCAGTTACTTGAAATAATTAGCAATGTGACCAGACAAACAAATAAAATACATATATAAATTGATAGTGTTATTATATATTATGTCTTTCGTATACATGGAGAATGTTACAAATGAGAAATAAACTATTACGCAAAATTGAAGGATAAATTAAATATTACATTAGAGAATTAAATGGATTGTAATCCAATTTGGCTTTTCAATATAGTATTATATACTATTAGGCATATGAATGTGTGATAATACCACTATAGGAAATTTATTTATGTTGTGTACGTTTGCAATTTAATGAAAATACTAATGTGCCAAACATTGAAATTTTTGATGTCAATTGCTTTTGATGAAAATGAAAAACTAATAAAAAGGTGTTGCTTCGATAACATGCAGGCACACGAATATTATGACTTCAGGTTTTAGGTAAAGCCGCTAATTGTCTAAATTGGTTGTGAGAAAAATTGCTTGAAACATTTCGACATCATAGAATGTTGAATCATCAAGAATGTTGAATCAATATTAGCTGAGATATTAAAAGGTAGAATTGGAATTTCTTTTGTACAATTAATATAGACTGTTGTAAAGTCTATGTTTGATCAACTTTTTTATATTATATCGAAATATATTATAGAGAATAGGATAATCACTTATAGTGTGTAAAAAAAAAAAAAAAAGAAAACAGTGACAGACATGGAACTTAAAAGAGGACAACACGTAGAATATTATATTATGTATATATAATATTTCATCAATATGAACCAGATTTAGTAGGCAAAAAAAAAAAAAAATAAATAAAATAAAAAATTTAAATGGCAAAAAGCCTAAAAATAATTAAGGAAATAAAACTATTGCCAGTAAGTATTTTAATATTAAAAAATTTAGTTGATATTTAATTTATGTCTTCAGACACTGTAAAGGCTTTAGAAGTTTTAAGATATTTTTGAGTCAATTTTACCCATTGTTTTAATACCACCTATCTAATAGGGAAATTTGTGGAGTTGATAGTGAATATATGTCTTTACACGCTCTTTTTAGGGTTTAGAATTTTTAAGATGTTTTTGTGTACCACCTACCTAAAAGGATGTTGTCACACACGCTTTTAATTATACTCATTGTTTTTATACCACATATTTAATAGGGAAATTTGGAGAGTTGATGCTTAATATATGTCTTCACACAATCTGTTTAGGTTTTAGAAGTTTTAAGATGTTTCTGTGTACCACCTACCTAATAGGATGTTCTCACACACGCTTTTAATTATACTCATTGTTTTCATACCACCTATCTAATTGGGAAATTTGGAGAGTTTATAGTTGATATATGTCTTCACACACTGTTTAGGTTTTAGAAGTTTTAGGATGTGTTTGTGTACCACCTACCTAATTTAATATTTCATGTTTTTACACACTCATTGAATTTAGGGGTTTAGAAGTTTTAAAGATGTTTTTGTGTACCGCTTATCTAATAGGATGTTTTCACACACGCTTTAAATTTAGCGGTTTAGAAGTTTTAAGATGTTTTTGTGTAATGTTTACTCATGGTCTTTATATCACATATTTAACAGAGAAATCTGGAGAGTTTATGCTTAGAAGTTTTAGGATGTTTTTGTATACCACCTACCTAATTTAATATTTCACGTTTTTACACACTCTTTGAACTTAGGGGTTTAGAAGTTTTAGGATGTTTCTGTGTACCGCCTATACTCATTGTTTCTATACCACCTATCTAATTGTGAAATTTGGAGAGTTCACACGCTCTTTTTAGGGTTTAGAATTTTTAAGATGTTTTTGTGTACCACCTACCTAAAAGGATGTTTTCACACACGCTTTTAATTATACTCATTGTTTTTATACCACATATTTAATAGGGAAATTTGGAGAGTTGATGCTTAATATATGTCTTCACACACTCTGTTTAGGTTTTAGAAGTTTTAGGATGTTTTTGTGTACCACCTACCTAATTTAATATTTCATGTTTTTACACACTCTTTGAAATAAGGGTTTTAGAAGTTTTAAGATGTTTTTGTGTACCACCTATCTAATAGAATGTTTTCACACACGTTTTAAACTTTACTCATTGTTTTTATACCACCTATCTAATTGGGAAATTTTGAGATTTTATAGTTGATATATGTCTTCACATACTGTTTAGGTTTTAGAAGTTTTAAGATGTTTCTGTGTACCACCTAATAGAATGTTTTCACACACGCTTTAAATTTTACTCATTGTTTTTATACCACCTATCTAATTGGGAAATTTGCAGAGCTGATAGTGAATATACATGTCATTACACGCTCTTTTTTGGGTTTAGAATTTTTAAGATGTTTTTGTGTACCACCTATCTAATAGAATGTTTTCACACACGCTTTAAATTTTACTCATTGTTTTTATACCACCTATCTAATTGGGAAATTTGGAGAGTTTATAGTTGATATATGTCTTCACACACTGTTTAGGTTTTAGAAGTTTTAAGATGTTTCTGTGTACCGCCTACCTAATTTAATATCTCATGTTTTTACACACTCTTTGAAATTGGCGTTTTAGAAGTTTTAAGATGTTTTTGTGTACCACCTACCTAATAGGATGTTTTCACACACGCTTTTAATTATACTCATTGTTTTTATACCACCTATCTAATTGGGAAATTTGGAGAGTTTATAGTTGATATATGTCTTCACACACTGTTTAGGTTTTAGAAGTTTTAGGATGTGTTTGTGTACCACCTACCTAATTTAATATTTCATGTTTTTACACACTCATTGAATTTAGGGGTTTAGAAGTTTTAAAGATGTTTTTGTGTACCGCTTATCTAATAGGATGTTTTCACACACGCTTTAAATTTAGCGGTTTAGAAGTTTTAAGATGTTTTTGTGTAATGTTTACTCATGGTCTTTATATCACATATTTAACAGAGAAATCTGGAGAGTTTATGCTTAGAAGTTTTAGGATGTTTTTGTATACCACCTACCTAATTTAATATTTCACGTTTTTACACACTCTTTGAACTTAGGGGTTTAGAAGTTTTAGGATGTTTCTGTGTACCGCCTATACTCATTGTTTCTATACCACCTATCTAATTGTGAAATTTGGAGAGTTCACACGCTCTTTTTAGGGTTTAGAATTTTTAAGATGTTTTTGTGTACCACCTACCTAAAAGGATGTTTTCACACACGCTTTTAATTATACTCATTGTTTTTATACCACATATTTAATAGGGAAATTTGGAGAGTTGATGCTTAATATATGTCTTCACACACTCTGTTTAGGTTTTAGAAGTTTTAGGATGTTTTTGTGTACCACCTACCTAATTTAATATTTCATGTTTATACATACACACTCTTTGAAATAAGGGTTTTAGAAGTTTTAAGATGTTTTTGTGTACCACCTATCTAATAGAATGTTTTCACACACGTTTTAAACTTTACTCATTGTTTTTATACCACCTATCTAATTGGGAAATTTTGAGATTTTATAGTTGATATATGTCTTCACATACTGTTTAGGTTTTAGAAGTTTTAAGATGTTTCTGTGTACCACCTAATAGAATGTTTTCACACACGCTTTAAATTTTACTCATTGTTTTTATACCACCTATCTAATTGGGAAATTTGCAGAGCTGATAGTGAATATACATGTCATTACACGCTCTTTTTGGGTTTAGAATTTTTAAGATGTTTTTGTGTACCACCTATCTAATAGAATGTTTTCACACACGCTTTAAATTTTACTCATTGTTTTTATACCACCTATCTAATTGGGAAATTTGGAGAGTTTATAGTTGATATATGTCTTCACACACTGTTTAGGTTTTAGAAGTTTTAAGATGTTTCTGTGTACCGCCTACCTAATTTAATATCTCACGTTTTTACACACTCTTTGAAATTGGGGTTTTAGAAGTTTTAAGATGTTTTTGTGTACCACCTACCTAATAGGATGTTTTCACACACGCTTTTAATTATACTCATTGTTTTTATACCACATATTTAATAGGGAAATTTGGAGAGTTGATGCTTAATATATGTCTTCACACACTCTGTTTAGGTTTTAGAAGTTTTAAGATGTTTCTGTGTACCACCTACCTAATAGGATGTTTTCACACACGCTTTTAATTATACTCATTGTTTTCATACCACCTATCTAATTGGGAAATTTGGAGAGTTGATAGTTGATATATGTCTTCACACACTGTTTAGGTTTTAGAAGTTTTAAGATGTTTCTGTGTACCACCTACCTAATAGGATGTTTTCACACACGCTTTTAATTATACTCATTGTTTTTATACCACATATTTAATAGGGAAATTTGGAGAGTTGATGCTTAATATATGTCTTCACACAATCTGTTTAGGTTTTAGAAGTTTTAGGATGTTTTTGTGTACCACCTACCTAATTTAATATCTCATGTTTTTACACACTCTTTGAAATAAGGGGTTTAGAAGTTTTAAGATGTTTCTGTGTACCACCTACCTAATAGGATGTTTTCACACACGCTTTTAATTATACTCATTGTTTTTATACCACATATTTAATAGGGAAATTTTGAGAGTTTATAGTTGATATATGTCTTCACACACTGTTTAGGTTTTAGAAGTTTTAAGATGTTTCTGTGTACCACCTACCCAATAGGATGTTCTCACACACGCTTTTAATTATACTCATTGTTATCATACCACCTATCTAATTGGGAAATTGGGAGAGTTGATAGTTGATATATGTCTTCACACACTGTTTAGGTTTTAGAAGTTTTAAGATGTTTCTGTGTACCACCTACCTAATAGGATGTTTTCACACACGCTTTTAATTATACTCATTGTTTTTATACCACATATTTAATAGGGAAATTTGGAGAGTTGATGCTTAATATATGTCTTCACACAATCTGTTTAGGTTTTAGAAGTTTTAGGATGTTTTTGTGTACCACCTACCTAATTTAATATCTCATGTTTTTACACACTCTTTGAAATAAGGGGTTTAGAAGTTTTAAGATGTTTCTGTGTACCACCTACCTAATAGGATGTTTTCACACACGCTTTTAATTATACTCATTGTTTTTATACCACATATTTAATAGGGAAATTTTGAGAGTTTATAGTTGATATATGTCTTCACACACTGTTTAGGTTTTAGAAGTTTTAAGATGTTTCTGTGTACCACCTACCTAATAGGATGTTCTCACACACGCTTTTAATTATACTCATTGTTTTCATACCACCTATCTAATTGGGAAATTTGGAGAGTTGATAGTTGATATATGTCTTCACATACTGTTTAGGTTTTAGAAGTTTTAAGATGTTTCTGTGTACCGCCTACCTAATTTAATATCTCATGTTTTTACACACTCTTTGAAATTGGCGTTTTAGAAGTTTTAAGATGTTTTTGTGTACCACCTACCTAATAGGATGTTTTCACACACGCTTTTAATTATACTCATTGTTTTTATACCACATATTTAATAGGGAAATTTGGAGAGTTGATGCTTAATATATGTCTTCACACACTCTGTTTAGGTTTTAGAAGTTTTAAGATGTTTCTGTGTACCACCTACCTAATAGGATGTTTTCACACACGCTTTTAATTATACTCATTGTTTTCATACCACCTATCTAATTGGGAAATTTGGAGAGTTGATAGTTGATATATGTCTTCACACACTGTTTAGGTTTTAGAAGTTTTAAGATGTTTCTGTGTACCACCTACCTAATAGGATGTTTTCACACACGCTTTTAATTATACTCATTGTTTTTATACCACATATTTAATAGGGAAATTTGGAGAGTTGATGCTTAATATATGTCTTCACACAATCTGTTTAGGTTTTAGAAGTTTTAGGATGTTTTTGTGTACCACCTACCTAATTTAATATCTCATGTTTTTACACACTCTTTGAAATAAGGGGTTTAGAAGTTTTAAGATGTTTTTGTGTACCACCTACCTAATAGGATGTTTTCACACACGCTTTTAATTATACTCATTGTTTTTATACCACATATTTAATAGGGAAATTTTGAGAGTTTATAGTTGATATATGTCTTCACACACTGTTTAGGTTTTAGAAGTTTTAAGATGTTTCTGTGTACCACCTACCCAATAGGATGTTCTCACACACGCTTTTAATTATACTCATTGTTATCATACCACCTATCTAATTGGGAAATTGGGAGAGTTGATAGTTGATATATGTCTTCACACACTGTTTAGGTTTTAGAAGTTTTAAGATGTTTCTGTGTACCACCTACCTAATAGGATGTTTTCACACACGCTTTTAATTATACTCATTGTTTTTATACCACATATTTAATAGGGAAATTTTGAGAGTTTATAGTTGATATATGTCTTCACACACTGTTTAGGTTTTAGAAGTTTTAAGATGTTTCTGTGTACCACCTACCTAATAGGATGTTCTCACACACGCTTTTAATTATACTCATTGTTTTCATACCACCTATCTAATTGGGAAATTTGGAGAGTTGATAGTTGATATATGTCTTCACATACTGTTTAGGTTTTAGAAGTTTTAAGATGTTTCTGTGTACCGCCTACCTAATTTAATATCTCATGTTTTTACACACTCTTTGAAATTGGCGTTTTAGAAGTTTTAAGATGTTTTTGTGTACCACCTACCTAATAGGATGTTTTCACACACGCTTTTAATTATACTCATTGTTTTTATACCACATATTTAATAGGGAAATTTGGAGAGTTGATGTCTTCACACACTCTGTTTAGGTTTTAGAAGTTTTAAGATGTTTCTGTGTACCACCTACCTAATAGGATGTTTTCACACACGCTTTTAATTATACTCATTGTTTTCATACCACCTATCTAATTGGGAAATTTGGAGAGTTGATAGTTGATATATGTCTTCACACACTGTTTAGGTTTTAGAAGTTTTAAGATGTTTTCACACACGCTTTTAATTATACTCATTGTTTTTATACCACATATTTAATAGGGAAATTTGGAGAGTTGATGCTTAATATATGTCTTCACACAATCTGTTTAGGTTTTAGAAGTTTTAGGATGTTTTTGTGTACCACCTACCTAATTTAATATCTCATGTTTTTACACACTCTTTGAAATAAGGGGTTTAGAAGTTTTAAGATGTTTCTGTGTACCACCTACCTAATAGGATGTTTTCACACACGCTTTTAATTATACTCATTGTTTTTATACCACATATTTAATAGGGAAATTTTGAGAGTTTATAGTTGATATATGTCTTCACACACTGTTTAGGTTTTAGAAGTTTTAAGATGTTTCTGTGTACCACCTACCTAATAGGATGTTTTCACACACGCTTTTAATTATACTCATTGTTTTCATACCACCTATCTAATTGGGAAATTTGGAGAGTTGATAGTTGATATATGTCTTCACACACTGTTTAGGTTTTAGAAGTTTTAAGATGTTTTTGTGTACCACCTAATAGAATGTTTTCACACACGCTTTAAACTTTACTCATTGTTTTAATACCACCTATCTAATTGGGAAATTTGGAGAGTTTATAGTTGATATATGTCTTCGCACACTCTGTTTAGGTTTTAGAAGTTTGAAGATGTTTTTGTGTACCACCTAATATGTTTTATGTTTTTCTACAGTGTTTTCATACCACCTACATAATAGGAAAATTTGTCTTCTTATAGATCAATATTATAGGTTAATTATACGACGCTTTAAATTGCATTCAGTATTTATGTATTTATGCTCAGTGCTTGTTTACCATCTACATACATAATAACTAAATTATATACTTTCACTCAGTTTACAACAAGCAAAGGAATGGGGAATATATTGGAATGAGTAGTTCAGGTATACTCATTAACGTAGTTTTCAGAAAAAGGTATTTTATTCAATTTAGTATTTTATACCGATATTTGTTAAATTGAACGTAGTGTCTGTGTAGCACCAATCTATTGGGGAAATGTTTCATATTTGTGTTTTCTTCATTTTCATGTGAATTTCCGAGAAAATTTGTTATATTTCAATTGAACGTCGTTTTGTGTTGAATTGTAGTATTACAGATTATATTTGTTGATTGATTCGATAATTGTTGTTCGAAAGGAATGTGGATAAAATTAAGTATGTAGACGAATTTAATAATAGCAGCTGCAGGTGTAATTGTAGTTGTGATAAGTTGCAGAATCAGAATTTCCTCTTGGAAGTTGACAGGCACAGTTTCGAATTTCCTTGAAGAATTTAAGAAACTGTTTCGGATTGATATTATGTTTTTAAGTATTCTTATTCATTGATAGTTGTGCCCCTTACTATTAATTTTTTATTTTATTTTTATTTATTATTTTTTTTTTAATGCTGTCGTCATTGATGCTTGTGATGATTGTCGAAATTGTATTGAAACTTCGAAATTCTTTGGGCATTGAATTCCGCCTGGATAAAAATCCAAAATAAGTTTTAATAAATCGGAATTTCTTATTATTCGGAGTCAACCTTAAGATGCACGACTTTCATGATTTCATTTCAAGCTTTCAGAAAAGCCAACGAATATCCAATTGGGTCAAATATCGTTGAGATTTGTAAATATGTGAGAAATACTTTTTAAAATGTAAATAAACGACTTTATTTAACCATAATGTATATATATGTACATATAACTCGGAAAAATGTTGAATCAATATTAATCGAGATGATTAAAAACTATAATCTAATTTTATGAAATTATTTCCTTTTAATTTCATGGTCTTACTTTCAGAATGTGTTCATATTTTTATTTTTGTAATCCATTATTTACCATTAATATTATACCGTTGTCAAGTACGTTAATTTAACATTTTTTTCTTCACCACATATTTTCAATAGGTTATATGGTTTAAAGATGTAAATGTCCTCATTATTTTAATAAAAATATGAGTTATATAATATTTTGACTAACTTGCCAAACGATTTTTTTCAGCTGTGCCGCTTGAAATATAGCTTTCAAGAAAAATGTGTATGCTTCGTAAAAATAAAAAAAAAATAAATAAAAAAAAAATAAATAAAAAAAACTGTGCTTCCTTCCTTAGATTATTATGAACCTGTGGGTTTTATTTGGACCAGTATCCCTTCCTTCGCTTGTATGATGACTCGACTGTAAATTTTTAAGAATTTTAACTTAAAATAAAAGTATAGCGAACAATTGTTTCGAAATTTATTGGTCTCAGACTTCATTTATTCTTTTTTGATTGTAGCTTCTTTTCTGTTTGGTGAGCTCTTTTTTTTCTTTTTCATATTCTTTTCCATTTTTTCTTCTCATTTCTATAACTGAATTGGACAAGTGTAATTACAAGAGTAATGGACAAGTTTTCTTAAATCTTGGATTTGTACAAAAAAAATTATTTGTTTTGTATTACTTTTTTTTACAGGTTTAGGTTAAGAACTTAAGCCACGCTTGTCGTGTTTAAGTTAACAAAGAAAAATATGTTAAGTAGATAAAATATATTCTACAGTTTATGCTTTACGAAGCGAACGCGCATTCGGTTGCTACTCCAGATACTAGATATATGTATGTCGATCGATGTCAGTAGAATGTTGTATCTATACGATCAGTATTGAGATAACGGTCGATGGTAAATAACATAAGACCGTTTATATGGTCATATGTAATTGGGCGCCTTTCTTTTGAACAAGTCTTAGCAGAGCAGAGAAGTCGATACAGGTTCCTATATACATTCAATCCACGCAATCGCAATCACAATCTGAGAAAAATGATGTTCAGTACCCCTGTGTAGGCCGCGACACACACATTTGGTCGCAGTTTAGCTTATACTCTCACGGCTACATGGGACCGAACAAGCAGCATTTTTAGCTAATTGTAAGGCCGTTTCTCAAGTATTGCGTTCAAGTTAAACATCGTTCGATCGCGTATCAACTTTCAACGCCCAACTATAAAGTTTAGAGAAAGAAATACATATTGCTTGGTTAACGTGTATACAAATTATCATTGTGACAGTTTATAAATAAGATTAACAACTAGGGTTTTTAACGACTTAAGAACTTATAATTTATATATTGAGAGAATCGCCAATTATTAGTTACAGCTGGAGAAAACGACTTAAGCATGTACCTATAGTATTATACGTATACGCATAGAAAGAGATGGAAACACAAATATAATTGAAGACAAAGGTAGGTCGAACAACCCACCACGAGGTGAGTTCATTGCAGCTGCTGCCATGCCACGCAATGACATCATTGCGCAAGTGCAAGCGAGATAGAGTACATGTATACGAGTTTTGTATGTACATGCAAAAACAATATTTCATGTTAGAACAGGGCAGCTGCTCTGCTTCTAAGGGATTAAAGAACCGTCGAGAATTCACTCGAATGAACGAAAAATATATGTACGTACATATGTATGTATATGTGTAAGTGAAGATGTGGCTCAGATGGGGTGGAAAATATACTAGAAGCTTCGAAAAAATTACATGTATTACGCAATACAATATTACACAATATTTCCTAATTTAATAGGAACGTTTACTTTGAAAAGCAAAAAATTGACTGACGTCACGTACTAAAACTTTCAAATATTTTTGTAATAAAATCAGAACTTATGCTTAGATTTTCGCTTACGTATAACAAGTAAAAAGTTGCTTTCGCTGTTTCAGTTTGTACCTGGCTTCCTAACTCCAAACTCCTCAAGTCCAGGTCAGGACAAAATACACTCCGGGATCTGGCTACAAGCCTTGCCTGCCTTAGCAATTTTATTACGAATTTCTGGCATCTGCCTCAGCCTGCCTAAATTGCAATTTTCCTAGCCAAATGTAGAAAAACTTGGCTATTGCTTTCGTGTAGAACCATTTCCTCAATAGGAAAACGCCTTAAAAGTGCCCACGATGATGAACAGATTTTCTTTTCTTTGTTCACAGCAAAATAGCTCGAACAGCGCTAGCAACTATTTTAGCCGCCGTGCCATATTATAGCTTCGCAGTTTCGCCTTTCCAACAGCTTCCGCACACTTTTCCATCGCAGTTGACTAATATTTTTTTTTGTGTAGACCCACTATGCACAAATCCAGAAATCTTGTTTTCTTTCTTTTTTTCAAACTGTCTTTATTTTCACTGGAGAACTTCACTTTTACACTTATTATTTTCGAATGACTGCCATGCGAACAGTCACCTCTATTTATACTCAGTGGCGGCTGCCTTCTGGATGATTCTATAGAAATCGATTTGCCTCCCTTGTTTGCCCTACAATTTGCTCAAAGGAGTGAGTGAATACACTGCTGTGTACTGCATATGTCATTCAATGCTTGACATACATACATACATACATATTCCTCTGGAATATATTTAAATATTTGTATATAAACGGCGTGCATGCATATGAATATATGTATATAAAGTTAGTTGAATTCATCTACCACATACATATATTGATTTAGATGAAAAAATGCTGTTGCCAGACTTCTATTGTGCGAAGGGGACAGAAACATACACACTGGCAGACTTCGTATATTTTTTTAAGTTTCTATGTACATATGTGGTTGATTGATGAATTCAAAAGTTGGTTATCAATCCAGTCTATTGAATTCGAAAGACATTTTTATACCTGAGCATACATACATACATATACGTATAATGAAACAATGCAGTTGCCAGACTTCGATTGTGCGAGGGGGACAGCAACTCACACACTGACAGACTGTATATTTATATATAAGTATGTATATCTTGTTTGTTGAATACAGATGTGGTTGTCAATCCAGTCTATTGAATTCGAGAACTATATTTCTACCTGAGCAAACATATAATACATACACATACATATGTACATTTAATAAATGCTGTTGCCAGACTTCGATTGTTCGAGGGGGACAGCAACACACATACTGACAGACCTGCCAGACTTGTGATGTGGAAATTTCTAGTAAATGCGCGCGTCATTCGAATGCGTTGTTTAATTCTGTTATACTGCAACGTTATGCTTTACTTTGTTATACATTAACGATTTTACCACGTCGTTGAATTTAAAATATGAATATAATCCAATTGGTAAATTGTAAAAACATTTTGGTGCATCTTACAAAACGTAAAATAGAAATAATATAATGAAATTGTAATATTCAAATGTATGTAAGCAATAAAATTTATTTCTCGTTATGGTCATGATGTCGAGTAATTTCTTACTTACCACTTTACTCACTTTGTTATAGTTTAACTTACTTTGGCAAGTCAAAGAACAAGTTGCAATATCAAAATATTATAATAAAATTATTATTATTATGCAATATTAATGAGCATTAATTTGTATAATCAAGATAAATTCAGAAGTTTATCAAAATTTCACTAATCAAAATTTTGGATGCCAGGTCGTGGTAATTATAAAATGATGCATAAGTTGGAAGTGGTATGAATTGAACGTTTTTTTCACAGTGTAGCTGTCAGCTTCGCATTGTTTGTGTGTGTTGAACCGGGCACAAGGTTTTTGAACCTTTGCGTGGCAGAGCAGGAAAGCCAGCTGTTGGCAGAGAGCGCGCGCGCATCCTATATTTTGCGCTCCATGCAGGGTGGGCATTCGCTCTCACACTCTCTCTCTCATTCACAATTACTCAATCTCACTCTCACTCTTAGTGAGTGAGTGGTTTTGGGCTGTTGAGTGAATTGGATTAGAATGCGCTAAATATGAATGCTAATGAGCTAAGCAATAAACAAAAAAAAAAAAACTTCGTAACTGTCATTACATTTTAAACAAGAAGAAGAAAAAAGAAGAGAGTGAGTGAGAGAGGTTAGAGTTGCTGACCCAAGCTTCAATCAGCTTTACGCAACTTATGCGAATGGCCTGGACGGAAGGCGCTTTCGTTAAAGGAAGTACCGCAACGATTCGCCGTGGAGGGAACCCATTTACAGAACGGCAATTGGCAGGACAAACACAATGATAAAGACTGAACTTTCGGAAATTGCGTATACGCCACGGGCGCCCGTGTGTGACTGCAATGATGGCAGATAAGAGCCTAGCGCTGCCTCTGCCTGCTACTCCGCCTGGCTTGTTGCTTTTGTTTCCTGGGGCAGTGCAACAATTTGGATAGAAACTTACACACACACCAACGTACACGCAACGATACACTCCCGCACCCATACAAACAAGCTACACACACACAAACACACCCCCGCATACACAAAGAAGAAAAACATTCAAATGGCATAATAAACATATTTTCCAAAGAATAGGCCGTAACAACAGCATGCTTTATTATGAGCATCCCACAGAGCCTGGTTAAGTAAAGTGTTTTGGTGTGCCATCTGAGCTTTGCTCAGGGCCTCTCTCGCGCGTTCCCTGACATTTTGCAGTTGTTTAGCCTTGGTTATTGCCAAACGTAGTCCTTCAATTTTTGAGCCTACAAACTTGTATGTTTTCCGAGCCTGCGAATTCCGAAAGCTAGAGAAAAACAACAAATGTAGCATAACTCTGTCAATGCATCTGAGGGCCATTCCCAATTTATACACTGAACAAAATTAAAGTCAAGGATGTTTTTTTTTTTTTTTTTTTTTTTTTTTTTCTGAAATGAAATATGAAACTATTATGTCTGACCGTTAGATGTAAAATTCTATGGTAATAGTGTGTTGTGTCTATATTATCTTCACTTCTAACATTTCGTCAAAGAAAATTCAGATATATTTGAGCTTGTAATTTTTTGAGTGTATACACGCGACAAGGACAACAAGTCGCCTACACAGGCAAACGCACACTCACACACACCCACTCGCATTTGAGCGTTTACACACGTTGCTGGCAGCTGGCAGCGGGCGCGGTTTGACAACAGGGACCTACATTCAGTCGTTTTTCCACTTCGGCTCTGTTAGCGTGTCTGTGTATGTGTGTATATGTAAGTGGCAGATAGAACTCTCCTTGCCACAAAAGCGAGCTGGCCGTGCAACATTTGCAGCAGTGCCCAACAAGACACCAAGCCGTGCGCAGCTCGTGCGACTCGCGTTGCAACAAACCAACCAACCAATATTAAAAAGGTCGAGCGTTCAACACGGAAACGAATACGCGAGTGTATGTGTCTATTGGCGTAGGTGTAGATGTGTGTGCGTGCGTGTGTGTGTGTGTGTGTGTGTGTGGGAGTCTGTGTACGCCACTTTAAATATATGCGTGTATATGTGTGTTATTTGTGTTGGAGTTAAGAAGTGTTGCAGTTAAGCTTTAGCCCAAATGCAGCCTGCGTCTTAATTAGTTTGTTTTCGCCTGCAAACGATTTGTCAACAGCTTGTTGTTATTGTTTCTGCTGTCGTTGTGATAGTTGTTGTCGTTGGTGCAAGGACTGCCTGGACCCCGTCGCACATATAACCACACACTCACACAAAATCTAAACGCACTTTAATGTGAAGCAATTTTACGCTGAGCGTATTGGCATTCCGTTAATGGGTCTATTGTCCGCCTGCTGGCACACCCCTCGCAAAAAATGGAGCAAAAAAAAATGAAGCGAAAAAATGATCGGAATAACATTTATTTATTTATTTATTTACTATTTCTATTTTGTTTTCTTCTTGGCACTTCATCAAAGTGTTTCGTGCTTTTGGCACTTCTATTATTTTTTGGCCATTAGTCCATTTTGGTGTTTTGTTGTTTTTTTCACACACTTGGCACGCCTCGTTTGAGGTCAAAGTGCAACAAGAATAATCGCAATTCAATTAGTTAATAACAGTTGGCTGCGCATGTGTGCGTGCTGTGGCCATGTCCCTGTCCCTGAGCTTCAGCCTCCGTCTGCACCTCTGCCACGGCCACCGCCTGCTACAGTCAGCTGCCTATGTCACGCCCACATTTTTGGGGGCCTCTGAAAGATACCTAGAGAGATGCAATGAGTCCAGGGCACCCAGCATTTGGCCTTATCTAAAATATGCTCACAAGTCCTTGGGGCACTCGTAATTCCAGCCCAAGGTAACGCCAGCTGACGAACAGCCCGAATAATCCAATAGCCAACAAAAACCACAACAACAAGAACAGCAACAACAACAACAACAACAATAACAGCAACTACATTAACAACAGCAATAACAACCGATTTTATAGGTGCAATTGCAGCTTTAGTAAGCAGCTACAAATATTTTGCACAAAAAGCTGCATATCAACCTTGGAGGGCGAGAACAACAGCAACAATAACAACAATAATGAAACCTCAAATTAAAAGTTCTTTAGTAGAGCATAAACAGCTAATAGTTACCCAGAAAACGATTTAATATCCAAACTATTATCATTAGAATTTTATCAGAAATTCAATGATTTATTTTTGAGCTGCAGATATAAAGGAATACAATATTATAACATAAAAAATAAATAAATCAAATTATATCTGCTGATAGTATGTAGGAAATAGGAATGCATATTTCATTAATGATAAGTTTAACATTTTGGTACTGAGAGTGAGGGCGAGACAAAGCCTAGCATTAAGACTTCAAAATTTCTGTTGAATTAATAAGAAATTAAATAGAGCGAAAATATGTATATGGGAATACCATAATCACAGAAATCGATCAGATGAGCTGCTAAGCTTGAGCTACGAAAAACTATATCCACTGAGTAGCTCTTATCGCTCAGAAACATTTATATTGCATATAAATCAAGATACCCTGTTTTAAAGTATCAACACCGCTCACATACACACACACACACACACACACTTACTTAAAACACTTACTTACAAACACTGTTGTGCTTGAATTTAATTGAATGTTGTATAATTCGCTACAGCCACGGAAACATCTACATATCCAAAGCAAGAACCCAACTACAACTCGAACTCAAACCCGAACTTAAAGTCAAACTCGAAGAGCGAAACATTTATAATATACATATATATATATATATATATACTTGTGAGCTCAATATGCCAAGTGACGCCAATTTTATAGTCTTTTTATAAAAGCAACAACAACAACAACAAAATCAACAGCAATAAATACCCAACAATAACATATACTAGAACAAGAATAGTTAAGGATATCGCATATATCTGACATTATTCTAAGCCAGATTTTGCTGGAGCATGGCGATTCGTAAACGCAAGCACAGAAACCACATATCTGGCGACATGCCGACGACAACGGCAGCAGCAACGGCAGCAATGGCGGCAGCAACAACAACAGCAGCAATAACTGACAGCAAAGATGCCACGCCCACGCCAGAGGCGGTAAGGTACTGGCAGAGTGAATTACTCTCGAATGCGAGCGCTAATAATTTCACGCATAATTTCTTGAGTTTGCAAAATCTCTTGAATTTCAATGAGGTTGCCAGCAACAGCAACACCAACAACAGCAGCAACATCAGCAGCGGCAACAATGTTGTTGTTGCGAGCTTGTCGACTACATCGAGTGCTATTAAATTGACTAACGGCTCCATTACGGACACTCTTTTGGGCACCATCTTAACAACGGCAACGGCCACAGTGGCCCCCGCTGCCAGCTCCCTAATCTCGAGCATTGCTGCCTCAACAACAGCAGCAACTGCGGCAGCAGCTGCAGCAGCAACATCAGCAACGGCTGCAACAAGCACTTCGCATTTGGCATTAGTCAACGATGCAACCTCATCCACCTACTACGCCAGCCTGCTGAACATGTCGCCGGCTACGACGAGCCTGATTACATCCGCTGCTGCCACCAAGTCCTATAACGACAGCATTCTGCGTTGGGAGCAACTGGATGGAAGTGTGGACTTTGGCTTTGATCCACTCTATCGCCACTCGCTGGCCATGTCCATTGTCTACTGTGTGGCCTACATCGTGGTGTTCGTCGTCGGACTCATCGGCAACAGCTTTGTCATCGCCGTCGTTCTACGTGCTCCCCGTATGCGCACGGTCACCAACTACTTTATTGTTAACTTGGCCATTGCCGACATCCTGGTCATTGTCTTCTGTCTACCCGCTACGCTCATCGGCAACATCTTTGTGCGTAAGTAGTCATTCGGTTTGTATTGATACCATATTTACATGCATAGTTACTCGATTTTCCGATTGCTTGACTGACGTCCTGCATTATGTTGCCGTGTGTGTGTGCGTTTTGATTGACGTAGTGATTGATGATTTGCTTGCTGGGTACCATTTGTTCAGATTGTTTCATTAATTGGCGGAGCGTAGAGTAATGCTAGAAAGCCTCAGTGATGACATTTGAATATCTAAGTTATTGATGATTGATAAACATATCATATTATTTGAAACTACCTTTCTTTGTAATAATAACATATATATGTATTATATATTGAATTGGTCATCAGTAGAACATCTCGGGTTTCATTCTATATCGTTTTATTCTTTCGCTTCCTTTATTCGGTACTTTTGCGAGCCACGCATATTAACTGGATTTATGTTTAGCAATTAATCGACAGTTGGATTGGGCCCCTTGCCAGCGATACGTGGCGTATGCGCAATTTGTCGACGAGCCACATCAAGCCTAATGCTTTCTTCTTAATGCTAATGCCAGCAAAATACTTCTGCTGAAATTAAGTAAATGAAACTGAAATATTATCGTGCATTATCATCATGTTTTATGGCTTCTCTGCCAAAATGTGGTCCCGCTCTCGTTTATCCGTCCATCCTCGGAGACTACATGGGACTCACTGTTATGCAATTACCATCAGCTTTTATGGCCTTGTAAATACGTATAGGAAACGAAGTACATTCAACCATAATGAGTTCATCTAACCGTATCCGATTCGCTCTTATCTAACTGAAAAGTTCTTCAATGTTGCATGTCAAATTCAGCAAACGAACATGTTTGCCTTTTTATAATGGCAATCAATTACTTTGGTAGCAATTTGACTGAGGGCGAAAGTCGGCTACAAGGCGACTTGTACTACAAAAGAATTAACGAATCACTGCAGCTCTGAATAGGAATGTGAAATACAAGATTTGAATTTACATATGTGAAATGTATTAATGAATTAAATCAGTTTTGTTGCCTGTTTTTCATTTTCTAACCTAATTTTATTCACACTTATGCACTTTTTAAATAAATAAATAAAATAAAAAATATATATATGTATATATATAAATATATATATCTTTTGAATTATTAATTAATATTTTTTATATATATTTAATTTTTTTTTATATATATTTATGTTCTTACTCCAAATACAATAAACTGGGATGTTTTGATTTTGAGTGTGTGTGTGTTCGTGTATGTGTGTGTGTGTGTTAACTGTCAAATGGCAACTGGGTAAATGGATTGTCGCAAAGCTTTTGCAGCTGAGAAATTGCATGCAAATCGGCGTCGACATGAAAAAATGATCAAAATCCTTCAGAAATCAAACGTTGATTGCAATGGCTGACATGTCAGGGCTCGACTCTCACACCCCACACTCTGTACAGCACTTCCAAGCCCGCTCTTTACTCCATTTCTACATATGTATTCAAATGGTAGAAGTAGCTACCCCAACATATATTCACCTGGTCGCATTTAAAGGCTCGCAGCTGGCGCCAACGTCTGCCAATTAAATGCGGCCGCCTTAGTAAATGTTGGTCGACCCGAAGACATGCATGCACAAAGGTGGCTACAGGCAGAGAAGCAATGAGAGAAAGAGTGAGAGAGAGAGAGGGAGAGAGAGAGAGCGCGAAAGTGAGTGTGAAAGAGGGAGGTGAGTTGGTAAAGTATATGAAACGAAAAGCAAGCGTCGAATGAAAAACTGAATGGGCTGTGTGCGAGTGTGTGTGTGTGTCTTTAGTGCAGTGTGTATTAGTGCGCACTCGCGCTGTCTCTCTGGCACCCACTCTTCCACTCTCTCGCTCTCGTTCTCGTTCTAGTTGCCTTTTGGGGTGGCCTGAAGGATCATCGACACAGAACTGACCTAATTTCACAAATTCAACATAGGCGCAGGGTGCTGCTGGTTGCCCAGCGCTTAGTGGGTCACTCAGCATTTGCTTGTGTGTATACATATGTATATGTGTGTACGGCTGAGTATGAGTATGTGTGAGTGTATGTGAGAGTGTGTGTGTATTGACTTGGCTTTGGGGGCAAGCATGGACCCAGACCCAGACCCAGTGGCAAACGCAGCTGCCACTGCAAAAGGCCCAAATAGCAACAACAATAAATAAATTGCGCCAGCCCTTGGGCACATATTGAATTCTGGTTGCTTGGCATTTTGACTTGTGAAAAGTTGTGACACGTTAAATCAAATGGCTGAAAGAACGTTTAACTAACAGAACGGCCATTTCTACTTCCAATACCAAAATTGGTCAACAGGCATGATATTTATTTACTTCTTATCGCCTATACACGGGTCTGGCCAGAAGGGCTTGAAAGGGGTCTCTTAAGCTTTGGAGCTATCATTACCTAAGCACACCTCAGCACTGCAATGGAAGGTTGTTTTGCATTCAAGGACCTTTTCACTGTGCGGCTGGCTGGATGAATTGACCTAAATATTTTGCTCTTCAGGGTTAAACTCACTCGCTGTTATGAGTGTGTATGTGTGTGTGTATGTGTGTGTGTATGTGTGTGTGTATGTGTGTGTGGTTTACCTGGGCTGGGCTGCGCTGAGCCTTTATTTATGTGTGTTTCGAAAAACCAATAAAATGCGAATTGAATTGATTTGCCGAGCGATGTTACCTTCAGACGAGACGTTACACCAGCATGTCCTTAGAACACTTTCTAATTGGATTTCTATGTGGCAATTGTACGACTCCCTTAGACATTAGCAATGCCAAATTCTTATCATTAAGTAAGTGCTTTAAAAATTGCAATGAATTGGCGAGAGTTTGCACAAAAGGTTTAATGTTACCATTTAAGAAGAGTCTAGACTAATCAATGAACCGATCTTAATTAATTGCATATATTAAGTGTGATTACATGAACATTTCAGAACAGGAATGTCATAAATGTGGAAGGATCTATATCAGTAAAGAAGGGATTGAAGTGACATTTATGCATATCGGGAAAATGTCCAAGAATGGACTTAAAACGTAAATAAGGATTGAATGTAAGAACTCCTTGGCAACGACGATTAGTTCACTATTGATCTATGCAGCTCTCACATTAAGAAATCCAGATGTGATTCTGATATAAGGATTCTGTGTATGAATCTGGGTTTTGAAAAATTTTTAAATCATGGAAATAGAATGTTTTTGGTATCCTACGATTTAATGATTTCAAATTGCATACATATGAATATATGTATATGTATATAATAAGTATATATCAAACAAGCGCTGACTGTGCAATTTGCACGTCTCGTTGGCGGAATTATGTCACGTATTTTAAAGTCATGTTTGCTGGTTACTTCATTAAATAGCGACGACTGATTAACGATATTCTTGGCCCACGGCGTATATGCGTAACGCGGCTGCAGAGAACTGTTGGAATGCTATTGCTGATGCTCGTTTTGATGAAGTAATTTTTCTTCACTATCCGATTGTATTTTAATTTAGCTGCTACGTGCCCCCGTGGCAAGCAGCTCTCGATTGGTATCGGTCGTTGGTTGCTAGCCTGAGTCCTGCGGTCTCTTCAATTCAATTTAGGGCTAAGTAACAGCAGTCACCGCAGGACGTGACGCAGAAGCAGCAGCGATAAACATAACAATACACATTTCTTGAAGTGTTATGCGCCCATCCATGGATATTTCATGCCCATTTCAATCGAAGCGAAATCTTGACGGGCCACATTGTCGGATTTGTTCTACCCGATTATTTCATTAACTTTGTGGCCCCAGAGAACGGATCCCCAGAACTCAAACCCAAAGTCAGCGAAGCGTCCCAAACAATGGAAAACCGAATCCCATTAGCGTGGCCTACGATTTAAGCTCGCGCGAACTTTTGCGCTGACATGGTTTAGAAAAGAGACAAAACTTTTAGCCCCATGAAATGACGAAGCATGCAATACCCTTATATAGACAATCCGTATTTATCTTAATAAGCAATAGCATTCATCTTACCTGTAATTAGAATATATTATATTACCCATTATTATTGGGTAACGAAGAAGTGTTTTCGCGCACTTATAATTAATTACTCGACATCACCCATATATACCCATTTTTTAGGGTATTCAAAGAGATGGGCGATTCACTATGTCCCATCTTTGATTAAGAATCCAATATGTTATTCGAAAGGGTATTCCTAAGGGCGTGGCTTACGTATATCTTTTTGACATTTGCCTGCGGGTCAGAGTGCATCCATCCAGGAGTGAAGGTCGTGGTGATAAGCTGTAAATATCGATTGGAATTATCAGCTGTAGTCTATCAATATTTTCTTAATGCCTACAAAAATACAAACTTCTAGCAAAGTTCGAGCAACATATGTTGTCAATTGGAGAATAAGAAGAAGAAGAGCTCACTAATTCGAAGTGGACTCACTTTGATTGGGTTCACATTGAAACTTCGAAGCAAAGTTGTAAACGTAGACAAACTTTTCTGCAAGCGATATATCAAACCGAAGGCCAACGCCAAAATAAATAGCTAAATATTAATAGCAACGGATATAACTTGAATATATCACAGACTGTTGCACTTGAAGCTGCAAAATAAAAATATATAAATAAATGAGAAGCGTGTAGAAAAACAGCGAAAGTGCTCGACTAGCAGACACCGTTCCCAACATTTCACCAAATCAGCTAAATTAAAATAGAAAATAGAAAAGATAAAAGGATTATAGAATTAGTTTATCATAGTATCTCTTCTGATTCATACAGTATAAGTAATCCATTATAGCTAATTTAATATGTATATAACATGTATATTACATTATACCCCTTGTTGACTGTGTTACATGGATTGCTGGGTATTAGAGTTGAGAAAAGTAACCAAAATATATTTAAGTTCTTGTCCGGGGCTGTCAACTGTCCAACTGTACTCGTGTCTTTTGAGTGGCCGTCTGGAGTGTGTTGACTTGGTCAAACGCACACAATGCGCAAAGAAATAATAATAATATTTATATTTTTATGTGCCAAATCACATTAAATTTTGCGCTTTATTATTGGCTCGACGCTGCGGTGTACGGTGCGTATGCATAATATACCGAAACGAGATAAGACAGGCGGACGAGACAGGAAATTAGACAGAAGCCACATATGAGCATATATTTGCGCAGCATTCCTCTGACCCCTGGAAGTGTGGGTGGATGAGTGGATGGGTTCAGAGAGGGGTCAGCGTTGGAGCTAAAGCAAGTGCATTGAACTCCCGCACGGAGTTAATGATGCGGTTGTTGTTGTGGTTATTAACACCTTTTAATTGCCATTCGATATGTCATGCCGCAAATACGTTTGGCACTGTCATCAACCTTGATGACATGTGCCACAGGGCAAAATTCCCTGCCACGCCTCCCGCCTCCCGCCTCCCTTCCACTGCTACGTGTGTGTGTGTGTATTTTAGAGCCTTTTGTGTCTGACTAAGTTATTTGCTGTTGGCATCACAAGTCATAACTCAACAACCAAAGGCAGCGCAACTATACACTGAGAAAAAGAATCTAGTGTAAGGTATCGAAGAAGTCTGCTGTGAGAGAGTGAGATGAAGTGTTAAAGAGACGAAGTGTTAAGATTACTTAAATCTGGTTTAAAACAAATATACATTTTTTCTTTGATTGTACATAATTATTTAGAAAATAAGTAAAAGTAAGAAACTTATCCGATTTTGTTGCATGAAAAATGATTCTCACAATTCGTAATGTCCAAGTAAAGCGAACCCTTCTTAGGTTCTTTTCCGAGTGTATTTTCTTTAACTGCGAATGTTTATATGTGCGTATTTATAGACAGTGCAAATCATGTCTTCCATCTTTCATCAAATAGAATAAAGGGAATACAAATTAACTTGGCCAGCAACTGAGGGCTGCTTGCTGCGTGCTTTCGGCATCGTTGGCAAACAACGCTCATGCTGGCTTCTTGGCAATCTGAGACTTGTCACCAAATTATGAATGATATGCAGAGCATAAATCTCAGTCAGCAAACAACGATGTCGGCGACGTAGACGACCGACTAGAAAGAAAAAATAAAATAACAAAAACATAATGCATTGAACGTTAGCCGGGACCGCAAACAGGACTCCGACTAGGACCATGGCCACCACGACCACGGCCAGGACAACACAAGAAGTAGAGACACAGACATGACCGAAAGTTACTCAGCATAATTTTTGTTGCTCGTTCTGGATGTGAAGCAGAGTATATTCCTTTTGAACTATGTGTGTTTATCCTTCTATTTGTTTACTTAAGGACCAGGTGTCAAAAGGTAGAACGCAAACTCTTTAGATTACATTTTAATATACTATATATTTGTTTGATTAGAATACTGTATTTTTATTCAACCAATTCTTGTTTTCAAGATAAGAGAGAGAAGAGAGTTTTTAATAAAAGTTTCCTTGTAGTTCTCACTTCATCAGCGAGTATTAGACTGTCAAGTATGTGTATTCCAATGAGAATCTTTAAAACTTGTTTCCCTTGTAAATTACAAGCAAATATCAGTCAGTTGGCTATAATCAAATTACCTGTTTTTGTAGAGTTTGAGTGAAATAAAAAACGACCCATTCCTTAACTACATATTTTTTTTTGCAGCTTGGATGCTGGGCTGGCTGATGTGCAAGTTTGTGCCCTACATACAGGGTGTCTCGGTCGCGGCTTCGGTTTACAGCTTAATTGCCGTGTCGCTAGACAGGTAAGTTAGCCAACAAAGAAATGACAACACTTTAAATTTACGTGGTTATGAACCTTTATTGTGGAATTGGAATTGGCTGGGATATGGGTAGGGATGGGCTAGGGCTTAGGAGCAGGAATCGGGAATCGGGTAAGCTCTCTAATGATGGACCACAACAGCGGGAGCAGCATGATGAACTGGCACAAGAGGCACAATTGGCTTCACGGCATGCACAGCGACCACAGGCTTGGCGACGACTGGATGTACCACCCTCACAGCGGCGGGATGATGCACAACGTGGCTGTTGGAAAAGTGTGTGGGCATTATAAAAGATTTATGTAATATTCAAGTCAAGTGTCCTCTGTCTGATTACTTACGAGTGCACCGAGTGGGCTCCGTGATGAATGATTGGGGAGTGCACCACTGCGGGATGCGCAGCGACAACTGGTGTGTGCACCACTGGAGCCACAGCGACTACGCCCGGATGGGCATAGGCCTGAACAGCGGCGCAAGCGACGAGCACGAATAGCTATAAAAGAATGAAGTAGTTAGATAATGGATCAGCAGCTGGATCCAGCTCCACCATCAATATACTCACAACTTTGAACATTTTGTATGGGATTTGTTATTGTGTTTTAGACGGATTTCTCAAGCAGAACAAACGATTTGCAACTGTTGTCAATTGGCGAGTCGAGTGCTGCTTTTATAGCAACTAGAGAGAACTGACTGCAGCTAATTGGAAAAGTGAACGCCGACTCAAGCTCAATGCAAGCCGCCTAGGAAAACTGGTCATAGCCAGAGTCGGAGGCTGACATATAGTTGGAGTCTGAGTCGGAGGCTGTCTCAAGATCAAGTTCAGAGCTTGCCTTGTCCGTATTTGGCATTAATCAAACATTTTTTTTGTTTTATCTATATAGAATGTTTGTTGAATTTTGTCGCCTTGTTTGCCTTGGGTTGCATTTGAAACCTTCTGTCCGTCAAATGTTCGCCTTGTGTTTCCTGCTGCAATAAAGCATAGTTCAGCTGACATTTGGGATGCAGAGCTTTTTTTTAGGACATACCCTGCATATTGTTTCGAACTGGCTTGACATACATAGGTTTTCAAGTATACACAAGTCTTTTTACGTCTATATAGACGTAACAATTGCTTTGAACTCAGCAATACAATTTATTCAAACATATTTATGTTTTGTCATTATTTATACTGTGTATAACTCTTTGATTGGCATTAAAAGTTACCTTAAAAACCTAGCCCTACTTTATAGACTTTTCTATTTCCGTTAAGTTAAGAAAGCACAGAATAAATCAAACGTTGCTCAAGGAGTGCTGCGTATAAACGACAGATATCTTGACAGCTCAAATCTATGCGCATTAAGTCAGATATGCTGTGGCCAGTTGATTTATCAAGTGGCAGTAAAACGTTTTGACAACGTTTTGACGTGTGGCATAGCCAGAGCCACTGGATAAAAACATAGCAAGACAGCGGGCAATACAACAGAATAAAGGCAGAGGCGCCGCATTTATGTGCAGCTTTCATTTATATCAATTTCTCAGCGACAGCTGCCTCTCGCTGAGCAGCAGAACCGGCGTCTGCTGCTGTTGTCATTATTCAGCGGAATAAGAACGAGAGGACAAGAAGAAGAAGCAGTAGGACACTATATCATTTGATCGTTTGGTCACCCACACGTAGTGCAGGGCAGGCGCCTGCTTCATGCTCCATGTCCATCACGTTTTGAGTTGTTTTGTATTTCTTTGTCTTTTACGAGCGCTCGTAAAGCGATTCGAAATTTAAGATTTATTATCTGTAACATGAGACTTAAATCAACACGCAATGTCCGGAATTTAAGCTTACGCACATCCTTGCTTATCACTTGCTTAGCCAATGCTATTTAATTAGGGCTCTTAGTTTTATGGATATGCATCGCCAGCTCCTCAACCTCATATCCGCCCATAACATAAATATTATCACATGGATAAGCCAGTGTGTGCGTGAGCAAGCCCACAGAGTTGGAGTTTTATGCCAAAGACTGTGCGGCTTCCATGCGAGTTACCAAAATGTTAACAGAAAAAAAATATATATATTTCTTATTCATCTGCCTTGTCTGCTTTTCTTATAGACAATAGTTTATAAAGTAAAGAAAGCGTATATCTAGCTCTACTTTGATCGATTAATATAGATCAACTATACATATCACTTTTTCTCAAATCTGTATTCAATGTGTACTTATATGACGAGTTATTTGGTAGTCTCTTAGGTACAGGGTATCACTAGTTGCGTAACGTCCAGTTATAACCTTCTAGCTTCTTGTCACTAGGGGAAAAACTCATAAAAGTACAAAACTTGGAGCTGGGATTCAGACAGCATGTGTGCGTTTGAGTATATGCCAATATGTGTGCCCATTATTAAATTTCTTCTTTCTTTATGGAAATGACTTGCTATGCGAACAATTTTTTTGAAAACTTTTGTTCAGTCGGGACAGCCCGGGAGCCCGACAAATGTCATCTTCCGTTCAGTCATAACTCAAAATATAATCGGTTATCCCGGTCACAGATCGGTCAGGAGACCCCATATTTGGCCAGCACGTGAAACTTAATTAGACTGGCAACCAAATCCCGCAGACAAATTATGCTAATGCAATCGCTATATCTAAATATATATATAGCTCTCTTCATATATATATATGTGCATAGCTTGTAGTTGGGTCTATAAATAAACATTATGACAATTTGATATTGGCTTTGAAAAGTTGTGGCTGGGCCCTAATGGAATTACCGTTGTGTTCGTTATCAGCAAAACGTTTGCCCGCCCAGACGACAACAAAGTGGACAAAAAAAATCGTACAATGGGTGCTAAAGCAGGGGGAGGAGGTAGATAGGGTGGCTGGGGCGACTCGTAGGGATTGAGCAATTGTGGCTAGAGTCGTGGACTAGCCCCATAATTATTGTACGCTGAACCCATTGCAAATGATTCGAAAAGGGTATACTGTTTTCTATAAATGTATGGAACAGATAAAAGAATCCGTATCCGTATAAAAAGGTTATATTTAATTAACATGAATTATATCTGCTTCATTTATCTGATATATCGATATTTAATATTCATAAGTTTTTGAGGAGAAAAATATTACCATATTAGTTTTTTTTTTATAAAAAAATATGCCATTATAAAAAATATAAATATAAAAGTAACACTCAGAAATTGTGAATTCTTGTGAATACTTTTTCATCTTAAAATATCTTTTATCGTGGATTTTAATGTTTGGCCACTGAGCATACTAAGGCATACTTTGAGTATGGTAAAGTCATTGCATACCTCTTTGAAAAAGTATTCAGGTGGATATTTTGTAGTCAAGCAGTCTCTATTTTGGGACTGACTGGACTGCAACGAGTGCTGCCTTGTGGTTGGTCCATTGAATAGGATGCTATAATAAGTGGCTAGCACTAAGCCGAATGAAAACTGCCAAAAACGAGACCTGACCCAGTCTTCTGGATCTCCCTCCTGCCGCCGCTCACTCAGTAGTAGTAGCTGCTGCTCTTATTCAAATTACGCTTGATTATGGTAGGCAAAATGGGGGTTTCTCCGGCTGAACGAGGGGAGTCGCACGTGTTGTGCTGGGAGTTCAATAGACGGAGCCGTCGAGATTGGAAAGTCGAGCAGTCAGCAGAAAAAGGCTTAAGGATGCGCCGTCTCTGGTCTCTGTCAAGGCATCCTGCGTGTGCGAATTAATCAGGCTAAGATATTTGCATGTCGTCATCGTCATCCCGGTTGCCATTATCCTTGACGAGGTGCCGATTTGAGTGGGAATGGTATATTGGAAATTGGGCTGGGCATATAGTGAACGTCGTAGCAGCAGCTGTTGAAAAAATTTTTCTTGTAGGTTCATTGCCATCTGGTGGCCATTGAAGCAGATGACAAAGCGACGTGCACGCATCATGATAATCGGCATTTGGGGCATCGCATTGGTAACCACCATACCGTGGCTGCTGTTCTTCGATCTGGTGCCTGCCGAGGAGGTCTTCTCGGATGCACTTCTCTCCAGCTATACGCAGCCGCAATATTTATGCCAAGAGGTGTGGCCGCCGGGCACTGATGGAAATTTGTATTTTCTCCTGGCCAATTTGGTAGCCTGCTATCTGCTGCCCATGTCCTTGATAACATTGTGCTATGTGCTTATTTGGATCAAGGTCTCCACGCGCAATATACCTGGCGAATTGTCCAAGGACGCGCAGCTGGACCGCATGCAGCAGAAGAGCAAGGTGAAGGTCATCAAAATGTTGGTGGCCGTTGTCATATTGTTTGTGTTATCTTGGTTGCCACTCTACGTGATTTTTGCGCGTATCAAATTTGGCTCGGATATATCGCAGGAGGAGTTCGAGATATTGAAGAAGGTAATGCCACTTGCTCAGTGGTTAGGATCTTCCAACAGCTGCATCAATCCTATACTGTACTCTGTGAACAAGAAATATCGACGGGGCTTTGCGGCCATTATCAAGTCCCGCAGCTGCTGCGGAAGGCTCAGGTGGGTTTACAAGTGGAGTTTAACTAGACTGCAGCTCTCACTTTCTCTCCCTATTTTCTTCTTTTTCTTCATAGATACTATGACAATGTTGCCATTGCCTCGTCCACTACGAGCACACGCAAGTCCTCGCACTATCATCCACATGGCTCACGTAAGGGTCCTAGTAGTCCGGGCTTAAGAAAGACCAATGCCGTCTCCTACATTTATGAGCACAACTCGCTGCGACGACATAATCTGATGATGAAGCAGGACAGCAATTTATCGCAGCAGATGCTGCTGAAGCAGGATTCGCATGGTTCTCGACAATTTCTCATCAAGCAGGAGAGCGCCTGCAGCGATGCCTCCGGTAATCGGCGACTACTCTGCCAGCAGGACAGCAATGGTAGCAAGATCTCATTATCCAAACAGGATTCAATTGTGTCGTACATGGAAGCGCGTCGTGCCCAGGAACGTTCTGTGGACTCCACATTGACTCAACAGGACACAATTTCCATTGATTCGCGTCGAGGTGGCATAGGTGGCATAGGTGTCATTGGTGGTATGCCTGTCATATCAGCGTCATCTTCCCTGCTGGACAAGCGACAGAAGTTCGTCAAACAGGATTCGGTGATTAGCTTTGTAGACCAACGACCAGAGCCACGTCGTCACCAGCTCGTCAAGCAGGACTCCGTTATCTCGTTTGCCGACCAACGCCGTGGCCTGCTCTACAAGCAGGACTCCTTGATGACCAATCGATCAGGCGATGCGCCCACACATCATGTCTCCATTCTCAAGAAGACCGACTCGCAGCTTAGCTACGGCACTTGCTCGCCCCGACGCAATGTGGAGCTTTATGAGTAGACAAGAGCTAAATACCAACTAAGCACACACTCACACCTCCACACACTCATAAATAAATACATATATATATTAAATAGGCTATCAACACGAAATATTAGAGAGCGGAGAGTAGATAGCAGAGCAGTCGAAGGAAGAGGGAGCAGGGCAGAGAAGCAGAAAGAGGGACTGTGATAGAAGTCGAAGCCATGTACTGAGGCCATGGGCATGAGTTGGACCAATTTGTTAACACGATGTGCGGGCAAAGCAAAGCATAAAAATATCGCAGATAAGCTAGAAAAGCGAAAATAACTTAGGTTAGGCTAAGTTTGAATACCCTTGCAGAAATGGTGAGATATATAAACTGTTTGATATAGTAGTTCGTCGCAGATAATGGTCTCTGACTATTATAACAGTATGGCAAACAAAATTTGATCAATGTTCACTATCAATAGATTGCTTTTGTCGTACATAGATAAAGTGCACTCACGAATTAAGTCGAACATTTTTATAGAGCAATTGTTCCTATGACAGTTCTGCCTATATATATGCTTGTATATATGTAAATTATAGCAGATACATGATGAGATAATCTGCAAGGGTATTATACACATCCCGGGTGCCTCAGTCAGGATTGAAAGAGAGGAAGCGAGAGAGGTGCACGCAATGCACCTAAACTAAAAATAGTTATTAGATGTTTTATACGTGTTCCAATAGTTCTATAAACACAAACACACTCACAGAATACGATATAATTAAGAACGTATATTATATATATGTATATGGATAGTACATAATATATGTATATGTGCATCTAAAACTACTTTTGAATATGCCATATGGTATATTGGCACGCAGTTTTTAAGATTGTTTATACTCATTATCTTTGCTATTTATATCGAAATGTTGCATCACTTAAGAACCGAAACACCAAAATGTACTTGAGTGTTAGAGGGAGAGCATTTTTTTTACTAGCAATTGTCAGGGGAATCCTACTCAATCGTTTATTTGGGTAAAAATATTTTCTATGAAGAGTAAAGAGTGAAAAATAAAACAAACAGGCAAGTGTCCAAGTATCAAAGAACAAATAACACAAATTTGAGAAACACCGAGGTCTAAAGTAACGTACCTACTAAATTTTTGTATGAACAATTCTTACAATTTATATATTTACATGCATCTATATATATAAAATATATATATTTGTATTGATTTTGGAATAAGCAATATATATGCAATACACACTGGCACACGCACACACACCCACAGAAACACAAATATACATACAAATTCATCTACCAAACAACAATAATACATTTTATTAGAGTTTTACACGGAAAGGGGTTATATGAATCGAATCGAGATCAAAGATGTGGAGGTAAACATTGAAAAGCGCACAAGGCAGCAACAGTCGGCCATTTCAAATGTTTACGTAGCAGTTGATATACATACATATAATAATAATATACTATTTTTTAAATTTGAATTTCATTGCGTTTAGATAAGTACTACATACATACATAAGTCAAGTAGAAGCGATGCAGACGCTAAAATCTGCCTGAACGGAAATTCGCACTTAGCGTATCACAAATAAAAACAATAATCGAATATCGAATATCGAAACAAAATTAGCTAGGCTCTAAATATCAAACATAAGTTGATAACGGTAACTTAAGCTGTCCGAACGAAAATTCGCACTAAACGTATCACACATTAAAAAAAAAAAAACAATAATCGAATATCGAAATACAGCTCGTTGAGTTCTAAATACCAAGTCGATAACGAATACGATCAGTAAAACAATTTTAAACAATGACTAACTAATAAGCTGTACAATATAACTACCAACATACTTATATATCTATATACATATATTGATATATACAGTTACATAAAGAAAACTATGCAATTTTATTGTTAGCCAAAATTTTATAAATGTCAAGTAATAACTGTAAACAAAACATTTATATATATACAAAAGAGAAATGCATGAAAAATATATACTATATATATTCTTATCAAATTCAAAGAGTAAATATATAGCATTCGGCGCTGTTTTCGTGGCACGCTTTTGACAAAAGCCTATTTTACTAAGCATTTAGTTTGAACAATAAGCATACAGCTTCAAGTTTCAGAAAGCCTAAGATAATACAACAAAATGTGTTGCAGTCGGGCATAATCCTCTGCACAATGCGCGTTTAAGGTTATGAAAATATCTATAGTGATCCAACTGCAAAACTACGCGATGCTCGATCTAAAGTTATTAGCGAGAAACCCTGAAATGTTATTATACGAGGAGACATATGAGCATATAATCCACATTTTAAACCAATATCAAGTATAAACAATTTGTTACGGAGTATAACAGAATAGATTAAATATATAACAGAATAAATATTTTCCCAACGCCTAAAATGCAGCTACGAAATGCAAAACTAAATATGAATAATAAAATATTTTAAATAGATATACAATATACACACGAATGTATTCCAGTATATTATTAAAATAAATATCATTTATAAATGAAGATCATCATTATTATAATAATAATTATTATTATAATCATTATTATAATAATTGTTATTATTATTATCATTATTATTTCTATTACTATGTTTGAAATTCGAATTATGGTGTATTCAAATATTTGAAATATGAAAATAATATTATTAAATTATACATTACATAAATATATTTAATTTCATACTGTTCAGAATTATAGATCATAGAAATGAATTTAAATTGATGCGGCTAAATAAAAACAGTCATTGAATCACAGAAAACATTACCATTAAAATAAAAACATATAATAGCACAATCAAAAAGGTTTTTTTTTTTTTTTTTTAATTTTGTAATGGTTAACAAAAATATTACTAATCGAATTATCTATAAATTTTGTGCATAGTTTACTCCAGTTCTTCATCATAACGAGCATTTTTTTTTCTATTCATAACTTTTTTTATATACATAATACTTTATAGTCGGTATAAATATAAAATATGTATGCATTAACATTTTAAAAGAAACAATTTGTTTTTAAATTACAATAAATGGAAAATAGTACGATGAAATGAAATGTTCAAGCGAGATTTTGTAATATTATTGTATGACAACAATATATATAAACAAATAAATCAAGAATCGATATGTTATCAAGCTATATAATAATCATATATTCATATATATAAATATAATAAATAACAATAAATATTCATATATATGTTTACGGATATAAACTATAACTAACACCAAAGATACACGCATATTAGCAGAAATAAATGTAATAAATATTACTATTTAAAAAAAAAAAATGAACTCGTTTTACTTTTACTTTAGTAGTACTGGTTTTTCGGCAAGTGCATGAGCAGCTGTTACGAGTTCTTGGTGATTTCAAGGCGTGATATCGTTATCGGTGCCAGACTTAATTTTCTTTTTGAAGAAATTTAATCAGCTTGGAGTTTGTTATAATTGCTTATATTTGAAAATTGAAATTTTCTTAGAGGAAATAATGAATCGCTGGCAAAATCGTGTCGCGGTTATCACCGGCGCCAGTTCGGGCATTGGTGCTGCATGTTGCAAGGATCTTGTGGCAAAGGGCATGATTGTTGTGGGAATGGCGCGACGTTTAGATAGACTTCAACAGCTGAAAGCAGATCTGCCAACTGAGCAGTCGGCACGTTTTTATGGCCACAAGTGTGATGTGAGCGTTGAGCAACAGGTAATCGATTCCTTTGCCTGGATCGACGAAACCCTGGGAGGTGCGGATGTATTGGTAAATAATGCAGGCATTGTACGTCGTGTACGCATTACAGACGAGGGCAACGGCGAAGATCTGAGAGATATCTTAAATACGAATGTGTTGGGTGTTAGTTGGTGTACACGCCAGGCCTTCAACTCTATGAACCGTCGCAAGATAACCGATGGACATGTAGTTATTATCAATAGTATAGCTGGTCACGAAGTACCCAAAGCTCCAGGCTTTAGTTTTAACATGTATGCACCATCGAAGCATGCCATTACTGCACTCACCGAAGTGCTGCGCCAGGAATTTCAGAACAAAGGCACCATGACTAAAATAACGGTGAGTACTGTGCTATTTATATAAAATTGTAATTCATTTGTAATACATTTTTACTTCCAGAGTATTAGTCCCGGCGTTGTCGACACTGAAATCTTTGACTCTAATTCGCCCGAGGTAGTGGCTAAAATGCCCATGTTACTTCCTGAAAATGTAGCCGATGCTGTTAGCTACTGTATTCAGACGCCGCCCAATGTGCAGATCCATGAGTTAATTATCAAGCCGATAGGAGAATTATTCTAAACAGATTTTGAACTTATTCCGACGATTATAATTTTGTAATAAATCCTAAAAAAAAGTTTAACAAAAAACCAATGTTTATGTTAAATTTTTAAATATACATATGTATATGTATACATATATCGATTGGTATTCGCATCGAAAGCCATTATGAACAATTCGTAATCGATTGCTTACTATCATCGATATCATTTGCCAGCAGTCGTCGTTCGTGTCGGGTATTGTTTTTATTTTATATTAATTTGTAAAGTCATCTGTTAATTGCTTAATTGGTTACTGTTCATTATATATTGCAATAAAAACGCGTTTTTTTCCCCTGCGGTACGCATAACCGTATTGGTTGCCCTGCACTAACGAAAGCTAATTTAATTACACAAAGACAAAATATCTGTTTGTCTGTCTGTCAGTCTACGTCATAGCTATTTTCGTACAAACACTACTATCTATCTACATATAATATGGAAGACCAACAACAACAAGTGGCGCCAATGGAAGAGGAGCAACTAGGCATCGAGGACAGCATGAAGCATTGCTTTGAGAACCTCATTGTCATCGATGTAGGCGCAAATTTGACCAACAAGAAGTATAGCCGAGATCTGGATTCCGTTGTTCAAAGAGCAAGAGACGCAGGTTCGTTTACCAATATTCTGATAAGATTTATAAGAGACAATTTGGGTGCGGCTAACGGTCATCGAGAGCGCACACACACGCATTGAAGAAGGTCAATCGGATGACAGGCGATAAACATGCAACACGTGTGTATGTGTGTGAGTGTGCGTGTGTTTCTATGTGAGAATATCGTGTGTGCCAATGCACCATATACAGTGAAAGCTCTGCCTACAAGCCGCAAACTATCTTGTTTAAAGCAAGTGGTATCCGTAGGTGAAAAGCAGTACACATTGTATGCTTCATTTGCTTTATTAACTCTTGCATAAGTATGTTTAACAATTTTAATATATGCTTCTTTATGCATGCATAACAATATATATGTACATATATATATTACAGGTGTTCAGAAGCTAATGGTACACGGCACTTCGGTCAAATCCAGCAAGGAAGCGTTGCGTCTTTCGCGTATTTATCCCGACATTATCTATTCGACTGCTGGCATACATCCGCACGACTCAAAGTCAATTGTGGAAGAGCCGACCACATGGTTCGACTTTGAGCATATTGCACAGGCGCTAGAGTGCGTCGCGATTGGTCCATGTGGATTGGACTACCAGCGCGATTTCTCCGAGCCAAATGTGCAAAAACAGATATTTGCCAAGCAACTGCACTTGGCAATTCATCTAAAGAAACCTCTGCTGATACACGAGCGATCGGCTCAGCATGATGTACTCGAAATACTCGACACGTAAGATGATAAAATACATGTTTTTAATATAATTTATATTGATACTCATTGCTTTGCAGCTTTGAGAATCTTCCGCCAGTTATCATTAGAGGTTTCATGGGTACCGCTGAGGAGGCGCTCAAATATCTGGATCGTAGATTCTACATCAGCTTGACTGGGTACTTGTGCAAGGATAAATCTGATACAGGCGTGCGCCGGCTGCTCGATAATGGAACGTTGCCACTGGACAGGCTGCTGGTGGAAACTGATGCTCCGTTTATGTATCCCAATACGCGAGCTTCCAAGCTGCCGCAGCATGTGAAGAGTGGCATAACAGAACGATCGCTGTTATATTTACACAGGTGGGATTAGTTTTCAAAAATAATTAAATTATTCTTGTGTTTATGTATCTATTAGATATTGCACCTTTCAACGCAACGAGCCCTGCAGCCTGCCAGCAATTGTGGAAATGATTGCTGCTTTTATGAAGAAAACACCCGATGAGGTCGCCTTGGCCACTGCCTTCAATGCCTTAAAGTTGTTTGGCTTGTCCTAAATATGGTGCAAGTGCTTCAATATATATTTTTATCGAGCCTGAGATTCACACGAGAGACTCACAACATGTGCCTTAAATACTAATCGAATTCCGGATGTGCGAAACCCTGAGAACACATAAACACATACACATACACATACACAAACGAACTCTATCCACACACAAACTCATACAATTACGACGCATTCGCATGCGACTTGCAAGAAATACTTCATAATTCTCCTTCCTATATATTTTATATCATAACTGCGAATTTTTGTTTATGTGCAAGTTTTGCAAACTTAGCTTTAAGATGTTTGGTAAGCAATGACTTTGTTTACAACCGAATTCGGTGCCAAGGTGGTGCCAAGTGAACCGGAGGTATTGTCAGAGACGCTCGTTCAATTTGCGCCTGTTCTCCACTGTTTCACACTATACGAAGCGTGCGCTTCGTGACTGTTAAATGCTGCAGCTCTTAGTTATTTTCATTGTGTTTAGTTTTCACACAGATATTTTGTCTATATTCTTAATATATTTTGTTTAGTTAGGATTTATTTTTTGTAAACCAACCTTGTGGGTGTTTCGTTTAGTTTAATGATACTTTTGTACATATTTATTTTTGTTGTTCGTTGAGAAGATGATGATGATGATGATAATAATGATAATGATTATTATGGTAAACGTGATGTGATCATTTTATGAGCTAAATATTTATATAATATTCACATTTAGTTAGTGCTATGAGTATACATAAACAATATATAAACCAACTATATTTTGTTGAATTTACATACATTTACCAACAAACATATGTGATGCTCTATATACGTTGTACGTTGAACTGATCAACTAATGGGTGTGCATGAAAATAGCTTTATGCCCTTTCTTCGCACAGACTCACACATATACACACTATTTTCCATTTGAATAAAGATAAAGCGAATTTAAATAAAATATTAGTTTTTTTTTTTTGTATTTTGACAATAGAATACTCTTGTGCAATATATTTCAGTACTTATATAATATATTATATTTATAAAAACCTTGCCTTCATAATTTATATATAACAACATTAAATATTCTATTTTCTAAGGCAACTATATATCTATTCGATTTTGATGAGAATGCATTTCCCAATGTAGTTATATTACGCTATATATTAATATAATCCCGCCTTCTCTTGACATACATATGTATGTTCAGAGAAGGATCTATCCCAATTTTGAAGCTATTAGAAAAGAAATTATATATAATTTGACTATGGCTGCGGAGTTACACATGTCATGCTATATAGGTAATATCTCCATTTAGCATGGTATAACAAAACTGAGGTTCCAACAAATATATTTGTATTTGGTTTGATTGCAGCAATATTTTTGCTTTTAAAAGCGTTGAATGTTTTTCAAGTCTTCAAACTGCTTCAGTCTATGCAAATTGTCCCACCATTGTTTAAGCCGATGACGCAGTATCAAGGCGAACCAAGGTGTCAATGGAGCACTGAATTTGGCTATCGTTTCGTCGATCTCTTCTCGTTTTATGTAGCGCACCTCGCTAACCTCGTTGGCATTGGGCTTTAAAGTGACATCTTTTTGAAGGAAAAGTATATAATCAATCTCATGTTCGCCCCAGACGCCGTCCCCCGTATTTGCATAGTGAATGCGTGTTAAGTAATTAAAGTGATCGGGCTCAATCTCATTCGTGGGTATGCCTAATTCGTAGTTCAATCGTCGTTGGGCCGCCAAACGTATGCCAAGAGCATTAGATTCCTGTCGTTCCTGATCAATGTCATACAATGGGTGACTACAACAAGCATTCGTATATGTGTCTGGGAAAGTTATCTGAAACGGACTGTGCATGAATATTAATAAGAATAAATCTCGATTTCGCAATTCTCACTTTGTGCACAGAGCGCCTTTGTACGAGCATCTCGCCCTTAGAGTTGAATAGAAACACGCTAAAAGCGCGATGCAGCTTAACATCGCCCGTTTCGGGCTGTACACGATGGCAATCAGCCTTGGTTGCAGCACCGATTGGTTTGTCGTGCTCGTCCACTAGGATACACTGCTCCTTTAAAGCATGAGCTTGGAGAGGATCATGTATTTCAAGGTTCGCATGCTTCTGTTGGCCGATAGATATGGTGCTGCATTTACGAAGCAACTGAATACGCGACCAAAGATTTAAGCGCGACGTCAACATTTTTTGGTAATTGAGGTGTTAATGACTAGCTTCACGTTGGGCCCTAAACAAATTTGTATAAAAAGTGAAAACGTAATCGTATTGAATATTTGGTGTTGCCAACTAACGTGTATGTGTTGGTGTTAGGCAGCACTGGTCATACTCGACAGCTGTTCGTCAGCTGCTTCAGCCCTGGGAATAGTGATACACATTTGCTCATAATCAGTTTTTCGCTGCATCCATAGCTGAAAATTAATTATAAGTAGCAGTGTAATTACATTAGTAATTACCTATACACACACTCCAAAATGGTAAGCATAATATTTATAATAAATTAGAGTATGGATATTCAATCAGAGTATTTGTTTAACACCTGCGCAGATCCGATTTATACTCATACAAAATCGTGCAGGCAAAACTCGCCTGGCCAAATGGTATATGAACTTTGATGACGACGAAAAACAAAAATTGATCGAAGAGGTGCACGCTGTGGTCACAGTCCGGGATGCCAAGCACACAAACTTTGTGGAGGTATTAGCAATAGCATTTAAATTCTACTGACTAGCTAATTAACTGTATCCATTCACAGTTTCGTAACTTCAAAATCGTGTACAGACGCTATGCGGGTCTCTACTTTTGCATTTGCGTGGACGTCAACGATAATAATCTGTGCTATCTGGAGGCCATACATAACTTTGTAGAGGTGCTTAACGAGTATTTCCATAACGTGTGCGAGCTGGATCTCGTTTTTAATTTCTACAAGGTGTATAGTGTTGTTGATGAGATGTTTTTGGCTGGCGAGATACGCGAGACCTCACAGACGAAAGTGCTCAAACAGTTACTAACATTAAACTCATTGGAATAGACAGTTTTCCACCCACTAAAATGATGCATTCCCCATTGCCCGCTTATCGAATATTCATATAATATAATATAATATTGTACTATTTATCTATATGTGTTCTATATATGCAAGCAAATCCACTCTCAAATGTTAAAGAATTTTTGTTTACGAGTTCAATAATTTATATTAAGAGATTATATGCAGATGCAACTATTAAAGAATATTCCAATCAGTTTTACTGATAACTGCATAGATATACATACATATGGACACACATAAATGTATATATACATATGAACGGACATAGGAGTATGTATGTAGTTTTGATGGTTGCCGCCCACCAGGTTACAGATAGCACTAGCTGACGCAGCCCTGGTTATTACGTTACTCAACACTCTACTGACGACACTTTACCACACTAATGCCACTTCGTCATTTTTTCAGTCGCCATTGTTCTCGTTCTCGGCTGTCGAATTTGTTGGAAATAATCAAATTTCCTTTAAATTCGTCGCAATAAATACAAATAGAAGTTAGAAAAATAAACAATTTTTGGAGTACACAGTGCATAGTGCGCGTTATATCGCAACAAAAGGCCGCCAATCGAAATAAAATACCCGTCAGACTCGCCAGTTAACCGAGCAGCTCAAACGAAATTGAATATTTCGTTCGTGGCAAAAAAATAATAAATCTTTAACAAGAAATCCACCCGAAACTAAAAAATGTCATCTATGAATCCAGAATAGTAAGTTAATTGCATGTAATTGAGATGTATTGATATGCACAAAGGAAAACCTTGTACTCATCCGCGTTCCATAACCAGCACTGGTCACTTTTTTTTCATTCTTTTGTCGTTTCTGCGACGTCATTTTTGCGACGTCCACGACGACTCTTTGGTAGTCACTGCGGTCCCACACCCTTTAAACGAGTAATTTTACTGAATATTAATGGCATTGACTAAAAACAGCATACGATTTTAAATTGGTATAGAAACTATACATATATGCGATACAAACATATAGAACATATATGTATATATATATATATACACATATATATATGTGTGTAGATATTAATGTTTTAAATAAGTGTGATAAAAGTGGAGAAATCCAAGTTTTCTGATTGTGTTTTTAGTTGTTTCGAATGGCTGCGAATGTTGCTGACAGCTAGCCAGCTAGCGAACAGGGCAGTCCGCAAGCCCTTGTCTTCGCCTCTCACTCCCGCTATCGTTGTCGTTGCCTTTATGTCAGCTTTGGCTATGCTGTTGATTTGTGGGGCGGATGAGTCACCTGCCCAGCGTCTCCAACCCCCTCCCTTGCGCACACATTGTTGTTGTTTGACTGCTTTGCGCCGCGCTGTTATGTTGTTTTATTTTTCTCAGTCGATGCTGCTGCTGGTGCTACGTAATCAATTTTCCATCTATGTTGAGTGTTTTGTTTTCTTTCGTTGCAATTGAACTTTCGCAGATTCGTTCACTCGTAATTGAGTAAGCAATGAAAGCTTCCCTTACTTATTTTATTTTTCATATTTCAAACTTTCAATTTCTAAAGCTAATAAGTTTTTAAATAAAAAATAACAAGATTTTAAGTATAAGAACTACCCATAAATTGAAATGGAAACTGAACTGTGCCTTAATAAAATTTCAAAGAAGTTGTGTACAAATGTAAGAGAGTGCTGTTGTTATTATCTATTTCTATTTTTGTCTATGTAGATGTTTACGAATGAGTTGTATTCACCGCTTAGCAAAACAAAAACAATAACAGAATCGACTTTTTTTTTAGCTTTCACTGTAGATGTAGCTGCATTCGCAGCTACATAAGCGACAAATTTTTTAGAGATTAGTTGTCAAACAATGAATATAAGCAGGTTGTTTCAACGGTGTATAAGCGATAAGATAAGTAATTATAATAGAGCTGTTGCGCTAAGCGATATTGTGTTGAATTATTTATGCTTTGAGTATAACGCACCTTTTTTTTGCTTTTACAGCGACTATCTTTTCAAACTGCTGTTGATCGGCGACTCCGGCGTTGGAAAGTCCTGCCTGCTGCTTCGATTTGCCGATGACACATATACAGAGAGCTATATCAGCACGATTGGTGTGGACTTTGTAAGTCTATCCACATTTGTAATTAGCCGAACATGATATTCAATGACTCAACCTGTTATTTCTTACAGAAAATTAGAACCATAGAATTGGATGGAAAAACGATTAAATTGCAAATAGTAAGTAAGCCACCATATGCAGGGAATAATTAAAAACTAAATCATATATTCTTTGTAGTGGGATACTGCTGGACAGGAGCGCTTCCGTACTATCACATCGTCATATTATCGTGGCGCGCACGGCATCATTGTGGTTTACGATTGCACGGACCAGGAGTCCTTTAATAATGTGAAGCAATGGCTGGAAGAAATCGAGCGATATGCATGTGAAAATGTTAACAAGTTGCTAGTTGGCAACAAAAGTGATTTAACTACTAAGAAAGTTGTGGATCATACAACAGCTGCGGTACGATTGAAAATCCTAGTCCCACTTTGTAAATTCAATTGATATTTCTATTTTTCGTTACATTTGCAGGAGTACGCACATCAGTTAGGCATTCCATTCCTTGAAACTTCGGCCAAGAGCGCCACTAATGTGGAGCAGGCATTCATGACGATGGCTGCCGAGATTAAGAATCGTGTCGGTCCGCCGTCCAGCGCCACCGACAATGCAAGCAAAGTGAAAATCGATCAGGGGCGTCCAGTGGAGAACACCAGATCTGGTTGTTGCTGAATAACTCTGATTGTGAATCATTATTTTATTATACAATTAAACAAAATTTAAATATAATAAATTAAAACAAAACAAAACACGGCAAAAATAAAAAACATGCAAATCATAATAATAACAAAACAAGGAATGGAATTATATAGTAATAATAATGATGCGTATAGAAGAGTATAAGAAAAAGCGGACCTTTCTATGATGAAGCTGATCACAATTTTCGCAATTAAATCACAGACACACACACACAGGATATATACTGCTATGTACTACCCTTATCCCTGACTATTATCCTTTGTTTTTATTATAATTCTGTTTATAAGTAGTGCAAAAATACAAAAATCTTTCAAACTGGTGTATTAATTAACTTAATCTAAATTTAAACTAAACTTAAGAGTTACTTACCACAGCAGCGCGAAACGATACCGATAACTAAGGCGATAGCAATAGCGATACCGATTACTATTAATACTTATATCCATAAACAAGTTAATGAATGCAAAAAATAAAAAAGAAAACAAAAACTGCGTTTCTTATAGCCTAGACCCTATTTGTAGTTATATCTAGTTACCATTTTCACATTATCTTAACTATTCAGTCGCATGTCTGTCATATTGTAATTATTATGTAAATCAAAAAATCAAAAACCAATTTACTAGAACCAACGACAACAATTTTATGTGAATGAGAATCGCGCACGATTTGTTTAGGCAGATAAAGTTAAAAAAAAGATACTATATATATATATATATAATTGATGACAGTGACAATTAGACGTTTAATAAACATTTCATAAACATAAGCCGTCGTAACACATTTATGGTCGGGAGTACAAAAATAATATATAAATTGTTTTTATGACTGATGATTGCGTAAATAATAAAAATTTCACCGTCTAATTAGATTATATTAAACAATTTTAATGGTTTAAACTAGTTTATTTATTCGGAGCATCGAGTTCTATTCATCAGAATATTTCGCAGTATTCATTGGAATCCGAATCAAAAAATCTTAAACCCTTAAAATGATATCAGAGATATATCCTTTTCGACTCATGTGAAGCACGAATCTCCCCCGACTTGATTGGCATTCAAGAGTCTGCTCAAGTTAGAAGGATAATAGATTTTGGGCTTTGGGTTCCAAAACGTATCTTTTCTAGGTGTTTATTGACTTCTTCTGAGGTACTTCAGTCTTTACAAATAAAATTTCTTCTATGAACTACGACTATTGACTAATTCTTTGTGAATTCAACTAAATACAATATGTGAGCTTAGATTTTAGCGCTTCGTTCATGCAAACACGCAGTCGTAACTGTAGCAGCTGTGGTGCCAATTATGGCGGCTCCAAGGGGTCCTTTCTCTCGGTCCCTCTCCCGCTCCCGTTCACCTAATCCTATGGAGGTGGAGAGGCTGTTGCTGCGCCAGGTGGAGGAAGTATTGCGTTCAGTGCCCGACGATGTGGATATGGAGTTGATTAGAAAGGTGGCCTCGCGGCGTAACGTACGGTGTGCTCGATGAGCATGTCCCGCATTGAATACCGTGGCACCTTCCTCCTCCCCGTTAGCCTTTTGGTCCTGGCGAGGCGCAGTCTGCCGTTGACTGCGTCCGGCGAAAGTAGGATAGTGATAATAGCCATGATGATGGAGATGATGATGATGCGACCGCTGACCAAAGCAACTAAGCAGCAGACGCCAAAATCCGCTGCGAAACTTGGACGACATCAAATTATATAGTATAGGATTCATGGCCGAGTTAAGATAAAGCATAAAACGTGAAAAGTACAAGAGATTGTAATAGCCCGCTATGCCAAGCTGCTGCACATCTTCTGCGCTGGCCGTGATCACCCACAGCGTAAAAGCTCGAAAGGGTAGGAGGCAGACAAAGAAGCTAGACACAACGGCCACCAGCATAAAGATCACCTGCTTACGATGCTTCCTCATTCCATTGCTCTGCTGATGGCTACTGCCCTTTGAGCTAGAAATCTGTTGCTGCTGCTGCTGCTGGCGGCGAGGTGGGTCTGTGGAATGCGCTGTTTGGGCGCAGCAGCTTGTATGCGATGGCTGCATAGAGCACCACAAGTATACCAAAGGGAAGAAAGAAGAAGAGTGTGATGGTGCCCACAAAGTAGACGATGGGCCAAAAGCCATCGGCGGCCGTGGTGCAAACGGGGGCATCGGTGCCATCGCCATACGGCTCCACGCTGTAGCTGGAGATGGCGATAATGGGACTGCAAGAATTGAAATCATATATAATATGAATATGTATGTATCTATCAGCACATAAAGATGTCTGCAAACTTTCAACATTTAAACAATAAAATCCACATCTAAAACCATATATTATTTGAGCAAGTTGTCGGTAGAACGAAAACGTCACACTTGAAACTTTTTAAAGTTTGAAAAGTAAAACGATGTCCCTACGAAAATAACTTTATTGATAGCCTGGCTATAACTGGCTATAAGGTAATTGAAGATAAATAGTGAAAACTATGCATATACATATATACTTATACAATATGTATATTATATAAAATTATAATTAATTAGGTTTTGTATTTAAATGATATAATTGTTGGAAAAATAACAAGTAAGAAGGCTCTAGTCGAGACGGCTCGACTACGAGATCCCCTGAACCCTGCAAAAAAGTGATACTCTTCTTCTTTACGCACTTATGAGCGCGCGCTCTGCTAACCGCGCAGTTGCTGCCGTGGCTTGGGGGTGGGTTGGGCTGAACTTTGGACGCCTATAACTCCATTTCTAGATGGACGATCTTGATGAAATTTTCAGAGTAGATTAGGAGTATCTAAATCTATCTATGTGCCGAATTGCAAGTCTCTAGTAATTGAAATGCGTTTTTTTTAAATTGGGGGCGAAGGGGGCGTGGCATCCAAAATCTGTAAATTACATAATCTGCGTATCCATAATATCTATCTAAATAAATAAATTTCGATTTTTTATCGATAATTTCGAAATGGGATGAGTTATCGAAAAAACAAAATAAACTCGTACTGCGTAGCTAACATACGCATGTTCATGTGAAATTTCAGCTCTCTAGCTTTTGTAGTTTCCGAAATCTCGACGTTCATACGGACGGACGGACAGACGGACAGGGCTCAATCAACTTATTTATTTATGCTGATCAAGAATATATATACTTTATTGGGTCTGCGACGTCTCCTTCTGCCTGTTACATACATTTTCACAAAACCATTATACCCTGAATTCCCATTTTTAATGGGTTCAGGGTATAAAAAGTACGATTCGACCATCGAATGCAATAATAAATATTTGATATTATATTTGATATTTTTTTTGATTCAAAAAGTTAAGCGGGCTCAAAAAGATATTACCTCAGCAATAAACCAACTCATTTTATGTTGTACCGTATTAATTAAATTAATTAATTTATTTATTTTGATTTATTTTTTAGGTAGAATAAGTTGTTATGAAACAGGATAAGCTTGTTCGTATATATCGCTTTCACTGTTCTTGCAGACAAACATAATATATTTAAAATATTTTTACTATATTCTAATCAGGAAAATACAAATTGCATTTCGCTTTGCGTGTGATTAAGCAAATGTCTCCAGTTGTAAAAAAAATTGCAAATTGAGCGCTTCTACTATACAAGGTAAGTGCATGCTTATACTATACAAGGTAAGTACATGTGGGAGTATATATATAAAAATATTTTATTTATATATATACATAAATATATATTTATATGTGTATGTGTGTGTATTCACATGCGAGCTGTGCATTGCTAAATTTTATTTATTTATTTGTGCCGCAAAGTAAGCAACACTATTTTTCTTGATTTGGGGTGGACCCAAATAACGAATTTCAGGAAAAGCGTCAAAGAAGTGAAACTATAATATATATTTCAATACAACTAAATCAGGGTTATCCGACGTGCTGATGGGCACGCAAAGCGCATATAAAGCCATTTCCATTTTCTGTTCTTTTTACATGCCAGTTAATAGCTCTGCCACGCCTCAAGCCCCAATCTCAATAGTTGGTACCGCTTTGGCTGTCGCTGCTGTTATTTATCTTTGGCACATTCATTCGAGTTTAATAGCCCGAAAAATTGATTGTTTTTGTGTGTGTGTGCGGAAATATGTGAAATGAAAGAACCTGGTAGAATGTGAGCTCTGGTCTTGTCAATGGCAATGGCATCGATTATGGGCGTAGTATGCCAGCTAAGTGAAGCGTAAGTGTAAACGGGTTGCACCCTATTTTTCATGCCTACACAGCTGCTCGGGTTACTGCTCCTGTTGCTCCTTTGTTTCCTTCAAGCACTGCTGCTGTTTTTCCTGCATCCTCATCGTAACTGATTTGTTGTTTTGGGTAGCGCTTGCTTCGCAATGTGGAATTCTGAAGCATGGCCATGGCCTCTAGCTCGCTGCCACAGGGCAAATGGAGCTCGATCTTTAAGCGCGTGCGACTTATCTCCTCACTGCTTCGTCGATTAGAGCTACGGGACAGGATAGTTGAGTTTGTAGCAGCCGTTGCATTCGAGGAGTTCGTGTTGGTGCCCGAACCCAAAGATTGTTGGCCACGTGATTCATTTGCATCGCTGCGCCTGCTTCCTAGAGTGAGTAGCTGCCAGAGCATTTGGCCAACGTCGTGGCAAAGGCGAGCGAAGCCCTTGCGAAACTTGGTGGACATCAGATTGTAGAGTATGGGATTTATGGCCGAGTTGAGATAGAGCATTATGCGGCAAAAGTATAGTAAGCTGTAATAACGAACCAAGCCCATGTCGTGCAACGTCTGATCCGTACTCAGTATGATCCACAGTGTGAGCAGGCGAAAGGGCAGCAGGCAAATAAAAAATGACAGCACTACAGCACCCAACATTAGCACCACCTGCTTGCGCGCCTTTAAACTCAACTCCGGTTTGGTGGGTCGAGCACGCAGCATAGCGCCCTGATTGGAGATAAGGTTCCGTGCAATAATGCTGTACAGTACAATTAACATGAGGAACGGCAGCACGAAGAATACGGATATAGTCATCAAAAAGAAACCGATGGTCGATACGCCAATCGCTTGGGTCAGGCAAACGGGCACCGACGATCCATCAATATACTCAACCAGTTTGTACTCAGCCACCCAAAGTATGGGGCTATAAGAGAGAAAGAAATATATTTGGAGAGAACCGTTGAAGGATGTAACTGTTTAAGTAAATGAATGCTAGAGACACGGAGAGAGAGACAGAGAAAGAGAGGGAGAGTGAGAGAGAGAGAGACAGAGAGAGAGAGTGATAGAGAGAAAGAGAGAGTGGGAGAGAGTGGTGGTGAAGTATGTGATACATTGATTTAAAAAACAGTCTTACAATATTCGGTATGTGCGGTAAGAGCCATATGGAAATGGGGTTGGAGAAGCAATCATGAAACCAAACAGGGATAGAGAAGAAGACTTGGTAATGTATGTGTAGAAAGAGATAGATCATACAAACAGAGAGGGAGAGAGAGAGAGAGAGAGAGACAACGGTATAGAGAAAGAGAACGACTGAGAAAAAGAGAGAAGAGAAAGAATGTGACACACAGAAAGTGAGAGAAAGAAAGCGAGACAGAGAGAGAGAGAGAGAAAGAGTGGTTGGGAGTGAGACAGAAGAATAGGGTGTATAGAGAGAGGGGGATATAAAGAGAGAGAGAGAGAGAGAGAGGGAAATAGACAGAGAGAGCATGCGTCTCCCTTCGCAGTCCGAGGACGATGAGCGTTTGGGACAGATTCTAGCTTAGCTGAATTAATGGGCGCTAGGCGCCGCTGACAGCCACGCCTACCACCTATCGCCCACACAGGCACATGCTGTGTTGCAGGATTTGTGAAATTAAAAAGGGTCGTTGACCGTACTTTTGGGCGGTCGCAATAACAGAAGGTGGCAATGAAATGTAAATTCTTCAATGATAGCCTACATTTCCGGATGCTTATTAAAGATGACAGCGGGCAGATAATGACAGCCGAACGGAGCACAATGGGCAGTCAGATACTGAATGAGGCCGAACAAAAAATCATGAATACCCTAAGACCAAGCTCAGAGGATGTGTAATGAATGAGAATAAAGCAGCGAAGAAGGTCGGGTATACGGGGAAAGACGTAACACGAACTGCCAATGTTTAGCATGTAAATGGAGAAGTCAATGTTAAACAAAAACCAGAAGCAAACACCAGCAGTAGAAAATTGTTTAATTCGGCAATCCGACTAATGAATGCACTAATTGCGTTCGCTCCGCCTTTGGTTAGTCTGAAAAGTAAGCGCGCTTAACTTGACAGATTGAAGGCTTCGATATTTTAAGTACATTCCATGTAATAGATGTCTTATTGAAAAAATGTATACGGCTAAGATACATATACATACATATGTATAATACAACACATTTCGTGAAGAAAAGCTTGAATACCCAGTGCAATGCCATTAAATGGACATAGGAAACTAGGGAATGGAAAACAAACACAAAACATTAAAAATGGCCGCGATTGACACTTATAATTAATGAGTAAATGGAACTTAATGCCTGACTGCATAGATACGCGCACAGAAATGGAATGCGGAAATGGAAATGGAAACGAAAATGGAATTAGCTTTAGTATGTTGCTGTTGATATAAGTATACTACAATATATAAATATGCTATACAGAAACTAAATAGAGAGAGCTGGTTAGTACTATGAGAAGAACATGCAATAGAAATTGTTTAGATTACGAAATTCGAAACATTCAATAAAATTATTATAGGCGAGCTGATAGCGACAGGTAGAAAGTGTCCAGACTTACCTCGTAAAGAGCGCAGCGATTCCCCAAGCTAGGACGCAGATGAGAATCGCACGAGCTTTGGTGCACACATATCCTGCCTTCAATGGCTCACATATGGCATAGTATCTCTCGAATGAAATGGCCAGAATGGTTAGAACGCTGGCATGTGCCACAGTCAGCTCCACAAAAGGCACAGCCTTGCCTGCAAATCAAAGAAATGCAAATATTATCGAAAAAAGGGATACATTCGATTGGAGCCTACACATCTCATGGCCCAGCACCCAGGTCTCTGGACGTGTGTTCACCTCGACGAGGACGGTGGGCGTGCAGACGAGTAGCACCAACAAATCGGCAATGCTTAAATTGGTAAGGAAAATGTTTGTGGAATTACGCATATCTTTCGTCTTCACTATAACAATGGGCACCTGCGAAGGGAGAGGAATAATTTGATAAGCTTAATTGATTGATTCACCGATCAATCAGAATGGCAATCAGTCTATCAATCAATCCACTCACCATCACATTCCCGATGACGCCCAGCAGCATTATGATTATGCAGAAGAACATGGCGGTTGTGCGTATATACGATGGAATCTGTGGCAGCATCTGCTCAGAATCCCCTTCGGCGAACGCATCGCTGGCGCTTGCATTGCCCTTGTTGCTGGCGTTGTAGTTAATGTTGAAATTGTTGTTAATGCCGTGAGTGTTGTTGTAGGCTGGAATACTATTAGTTGCGTTGTACGCGCCATGGTCGCTACGAGCAGCGCTACGGGATAGCCCAGCGTGCTGCGTCGTCGTCCTTGTTGCAGCAGCATCTTGAGGTGTTATTGTTGTTACTGCTGTTATTGTTGTTATTGTTGTTGTTGTTATTGTTGTTGCTGCTACTGCTATCGATATTGGTAGGAGAAGTAGCAGCACTATCAGCTGCGGCTGCTGCCTGCGCCTGGCCACAGCTTGTGAGGCAGCAGCGACGCCGAGGCAGCCGCTTAACAATGTCGTCGTCCTGCGTTAATATTTGCTGAAAATTTCGAATTTAGTTAGCTTTACTTGTATATCCGATTTAAGGAACAGTTAAGAAATCTGCGTATCCATAATATCTATCTAAATAAACAAATTTGTTTTCTAGCTGAAACGGTGTAGAAGTTATGCCTAAAAAACCTAAAAAATGTAGCAACTGCGCAGTTAGCAGAACGAAGAGTATCACTTTTTTTGCAGGGTTCAGGGTATCTCGTAGTTGAGCCGTCTCGACTAGAGCCTTCTTACTTGTTTTAAATTGGAAATGGGATGAGTTTTCAAAAAAAAAAAAAAAAACAATCTCGTACTGCGTAACTAACATACGAGTGTTCATGTGAAATTTCAGCTCTCTAGCTTTTGTAGTTTCCGAAATCTCGACGTTCAAACGGACGGACGGACGGACGGACGGACAGACGGACAGACGGACAGAATTCCCATTTTCAATGGGTTCAGGGTATAAAAAAACTTAAAAAGCTGATCTTTAAAATATTTATCATGTGAATATGTATAATATACACATATATTTGCATATTAGAGGAATTCTACGAAGAGTAAATAATGGCTACAGTTAACATTAGAGGACTTACCGTTTACGCAGCGCCCCGCTGTTTGATTTGACTTGGGGTTAGAAGACGTACGCACGTATCGTTCGAGCCGTGCTCTTTAAGCATGCGTTAATGAAATTAAGAGTTCGTTAAATTTACGATGTCCGCTCCAGTTGCAGCTCCTTTAGTCTTCTGCCTGTTCTCCTGCAATGCTGCCCCGCGGCGACATTAAACAAATCAATCAGTGGGGCTTTGTGGTTGTCCCTGTCGCCAACAGCAACAGTAAAAGCAACAGCAGCAGCCAGTTGGATTATGTCCTGTGGCAGCAAAAGTGTCTGGGATTAGCATTTAAGTAGCCTTTGGCAGCCTCTTACAACTAAACGGACTCGGACCCGGACCAGGACCCGACTAACTAACTAACGATAATGAGTGGAAGTTCATTAGGCCCTGCCATTTACATAACATTAAAACATCCGATGAATGCGATTAACACTGCCTCTCTGTCTCATCCCCTTTTCCCCTCACATACACTCGATGTTTGTCTTTGGCTGGCTTTTAATTGCCTTCAGGACTGCCATGTTTATGTAAAGATTGTCAATGATTGGAGGATATTGCTTTCAAATTATTTAGTTAAATATTAAGTCAATTTATTTATTTATATTTATATATACATATGTAATTCTTTTTAATACTCATTTATTTAGTAAAGTTGTGTGATGCATATACTCCTATTTATATAACCACTCAACAATGTAAAGCTAAAATAATTTTATCTACTTTTCGAACAGACGACAACCCTGGCTGCAATCTCTACTCTTGGCTAACTGACGATTATCACTAGCCTCTGCCACATCACTCGAAATGGCTTTATTAAATCTCCATTTTTGCGCAAGTCCCTATGATGCTTAATTGTATTACATTCACACACACACACACACACACGAAAAAGCATGCAAAAACATTCTCTCAAACACAGGCAATGGACAGGACTTCCGTTTTGCTTGTGTCTGCCCCTTGCAGCGGCAGCGCTATTTTGATTAATTCGATAAATTCATTATGTGCGCACCATATTGGTTATGTTCCGGCCCCTCGCTCGTTACCCTCCTCGATGAAGATTCTGATACGGATGCTGTTTCGCATGTCCTTTCGTCCAAGCTGTGTTGTCCTGTCATGAGTTGTCCGGAGTCTGGGTTCAATGTGCTCAAATGACATAACAAGGCAGTTTGTGCCACATTTGGCTGAAAAATGCGACTTTAACGATGTTGACAATGGGCATCAGTTGGACTGAAGACCGAGGACCTAGCACAGGAGCCAATCCTAGAATGACTCAGTGCAGGACAATAAAGCTAAATTGGCCAAAGGACAAAAAATACTCGTGGCTAGAGGAGATTGTATGCTCGCATAATTATTTTTAAAACTTTCTCGAGTACAAAGACAAATGAAGTGCCCAGAAGTTCAGCTTAGTTATATAAACTGATAGAAGTTAGGCTGCGTGTGTGAGTGTGTGGGTGAGGGCTATCAATATTGAAACTCATAAATACTGCAAAACAAACATGGTACTCTGCTCGGACTCAATTACAGTTTAAGTTTCATGGACAAAACAGCTGCCACAGAGTTACGACCGTGGACACAGCAGAGGAAATGAGCAAAGAGCTAAAGCTAGAGATGGGAGCGTAACAATTATGAATATGATACGATATAAAGGATATTCACTAAGCTAATTATTCTTTATCATATTTCATTTTCTATATAAATGCTCTCTATGAATATGTGAATTGAATACCAAATAAATATGCTTTTAACATTTGTCTAAGTTTTCAGTTTTGCTTTTCAATCATTTTTATATTCGGAAGACCTCTTATTTGAATATTTGGTTTCATTTATCGTGCCACGTTATCACATTTTTGTTCGTACTCTTAGCTTGGCTCGTGTTGTGCGATATATCCCCTCCCTAGTGCGAAAACGTCGACCACAAGTATATGTATGGATCGAGCGGAGTGCATGTAAATCTCAAGCGGTTTATGGTTGCGACAAAATCCCAACTGCTTACATGCGGAGCGTGTTGATGCCGAGTCGAGTGCGAGTTCGAGTACGAATAGCAGCGGCACTTTGATGGATAAGTTGTGGCCTACAGCCCAAAAACAGGTTAGGGGCGGCTCCAAATACACACACACACACACACACACACTCCCCAAGAATTTCGTATAATTTGGCAGAGATTTGAATAAGGTTCAAAGCTGTTGATGATAATGGAAATAGAGCGCTTTTGGCCCTTTGGTGAATAGTATATACCATATAGTATATGCCATACTGCGAACATGTCGTACAGGCAAGTGTGTGGTGCGTGTGTGTGTGTAGTAAATGTAACGATTTTTATGGTATTTAAGATTGAAGGCAATTTATAGCTGACACCCTAATAAAATTAACATTGAAATGACAATTTGAGGCAGCAATAAGCACCAACAACAGCAGCAAGTCTGCACGCATATACCCACACAAACACATACACACACATTAAGATATATACTATGAAAATAATCGCATATCTAATCAATTTATCGCTCAATAATGGTTCGAGTTAGTGGGCCACTTGGCAGGCACTTTGACAAATCGCAGAGTAAGCTAAAAAAAAATTAAACAAGCAGTGAAGGTATGTAGATGATGAAGATTGAATACGCTGCCAAACATTTAAGCTATTTATCATAGGTAGCTTCAAGTATGTTATAGAATGGCATTTTAGGAAGGAATATGTTAAATCTGTTTCACAGTTAGGAAAACTCAACTGACTCGAATTGTAAGATGAAGTCTTGTTGAATTTGATGAATTTTAAAGTTGAAATTATTTCTTTCAATCGGTTGAAATTGCGTACATCTTGAAATATAATTATAGTTCGAAAAAAATATATGCATAGTTTTAGAATAAAATGCATATTAAATATATATATTTAAAAGAAAATTAATAAAAATAATAATACTAAATTAAAGCTCAAGAAAAATTTCGAGTTGTTGATAAAGCCTCGACTTTAATGAGGCGCTATTCCCGGGCGGAGCAGTTGCCTGCAGACCGGCAAACTCCGGTTGCTTCTATAGTTCCGTTTCCCGCACCCATTTTTCGCTTATTCCTCATTCGATTCTATCACCCTCGACTTTCCGGCTTTATTTTGTTCTTGTCAGTGTTGTGGGGTGCCATACGCTAAATAAATTGAAATGACTTCGTAATTGTATTTGTGACTCAAACTAAATTAATGTAGCCAGTTGAAATGCCGGGAGAGTGCTCGTGTGGAACCAACAAAGGATAACAAAAACATTCCTCGAACAAAGCCACTGAGTGGTTGCGGTGGTTCCAAGAGTTGCCAGTGGTTGATGGGCCAAAAAATTGAATTTGGAAAAACCCCTTGAATTGACATATCCCACGAAATGATCCTGGTAATTACCCATTGAATGGCAATTAGTTGAAACTATTTTCGATATTGGTTGTGGTGCGTGTTTCACGGGTTTTGCTCCCCTTAGACTCACGCCCCTATACTAGTCCATTGATTGAGTTTCATTAATAATTAATTGAAAACGGAAAAGTATTTCCAATTGAGATATATATTTTCTGCGCTTTTTGCAGCTGTATTTTCATGCCTTAAATTTCAGCTGAGCTTCTGACCAGGCGACGCGTGCAACAGTCCAAGAATGTTTGCTCTCAGCTCAGCTGCTGCCACTTGCGTTTATTTATGTGAATTCTCTGTGCAGCCGAGAGGCTGCCTGCATCCTGGCCAACATCATCTAAAGCATCTAACCCATCTAACTTTTCTCTGTTTGCCCGTTAAAGTAACAGTTACAGCGAGGGTTAGCTGTTTGTTTTACTCTCAAACAATGCCATTGTGCTATAATATACCAAGCGAGGTTAGTTCGAGATATATCAGGAAGCGTATACTTTAAATCATATATTTATACTTTAAGAATCTGTAAATTCTATGAAAAGTCATCAAGATTTGATAAAAGTAAACAGTTTAGATTAGTTATTAGATCTTAAATAATTTATATTTACATTCTACTAAAACTGTTGTAATTTTTCAAACACACCTCACATAAGAACACACACATATACAGCGCATTCTTTCCATAGATCTTCATATATGCCCAAACATACATATATATTGTATTTGGTCGCACAACCTTTGTGCTTAGTCTTGCTCTATCTCTCTCTCATTCACTCTCTCTTTCTCTCTAGTACTTCATGCGGCCTTCGTCCTTCTTTATCAGTGAGTGACAATTCGTTTGGCTGCGTTTTTAACGTGAAAGTTCACTTAAAGTTGCGCATACGCCGCGTTGGACCCTTCAAGTGAAGCTGCATGAAATGGTATCCTTTTGCTTATGGCCATGTCGCATTGTAAGTATTTAACGTGGCTTGGCATTGATAAGGCATTGGCCCCACGCTTAGCCCCGCAAGCAGGCATTTTATCGCGACCAAGCGGGGAATGCCGAGGGTACTGTTGAAAGATGCGACCACTGCTGCGGGCCGGGAAACTCGGCAGCTGCTGTCGCTGTCTGCAACCTGTTTGTTTATTTGTTTGCTATGAGAATTCATACACTCACACTCATACACATTTATCCATAGATAGAGGAGGACCATGTAGCATAGATAGCACTCGCTATTGTTTTACGATTGCGTGGGAATTGAAAACAGCCCCAAAAATAAAAGCGAAAAAAATATTATATACATATATGTACATACGTATATACCGGGAGACAAAAGTCAACATCAGTTATGGGCGCTTGGTTCGTAACACTCGACGGACGCTAAAGACACTTTAATTGCTTCGATTTGTGTATAATATATATGTATGTGTGTGTGTGTGTGTGCATGTGTATCAGCTTGTCTACTGGGCTATGTACATATGTGCATAACTAATGTGGCTTTCACATTCGGCTGACCTTCAAAGTTATTGAATTTCACGCTAACAGCAGCAGCAACAGCAACCGAAGCGAATGCTGGGCAGGTCGCAATCTGCGCTTGATCCGCAGGCATGTGGGAAATGCAATAAACTGTCTTCTTACCCGCATCCTTGTTAATACCAGACTACGGCTTATTAAGGGGGCACATTGAATTGAACATTAAGCCAAATGTGTTCAGTAATTTAGTCTTTAAAGAAATTTGGTATTCATATAGTATCTTCATATATAGCAGCTGGAACATATGTATATATAAATAGATATCAAACACTCCTTTATTATTAACTTTATACTATTTCAAATATTTCTGGTTCTCAAAATCTGTCAACTGGAAACACGCCCGCAATGCTTTCTTTACTGTTAGCGTCTTTGACAGGCGGAATGCAGTTGGGTTCCTAAGCGATAAAAGTTACTACTCGACTTGTTTGTCATTTCCGGCGCGTACAAATTGAAAAATTGCGCTGGGCGCACTTCCGTTCGCATTATTGAGTAGCGTGTCGTTAACTTAAGGCTGCAAGTAGCCGGCCCCTGTCACCTCTTCCCTTATACTTCTTGCCTGACCGCAACCACAAGTGGCAGCAGTTAACACTGCGCGTGGGTGAGAGCGAGGAACATTTGAGAGGTAGGGTGGAAGGGATCTGCACTTGCTTGACATTTCATTTAATTTGTCTCCATAGAGGACGACAAGAACACGCCCATTAAGTGCGGGAAGAGAGGCGTGGTCAGCAGCAGCTGCTGTTGATAATTCACAACGATAACAACAACCACTAAAGTGGCTTCGTTGGGGGCGTGGCAATTGTGACTTACTTAGCCCCACTTGACACCAAAATTGACAAAGTGTGAATTTGAGTGCAGTGCGGGATTGAAAGCTGCAAATTATATTGAGCCACTGTCACGCACACACACATGCACGCAGAAGAGCTTAAGACAAAAAAAGTTGTTAGCTCATAATTGTTGCCTTTTATTGTCTGCAATTTAATGAGCTGCCTGGCTGCATAGTTCGTAGCCACTTTCACTTTTGGGCATTGCCAAAAAAAAAAGAAAAAGAAAAAGAAATGAAAATCGTTTTACGAGTTCACTGAACTAAGCAGAGCAACACCCTCGTAGCCCTCATAAATCCCGCCACCTACCCTCTCAATGTACGGTATATGCAAAAATAACATGGTAAGAATGTTATAGAATGCAGTCAACTGCGCAATACCCGCTCGAGTTTGTAGAGTGTATATAGAAACTTGGTTCTTTCTAAATAGGAAGCTTGTAAGTCTGAATTTATTGTAATTAAAATTAAAATGTAACAGATAAAAATATATATATATATATATATATATATATATATATATATATATATATATGCCTACGTGTAATTGATTCTTAGAAATAGATACTAGCTGCAGAAGAATAGTCCATTTAGACTTGTCCGATATCTTCCTAAATTCATCTCTTTAATAGCTAAGCTATATTTTAGAACTTCTATTACTTCAGGTCCGATCGATTCAACACACAGACATGGCAAGAAGCCAGTATACTCCTAGTTGCACTTTTGAACGAGTATCGAGAATGAACATTGTAATTGTCCGCAGGACACGAGTGCAAATGAAAGCGTATTTCGTTTTTGGCCAAAACCATTTTTTTATGGCACCCATGAAAATTGTATTATTTATTATAGCATAAAAATATTTATCAGTAAATTAAACACTTTGCCCATCCAGTAAAGAATATTTGACAAACTTCGAAACAGGTTGAGGCGTGAGTTTCCAGACTGCTTCATAAAACCTCGAGATGCGTTCACTAATCCCGCAGGCTATATTTAAGCCACAGTCGCCACGTCAACCTAATAAAACTGGACACACAGAGCCCAGCTCGTTCAGCCTGAAATACTATAAATAATGCCACAAGTACATCGAAAAATATCGAAATTTGTTCATAAAAAATGTGAAGAGCAACAAAAACTGAATATTTAAAATGATTGTGTATAATGTAATGTATAATGTATCTAAGTTTATGAATCTAAATAGATTTATTGATATTTACTAAGGGTATTCCATTAGTATATAAATATATGTGGATAATAATACCAATGAAAGCAATTCAATTCTATCAAAGCTACTAAGGATATTCTTTTCAATTAAATTATGCTAGTCATTGTATATATTAAGGAAAGTCCTGAATTTGTTAAAGAGTGTTTATAAAACAATATTCAGGAAATTGATAAGGGTATGCCTGCTTCGGCTTGGTCTTATAACAAAAATATATTATATAACTTTATTTCGTTCATGTTCTTCCTGATTTTTATTTATTTTTATTTTTGCAAAAATAAAAAAACCAGAAAAACGCGTTAATACGCAGCCAAAAAAGGGAATGATATTTTTAACAGAATAAAAGCAAATATATTATTACGAGCTGTTGCGGGGGTTATGGGTGCTAGCGAAGGGGTCTCAGCTTTATAAATGAAACCGGCATCTGTTTGCAATTAGAATTGCAAATGCTTGCCAGCCTGGGCCCAGCTGCTGAGTGACGGAAGCGAAGTGAGCGTTATATGTTTGGAATAACCGCGGTTAAAATTGGCATAAGGGTGGGCCAGCAGGGAGGGTCACCCTAGAGGAGGCCGTCGAAGCACATTCAAGGAAGGAAACGGAAGCTGGCGCCTAAGTCTGCACATTTATTACTTTCATATGGTCTGTACAGGTGGACAAGGGGTATAATGCAATTATACATATATAAAGTAAAAAAAAATTTGATGTGAATGCTCCAGATCATAGATTAAAGATTTGTATTTAAATTTTCCGAATATGTTTGATAGGCACATTCTAATCGTAAAATATGAAACTGCGTACAGGGCATTTCTTAGTCGAACTTTTAGAAATCCTCCAATTTGAATGCGCCCTGAAACAATTTGAAGGTAATGAGGAAGAAAGTTGTTACTTAGCTTGTGCCTCATTTGTCAGCGATTGCTCAGAGCTGAGATGAGAAAAAGACAAAAAGATGCTGAGAGACAAACTGAGGCGAGTTGTGGGAACTTGGGATTATATCCCAAGTGGCTCTAACAAAAAACCATGCATAAATTTTATAAGCATGGCGTGAAAGTTTGGAGTGTTTACTTTCAGATATTTGTTTATGGATTTGTTTGCTGTTACATTTAAAAACACTTTCACAGGATTGATAAAAGATGGTTTAACTGTGTCTAACTGTGTGTGAGTTAAAGTAAACGGTATATAGTATGTATAAAGGCTGCCTAAGCAAATTATAAATGGACTATCCAAGACTCGATCGTTTCTAATAGATATTAGTTTGGGGATATACCACAACAAGGCATAACCAAACATCGTAAAATAAATACGTGATATTCTAGTCCGTCTTACATTAAGGCACATATTCAATTCTATGACGCTGAAACTGGGATCAGATAAGTAAATATCAAAATGAAACTGAAAACTACCTGCATCAAGTCAAGTATATTAATTCATCGCTGCTAAAGACATTTTGTTCTATTTCTAACTTGAAGTATTTCACTTAACCCCAAATTAAATAAAGATATAAATATATATACTAAATGTAGAACGCCCAATAATAAGCGTTAGCCAATGGATTTGTTCAACGTTCGATGTCCTATATAAAATCTTTAATAATTTATTGTTTATTCTAACTTTTAGGCTACGTACTCTATGTACCCGCTGCCTGAAAAGTATCTGATTGATTTTTGATGGTCAAAAGCTTGACTGCCTGAATCAATAAACATGGAGTAATCGGCTATAAATAGTAGATACCTGATTATATCCAGCGGGCTCTCTGCTATCTATTTGCATACATTATATATAAGGTATATATATATATTAGCTGAGTTGATTTATTTCTGTAGATGAGTTTTTGCTGGCAACAGTTGGACTGAAGAATGTAATGGCTTTCCACTTAGCTCAGACAGATTTCAGTTAATAAATTGCAAATAATTTTTCAGGACCTAGATCCTTGCAAAGGAAATCCGACATCTAAGACTCGTATGCGCATCGTGAGTCCCATCACAAACTTAATAACTCATTTGTTGGCACTCAACTGGCTGCATTCAAATGGCCAATAAGCCCTATCATAATGGCTCACACACACTCATGGAAAAGCACACATTCCCTTCCACCCACAGACATATGCCGAGCTGAGCACTAAAAACTGTTGAAGCAAACATTTGACTTCTAATTAAGAGCCACAACGCCAACAAAAGCTGCAACAAATAGAGCAAAAAGCAGCAACAGCGCCAGCAAAACTTAAAGAAGCATTAGAAGAGAAGAAGACCTCTGTCTGTTGACAGAGGTGGCAAACACACAGATACATACCTTTACACCCCCCGCACGCACGGCGATGATTAAGTGCTCCACCTCGCATAGAACACGGGGCACGGAAAAATCAGGCAGAGCACAGAGAGGGAAATCAACTGTGAATCAGAGATGAGAGAATTTTGGGTATTTTTTTATGTTCGTGAGAAAATTAAACGGGATTATTTGGATATAAACATAATACATATTTCAGGGAAAGTATTAAATAGCGCAGATAGATAGATAATAGCTCTAGTTTCAAGTTGATAGTTTCCAATTTCAATAGACTCTTCATCCACTTTGCCAACAGGGTATAAATTTGTTGCTTTCGATAGTTAGTGTCACATCTTGTAAAACTACTTTTACACGGGCTCATCTCTAACACAGATGTAGGTGTGTGTTAGGTGTGCGTAAGGGAGTCGGTGGAGGTGAATTGCCAGGAAGACCGCCCTACGACTTGGCCTTCATTTGGTATGTGCGTGCTAATCAAATTGGGTCTAGTCCGTGTCTGCGCCTTTGTCTATGCCAGCAGCAAGCCCCAGAGCGAGGTTGGGGTTGTGAGAGAGGTTGGGCGGGTCTTGTTTATCAGCCGTCTGCGCCTAATGTGTAAGTGTGCCAAAAGTGATTGCATAATTATGCAAATGCTCCCCCTTGGAGCACAATATAGTCTAATGAATTACTCACATAAAGAAGGGGCTGATGAAGCGGGGCGAAGGGAGCTTCTGGAGAAATCCTTCGCTGGCGCCTCTGCCGATTCAAGTGTAAACAGAACGCCAAGTGGCACATGCTACCAAGTTGATTATATAATAATTTGTTATTGCCTGTGGATTGCTTTTAATCGAATTAGAAACGAGCCTCAATGCTGGACAATTAACACCCCCCACTCTTCTAGTTTCTGCCTTTTCTACCAATGCTTGCCAAGTACCTATTAAAGATCAATAATTGCGCTGACAGTAAATTTGGCACGCGCTGGATGGGAAAATTCAAAGAGAAAACTCTCCATGCGGCGTTTTTTTTTTTTTTTTTTTTTTTTTTTTTTTTTGTGAGTTTTTATTTTAGGACTTTCTCAAGCCACACGACTCGTCATCAAGGTAGTCATAAAAGCCGAAAGTCGATCATTTTGTTATTGTTTATATAGCAACAGCTATAACGAACACAAGCGCCAAAAGTTCTATCGAAAAACTGAGCCATAAAAGTATTTGGCACATCGCAAAAAGTTCAACTAAATGCAAAGGTAAATAAATAAAATATTTTATAGAAAAAACAAAAGTGCGATATGAAACGCGAAACATTAAATACTCTTCCAGGGGAGATTTTCTGATTTTTCTGTTGAAGTAATAGTGAATCTCAAAACAATATTTAAAAATTCAAAATATTCCTCAAATTATTAAAATTAAATAACATAAATATATTTTAAATCCATATTTATTATAAATTATATACTAAAATTCATTCACTCCGTTTGAATACAAAACTTAAATAAGCTTGACAATCGTATAGCGCTACGAATAGACCAGCTTTTGGGTTAAATAAGCATTATGTATGCGCTGGACCCAAATAATGGACCTATATCATCGAGGCCCACCCCCAGCGTAATTGGCCGACTCATTCCGTATCATAAAAAAACACAACACGCCTTTTATTTGCATAGCCTCAGTTGACAGTCAAGTTGTATTTTGTGGAAATGAAATGCAGCCAACAAAATTTGTGACTTATTATTTTGAGTTTTTTGGAATTCGTGACTCACATTAAGCAAGATGAAGAAGAACACTTACAACAGCAAAAATAATGGCAACAAAAATTGCTTATTCAAACGGCGTCCCGGCGATCGTCCCCGAAAACAAAAGCCAAATATTCACGCACATATTCGAAAGGTCTCACACATGTCTGGCAAATCAAACGGGACAGTCCGACTAAATGATCAGCCTCACTCAACTAATTTCTTGTTTAAATTTCGCTTTCGTTTTCAGCCATTTAATGCGTAAATAGAGTATATTGGCTAGGCACAATACTTAAATTAAAATCTATACTTTCTATTTAAATTTTGAGAATTAAAAGTTAAAATACAGACAACAAACATACATACATTTTTATATTTTTTATTTGCCTGAAAATTTAAGATAAAGAGCCGTGCTGACTACAAATAATGTGAGTTGTTTCTATTCATTTCAGCTATTCCAGCGTAATTAGCCAAATCGTTAGACATAAAAAAAATGAGATGTTGCCAAAAAGCGGAGAAATAAAAGCAAAACACAAAGATAAATTTTCGACATGAAAGGGAGGCGAATAAATCAGTATTTATATAAATAAAAACATAGAAACATTTGAAACGAAGACTATGTCTTCACAGATATGAATTATACATATATATGGTACGATTCAGTCTGAAGCTCAATCAAATTTACCCAAATGGTCAAAAAGAACGACAAACGTTACAGAGCGCCGGAGTGCTCGGCGTATACGCAATAAATTTTCATATTTCATACACCACATGCCAAACGCGTCTCCACTCCTTCACTGTGCACTCTTTACATATTCATAAGCGTGTGACGTCACATAAGTATTGTGGCCTGTTCAGCATAGCGCATAGAGAAAAACACCTATAAACAATTAAATATACTTGTTGTAAACAAAAGGCTGCACAAGCGTTAACAGCTGTTACATTTAAGCACGGCTATATAATTTTGTTGGGCTGGATGACGTTGAGAATCTGCTCGTGAGTAAATATTATGGCTTGTTTATAAATATACGTACTTACTATTTAGTCAACCACTTTTAACTGTCACTAAGTCAATGCCAAGGTTTACACAGAGAACATATGGTTGATGGATGGAATAGAATAGCTACAAAATGCCTCAATCAGAAAGAAGAAAAGAAAAGGGAAATCAATTTAGTCTTTCAAACTGACAGCTAATATTTTTTAAGCATAACATATGGCGTTCAATTTAACAATGAAAGTTATTAAGGAAACCCGGAATTCAAAAATGAGAAGCCAGGGTTTTCCTAGGCGAGCCAACAAGTTTGAATGCCTCGAAAGAGTTTCTTACACAGTAGATTAAACCGATGCAGTAAGTAGTATATTGCTATTTATTAATTTTTTAAACTTGTTACAATGTATTTAGTATATAATATGTTGGGGAGCTCAAATCGAGTGTTTCTCACAAGGTCTGATAAGGTAGTCGAGGAGAGGCACATTTTGAAAATCAGGCTGCCACAGTTTTCAAGTACAACAAAAGCAACAACAACTACTTGAGATATTCAAGTCGAGAGAGGATGATGACTGGGCGATTTGGAACGCGGGAATCGCAGTCGGATTCGCATTGGCATTAATTTGTCAATGTTTATGTTTATGTCTCGAAATCATTATTATCAACTGCGACAGCATTATGAATAATAATGATGCTTAAGCACATTAGTCTAAGCAAAATTAAAACAAAAACGCGTTAGCCACGAGTTCGAAATCGAGAAGCAGGGGAAAGAGGAACAACGATTAACACACGTATAAATATACATATAGATATGCAAATGGTGTTGAGCCGTGAATTTAATGAGATTTTGTATCAACAAATGTGACAGGGCAAGCTTATGGGAGAGTGAGGTGTAATTGAATAGTTTTTATATAGGTAAAGAATATTGTATATGTAAATCGAGAACAATTTTTGAAACTGGATTTCATTATTGAAGAAATAAGATATAAGCTAAATTCCTAAAAACGTTTTCTCTATTTTAGTTTTTTGTTTATATGTAATATTTCAATGACTATGTTTGCCTTTAATATAAATAAGAATATTAAAAAAAAATAGATCCAAACACGTTTTGATATAAAATGCATATCAACACATTACAAACCAACCTACATATGATATAAAAACATTTTATCTGAATTAGATGGAATAAAATTTCTTCAACTCAAAGGCTTATCAGTTTCACAGCTCGATGCAATCGTACAATAACAAAAGATAAAATACAAGACTTGTCTGAGAATAAGTTGGTATTTTTTTTTATTTATTTTTTTTGTTCTGGTAATTACTTTGGTTTTGCTTTTATCACTTGTGTCTCACACAGCTGCCGTGTGGCAAGTGCATTAATTTTTGTTGTCAAACTTCGAGGCAACACTTAACGAAACGTCGAGTTTATTTTTTATGCATCGCATGTAATTAAAAAACATTAACACGAAAACAACAACAACAACACGACACCAATAGGGGAAGAAACAAGCGCGTTGACATTAATGCCAGCCACAAAGTGCAGGGCGATCCACAATACAATAAAACAGATATGCACACACGCACACACACATTCGCACACACACGCACATCAACACTCAGACACTCATACACATACAAACTGGCAAATGACAAGTGGGCTGCAACTGTCTGTTGCACTTGTCAATCAAAAGCGCAGATGTACCGTTAATAATGCCGGCTCCTCTAAAACGCGCGCGCGGCTGTTTAAATTCAGGTATTGGCTTCAATTTGCTTTGCTCGCGATCCAGTCAACCGCTCGCCGGCAAGTTTTCCATAAGACTGAAAATACAATTTTTCTAGCCGCAACACAATTTTTGATGCACGCATGTCGCCAGTTGGCTCAACTGTGCGTTCGGCCGAAAACGAAAAGCTTAGCGGCTAGAAAGCTTTACACGAAAAGTTTATTCAGCTCTGCGTTCGGCTATTTTATTCGTTTTGGCGCGTAATGAGCTTTTGTGAATGGAAAACACTAATTGAGCATGCCAAGCGTGAGGATGGGAGGGACTCGAGTGACAAGCGACCTGCTTGAAAACAAAACATGCGTAAAAGCTTTGGCTGATTAGAATACAGGGTGATTCGAATAAGTGGAATCTGAAAAACGGTTGAGTACTCTATTGTATGCGGCTATTGATATGCATTCAATTATTATCTAATTTTTCTTGACAGCTTTGCACAATCCAATAGTTAAATTTATAATAAAAATGTGTCTAATAAATTCAGTGGAATCCGCTTATAACGATATATTATCTTACTGCGTATTCGCTTTTAATGACAATCCGCTTATATCGACATTTTGTTTTACATTTTAACCGGCTATTACGATTACGATAAAAAATAATAATAATAATAAATAAATAAATATAGTGTCGTTATAACCGGATTCTACTGTATATACGGCAAATTTTCATTTTTTGCATTGGCGTTTGGAAACTTCACAAATCAAAGTAATTTGGATCATAACATTACATTTTTAGTTGTTTATGTATAAAGAAACTGGAGCTTTATAAACTACAATTCGATTAATAAGAAGTAACAGTAATATTGTATGAAATCATTTACAAATAACCTGATCTAACGGAATTATACCCCATAATTATCTTCATAATGTAGAGAAAGTATTTCAGAACTAGCTGCTGCTATTAGAGCAGTTTAACAATGCCATCTAATCAGCTCCAACACTTCCGTGGGCCGTCTAAAAAATCAAATCATTGTTGTCTTGACGGAAGTGAACGACTAACAAATACCATGAACTAGAGTTTAATGCATTCGGTTCAATTAAATGACCACCGTAAAGGAACTCCATTAAAGCTAACTAAACTCCAACTACTCTGAGCTCTTGAAGTCATTCGAACAATCAAGAAAATTAGATTTTCTTTTTAATTATTTAAATATCACACACATTCGAATCAATAGTAAATAAATTAGATATCTAGATAGTTGTCTTGGCCAATGTGGATAGCCAACTAAAAACAAGCAAGAGTGGTTGACTGCCAATGCTGTGATACTTTGATACTGTGATGATATGTAACATGTACATTCAACTGATAAATACATAGAGATGAACTGTTAAAGAGTTACCAAAAAAATTCTAATTGACCATTGATTTCAATTGCCATCGTCAATAACTCAGTTTAAGGTAGTTTTATCGAATGTTTTGCATAGTTATTAGGTTTTTTGTAAGAATATAGAAACAACCGATTATTCGTATTTGACTGTGTATGTTGTGAATTGTATTATTATTTCTAATTATATATTTATTTTTAATTATATATTAATTATATTTTTGGTGTTGATATAATTGATGTTTAATCAGGGCAAAACTCATCACTCAATACGTTCCTCAATAGCCTGCAAAATCACATAAAGTACAGATGAAGAAACGAAGCTATGATTTATAAAACTATAGCAATACGAAATTAATACACTGACTAAGAATAATTGAATGCGTCACTTTGGGAAATTCCACAATCGGCATGGCCCGACCCTCTGAAAACATGACAGCCACGAGCGAAACTATTTGCCAACAAATGTTCAGAACTTTATGTCTAAACAAGGCTCTAATCGAGACGGCTCGACTACGAGATACCCTGAACCCTGCAAAAAAAAAGTGATACTAACTGCGCAGTTGTTGCCGTGGCTTGGGCCGAGCTCTGGACGCTTATAACTCCATTTCTAGATGGACAATCTTCATGAAATTTTAGTAGTAGTAACTAAATGTATCTATGTGCCAAATTGCAAGTGTCTAGTATTCGAAATGCGTTTTTCAAATTGGGGGCGAAGGAGGCGTGGCATCCAAAATCTAAAAATTACATAATCTGCGTATTCAAAAAATTTTTAACGAATTATCGATTTTTTTGAAATGGGATGAGTTATCGAAAAAAAAAAGCAAAACAAACTCGTACTGCGTAACTAACATATGAGTGTTAATCTCGACGTTCATACGGACGGACGGACAGATGGATAGGGCTAGATCAACTTTTCTCGTCACCCTGATCAAGAATATATATACTTTATGGGGTCTGCCACGGTCTTTCTGTCCTGTTACATACTTTTAACAAAACCATTATACCCTGATTTCCCATTTTGAATGGGCTCAGGGTATACAAATATTTACAAAATATCCTATTACATATATTCCATAGATACCAGTAATCCATTGCATCAAAGCTAATTAAATCCAACTTGAATCACTAATAAAACAATGGTTTATGTAAATCTAGCACACGTATTCATAGACATTTATCGATCTTCACTCAACTTATCATGAATAGCGATATATTTTTATATTAAATTTATATATGTTAAAATAATTAATAAAATAATAAAATAAATTATTTTAGTTGGATAAATAGCAAATTTAAATCAGGCAACGATTGGTATTATGATTTATGTTATCCGCACTATTGACATTTAATTTGTGTTCAGTGATCGTTTGACTTACGTTCGTCTGACGCCGCGTGTGCATAATTACTGAATTTGATCCTCCTGTTTTTATGGCTTTTTAATTGAATTCAGGCTGATCGAATGCAAATTAAAATTGAGTCATGTGCAATCGGCCATTAATTATGAAAAATTAATACATGCTTAAGTCTTGCATTAGCATTAATTAAAAAAAAAAAGATCTAGTCTGTATGACATATGTTTTAAGATGCATTTTTGCTTCAGTGCGACTGAACGATCTATCTATCCCGGATAATAAATATACAGATATTATACGAGGATTTTTAAGTTTTAATAAATGGATTCGAATTATCCATAAAACGGAAACTCAATCTTAAACAGATTTTTATTCAATTCATAGTTTAGGGAAATGTCAATATTGTTGACAGCCATATCAAGTATGCATAACTTGGAACATTTTTAGGAATAGAGAAATTCGCCATAAATCACAATGATATTACAAAGCAAGTTAAAGTGTTTAAGACTTCCGTTTCGATTATTGTAGGCTTCATTTGAGGTGAATTTGTTACGTTCTAACCGCCTCATCTTTATCTACAAGAGAAATACAAACCAATTATCAGTACACATAATGCATAAAACATTAATGCCAAAAGTAGATGGTGGCAAAAAAAAACTTTCGCATTCTAAATTTAATTATATCGGCATTGGATTACCCGGAGGAACTGGGGCGCAACATATCGCATGCAACCAGCTTCAATTGAGGGAAAGTTGTATTTTACAATTTTCTCATATTTTCCTTATGTTGATGGAAAAATCGATGTGACACATCTCGATCACTGTAAAAGTTACAAATATTTAAATTTAAGTACTATAATTTTCGTATTTAAAAGTATTTTCCAAAATTTGTAGTATGTAACTTGTTTGTTATTACCAGTGATAGTTAGCGACTTGGTACTGAGGATCTCTTCTCTTCTAGCTACATGAACTACACTCATGTCACCTAAATCCTGACTTTCATCTAAGCAGCTATCGATATGCGGGCACTGCCACAGCTGTCGATTGTGAAGGGCCTGCAGCAGGATTATGTGCCCCGGGGTCTGCATCGCATCTTCGAAGAGCAACAGTTGCGCTATGCCGACAGTGTGGCACTCATCTATAACAACGGCCAGGAAGAGAACTCTACGGTCAGTCAGAGCAGCTATCGGCAGGTGAACGAGTGTGCGAATCGTACCGCCCGTCTACTCATCGAGGAAACCCAAAGACGTTTCCTACAACCAAATAGTGATGGTGATTTTATTGTGGCTGTCTGCATGCAGCCATCGGAGGCGCAGGTCACCACATTGCTGGCTATTTGGAAGGCGGGCGGTGCCTATCTGCCCATAGATTCAAGTTTCCCAGCAAATCGTGTGCATCACATATTACTGGAAGCAAGACCGATTCTGGTACTGCGTGATGATGACATCGATGCTCAGCGTTTCCAGGGCACACCCACGATATCATTGACTGAACTGTATGCCAGGTCCTTGCAGCTAAGCAGCGTCAATCTACTTTCAGAGGAAATGTTGCGTGGTGGGAACACTCACATTGCCATCGTTCTCTATACCTCGGGCAGCACAGGTGTGCCCAAGGGAGTGCGTCTGCCACATGAGAATATATTGAACCGCTTGCAATGGCAGTGGGCCACCTTTCCTTATACGACCAATGAGCAGGTAGGCGTGTTTAAGACAGCGCTTACCTTTGTTGACTCCATTGCGGAACTTTGGGGTCCATTGATGTGCGGTCTGGCTATTCTGATAGTGCCCAAAGCGGTGACCAAAGATCCTCAACGCCTTGTTACGCTTCTTGAGAAATACAAAATTCGTCGTCTGGTTCTGGTGCCCACTTTGTTGCGCTCCCTTCTCATGTACCTGAACATGGAAGCGGGTGGTCCGGGTCAGAAATTGCTATACAATCTGCAGATCTGGGTCTGTTCAGGTGAGCCGTTAGTCGTACCGCTAGCCAGCAGTTTTTTCGACTACTTTGATGAGGGTGTGCATAGACTATATAACTTCTACGGCTCCACCGAGATGATGGGCGATGTAACATACTTCACCTGCGAGAGCAAGAAGCAGCTTAGCTTGTACGACAATGTCCCTATAGGTGAGCTCCCCTTCTGCCTCTCTCGCTCTCTTTATGCTTATACATCTATCTTTTGTTAGGCACACCCGTATCAAACACTGTCATTTATCTACTGGATACGGATTATCGTCCGGTCAAGAATGGCGAAATAGGCGAAATCTTTGCTTCAGGTTTGAATCTGGCGGCAGGTTATGTGAATGGTCGGGATCCGGAAAGCTTCCTTGAGAATCCGTTAGCTGTGGAAAAAAGTAAGCCATAAAATATAAAATAAGCTTGTTTCAAATCAATCCGGTTGGCTCTTGTCTGCTTCACAGAATATGCTCGTTTATATCGAACCGGTGACTATGGCTCGCTGAAGAATGGAAATATTATGTATGAAGGACGCACTGATTCGCAGGTAAAAATACGCGGACATCGGGTTGATTTGTCCGAGGTGGAGAAGAACGTGGCCGAGCTGCCACTGGTAGAGAAGGCCATAGTTCTTTGTTATCGGGCTGGACATGTGGATCAGGCCATCCTCGCATTTATCAAGGTGCGCGATGATTCTCCTAAGGTTACTGAGATGCAGCTGGAAGGTAAGCTCAAGGATAAGCTGGCTGACTATATGACACCACAGGTGGTCATATTGGAACATGTGCCGCTCTTAGTTAATGGCAAGGTGGATCGTCAGGCGCTTTTTAAGATTTACGAGGCAGGCAGCAAGAAAGAAGGAGACCAGGCCAGTGATTCAGAATTTGACTACAGTCATGTACCTGAGGAGCTGAAATTAACGGCACGTGATCTCTTTGAGACCGTGAGCACTGTCATTGGACGCTCTAGGAGGGCGACTCTCTCGGTTCACAGCAACTTCTACGATCTGGGTGGCAATTCCCTCAACTCTGTCTACACGGTTACACTGCTAAGAGAGAAAGGCTACAAAATTGGCATCTCCGATTTTATAGGTGCGAAAGATCTGGGCGAGGTTATCGAAAAGATGGCTGGCTGTCATGATACAGTGCAACTGGAAGAAGAAACGCTCAATGCGTGTCCGCATCTTAAAATGGAGGCGGTGCTGCTACAGGAAGAGCATCATCAGCCTGTGAGTGAGTGAGTGGTTGGCTGACTGAATTCTGTGTCAAAAATTAACATTAATCTTTGCGTCTGCAGCATTATAGTATCCAGTTTCCACAACAAAGGCGATCTGGAGCAGTGGCTAAAGCCGGGCGCTTTGCCCACAGATTACAGTGATTTACTCAATGTAACTTAAGAGTAATATATGAAATTTTCAATAGGTTATTCATGTATCCGTTGCAGGATATGTGGGGCGTTCTGGTGGATCGTGAATTGAGCTTTGTCGTATTCGATCGGAATACGGAGCGCATCATCGGCACTGCTCTCAACTACGATGCTCGCGCCGGACCCGTGGTGGAAATCAAATCAGATCTGGTAACAGTCTTCGAGCTTATAGAATTCTGCGAGGGACCCATACGGTACCGTACAAGAGAGTTACTGTTAACCGCAGCCCTAAATTAACCTCTTGCAATGTATTTTAAGAGACAACTATTTGCCCAAGGGTGTGAATCAGATACTCCGCTCGGGCATGATGGGAACCGCTGCGTTTCTGAATCCTCGCGAGAATGTTGCTTGCATGCACTTCATGGAGAATGAGGTTCTAAACGTGGCGCGTAGTAAAAATTTCGCTGGCATTTTTACCACCAACACCAGCCCTCTGACGCAACAGCTGGCTACTGTTAATCAGTATAAGACGTTGCTCAATTATCAGGTTAACGAGTTTGTTAGCTCCGATGGCAGTCGACCTTTTCGAGATGCACCTGACGAGCAGCGTGCCATCGTTCAATGGAAGGAGGTAGCAAGCAAATAGGATGTATCCACTACGATCTATAAGTTCGATCGAAAGTAGACAACCCATAACTATTCAAGAATTCTTTTACACCTTGATTATTTACTTTGAAAGTACAAAACTAAATCTCTGGAATATATATGTATATATATATATTTGTATTTTTTGAGCTATTCAGTATCTTTATTTAGGGTACATCATTAATCAGTATATTTACCTTTATCCGACGGTCAATTTGTGCATAATCAGTCCATTCGAATATGTTTTCATAACCGCAACACATATTTGAAGCCCACCCTTTATTCTTCACTCAACTTTGGAGCGCAAAGCCAAAAAGCGAGCATTTATGAATGTCATATAAAAAAACCCGTTGTGCTAATTGAATGTGAAAAGCTATATAATGGAAGACCGCCGCGGGGAAAGGTTTGGACGGTAAGAAAAACGCTTTAACAAAATGTGTGTAAAAGCTGAATTCGATCCATTAGATTACACGGAGCTTAATGATTTTTTGACGATTAGTAAGAATCTATTGAATTCTATTTTATATGTGGCTGCCGACAAGTAATCAATCATTATCGGCTTTGAATTACCAGGCAGGCAGTTAAAGATGTTATATTTGTATAGTAAATGTAGGCCTTAGTGTCAGTTATATAATTAAATTGACAGATGTATTGCCTGCATGCACTCAAAATCTAATAATTCACAAGTCAATCTGATTAAAAATATATATTTATGTTAAATTTATTCTGCAATATGCAATAAGTCAAGTTTAGATCCACTTAAAAGTAATTATAAAGTAAATAAAGAGGCGTAACAAATCGGGTAAGGCTATAAATTATTAAGATAGAGTAAAAAAAAGCTCTATATTAAGTCATTTAAAGCCCACTAGACATATCGAATCTAACGAGCAAGAAGACACCTGGGAAGGAGGGGCGCAAAGTTGAGAAAGTGATTAAACGCTAGCTACTGCTATTAGAGCTATATTAAGGCGATTTGCAAGTACGATATTATCGAACCTGTTACACATAAGCATGTCATATACAATGAATTACTCTGTGTGAAGTTATGAACTATATGTAAGATAAGATATAGATAGACTTCGGATTGGGGTATTTTAATTACTTCATTAACATTTTGTGACAGTTTTGCATGTATCGCATTGAAAGTTGTTATGGGGAGCAGCCATTAAGTAGCTGAACGACAGCAGCTGGTGCAGCTGCTTAGCGCTCGATTCAAATAAAATCCAATTGAACTATGCGATTCTGCCCGCCCCACATTACAAACTGACTAAAGACCCTAGTGCGAATTTAATGATAATTTAATTGCACCTACATATAGAAGTACCTACATGTCGCTCAAGTCGATCGAACGATTCGATCAATTTACAATTTCGATGGCGCAACAGCAAGTCGTCAGCTTCAACACTTCCGCAAGCCGCCCAAAAGGGGCGATACAGTATGATCCAGACGGGAGTAAACGACTAACAAATACTCTAAACCAACTTCAATGTAAATAATGAGCATTAGTGAGTTTATTTTGATTTGTGAACGGTTTATATATTATGATCAATACATTCTAGTTTAAGATCACGAACTAATGAACATCGTAAGAGCTGACCAATACGAGACGTTTCTGATTGATTGAATTACTGAACTAACCGAAAATACAAGCAGCTACTTCATGACTTTAAATAGGAGTATCTTCTAGTCTAAGCTCCATTTACTCATCTTTATTTACAAATACATATTTCCTCTCTGTCACAAGTATCAGCTACAAATCATTTTACTCAAGATCAGGGTATAAGAATCAACAACATACAACAGATAATTCTTGCAAGTAATCGTAGCCAATGGTGACGGTCATGGCGCTCGTATACAAGTAATATATATACAATAGATATATCTCATGAGTATTGATAGCTAGATCTCCAAAAAAAAAAAAAAAAAAACTGTCATTGTCAAAGTCGTTGTTCAACATGACGTATGCGTGATATGTGCAACTAATCAAAACAATTCGAATTTGGCGCGGGCTAAACACGTTCAGCTACGTAACAACAAAGACAATAGCCAAACACAAAACAAGCTCGGCTGGTTAGCATTTGACACCGTCGAAATGTTAGTGTAAATAAAAACTTGAAAGAACAGTTATCACTGAGACTGACGACGTTGCTATACCCTAAATTTATGCGATATGATTTATGCTTTGGTCTATAGCTAATAATGTTTGATCAAACATGTTCCAAAGATCACATTGAAAGCAGCATACTCCTCATAAGAGTATGAAAAACAGTTACATACCTGTATTTGATTGTAAACTGAAAATCATCATTATGTTTGCTGTTGATGTTACTATAATTGGAATTCAGTTTGGTCAGGGAAACACTTGGGAGCGACATTCGAAACAAGTTTCTTTGCTTCATGACTCAATACGTCACGAAACTGAACACTTAAAAAAATCACAATATCAAAGATGAAGCAGATTATTGCTGAAATTCGTGGAACTATCGCAAAAAACAAATGCGTCACTTTCTTTGGGGAACTCCAGAGTTAGCCCGAGAGTCGAAAAACGTGACTTGGACACGAGAACTGATGACGATCAAACAGGAATTTGATGTTGCTTATGTACTATATGAAACCTCTATTTTGACCGAATATGCATTTAAATTGTTTTTTTTTTTTTATTTATTTATTTATTTATTTTTTTGCAATATTTTTATTTATGTTGAGCGAAGAAGTTATGTGAATTGATTGAAAAACTGAAAATATAACGAATTTGTAATAAGTAAGGACTGATCAATGTACTTAATATATAAATTACTAAATAATATTAAAAATAATAAAATAATAATATTATTATTATTAATAACGAGCCAGCTAAAGAGGAAGAAGCGGACATAACCCCTCCTCCGCATATGCAATGAGAACCAGACCGAAGGCCAGAACCATTTGTAAGCTTGACTACTATTTAACAACTATATCCTATTCTCGTTAAACACAGCAATAAATCGTTATTGAATTTCAAATGCAATTTATTCGAACAATTAAAGGAAGCGCATATTTGTTAGCGCAAATGTGTAAAAAATTCACAGAATTTTATGGTCAATAAACTGAACTGGAAATTTTATAATTGCGGGCAATTACATTATTAATGTTATTTTTAATTGTTTTTACAATTGTTACCTTTGCGATTATTTTTCATTTTTGTCATCTTAGATGACATGAACATAGTTTAAAAATATATATATATTGTAAAGAAATATTATGCAAATGGTTTTTGCTGGGACATGTCAATTAGTTAACGGCATACATCAATAATAATTTGGCCTATTTAAATTATGTTGAATAGCATTTCAATCGGGGCAGACCGATTTGCATATATTCTGCACCAATATCAGACATTTAAGCTGTCTAACTTGAAGTAATTAGAAAATCAAAATACATAATACGAATGTATACCTGATCATGATATCTGCAACAAACCGCATCAAATCAAACCAAATCAAATCAATCTCAGATAACTAATAAATCAGGAGTCTATGTTAATGCACATATATATATATATATATATATATATATATATATATATATATATATATATATATATATATATATATATATATATATATATTTTTTTTATATTCAATTAGATATTCTTGAATATACATATATTTATCTATATATATACTCATATATGCATTATTTATAGGTTTATAATCTGCCATACATATGTATATGTCATAATTTATGATCAATCTGAAGTCAACTTATTTGATGCGGCTACTAATTTTTCACACTATTTTTCCATATAATAATAATAAACCGAATAATAAGAGAGATATGAACATAAGGTCAACTGGTGTTGGAACATGTTTAAAACATTCACCTAATCCGTGCTAATACTACAATAGAATACTATAGTAACTGAATAGCAGTTACTTAAATATACGAACTACAAATTGCGAGCAGCGTAATTGAAAATTCCCCCAGAAAGGCGCGCGCCAACCATTCCAGTCCAGCATTTTGAATTTCATTCAGTATTCGAATGGAATTCAAGATGTTAATACCCTGGAAGCAATTAAAAATTGTTAGGGACGAGTGAGAACAACTATCTTTATGACAAGTGGAGTATTTATAGACTATACAACTGTATCTATTATCAGATATCATGACATAAAAAATTATTGACTATTTTATCCACTATTCCAACTAAGATTCGATGATCCTATTTCTTGTACCGGCTCAAGGATATCATCTGATTATGCACAGCCCGGTGGAGCTACTGACATCCTTTTAATTGGTTATCAGCAATTTAAAAAATCCTAGAACCAACAAGCAGTACCTTTGAAGTGCATACAGCTTCTTTTTGTGTATTTTTTAGAAGTCATAAATATTATGAGTCACATTGTATAACTTTCCCTCTAAGGGATTTCCAAGCTGCCTATCATGCCAAGCTAATCATGCCAACTACATATGTTCATGTATAAGAGTGTATGTGTGCGTTTTAAATTAGCGCTTCTCATTGCCAGGAATTCATTCATTTCATTTCCTACGTCACTGAACTCGACTCAAATTAAGCGAAACTAACGCAAACAAGCGTTTCAGGTGCAACGAAAATGAAAACAAAAATACACACACCCTCATGTATATATATATATATATATATATATATATATATACATGCACATTTATATTGAGTATACGATCTGCGAAAGGCTATTGCAGGTGCTTTAAGAGCAGGAACTGGTTTTAGTTTCAGCCGAGCCAACGAACAAGAGCAAAGCCAACATCAACATTAACATCGACAACGACGACAACGACAACGACGCTGACGCTGACGCTGACGCTAGCGCCGACTGCACCGTTAGCTGCGCTGCTGATTGCACACTCGATTCTGCGGCATATAAAAGTTAGCCGAGCGCTGTTGTTCTGATTAGTCTGCAAACGCCGCTTTCGAGTTCCGTATTACGTTGAAAAAGACCCAAGTTCATTTTTTTGGGCTGCCTTTGAAAGCATAGTGAATCGCATGTGAAGTGTGAGCCAAGTGCTGGAAACCCCAAGAAAAATTTAACAAATTATTAAATATAAAAAATTTTAAAATACAAAGCTACGTATTGAAAATATTTGAAAAGAACAATTTGGAAAGTTAAAGCGCGCAAAATATTAAAAGAAAAGCGGATCTATCGAAAACAAAAGCAAATTAATATTTAATTCCTTATTACAACAATCAACAATACATTTGAGTAATTAAAAGTACGTATACGTAATGTTTAATAAATGCTCAACCTGATGTGCATCTGCTGATCAAATTAGCCCATCATATCCCGTGTTCAGCTCCTCTTGCCATTTGCAAAATAATAATTAAGCTCTCCATAATTCAAATTAAAATTACACAATTTTATTACAAAAACTATTTTTAAAAAAATGTTTAAAACTAAAAAAATAAAAAAATTATAAGCCATGAAAAAACGAAAGGCATACTGGTTTTAATAAGAAGAATTTATAAAAAAAATTTAGTTTAGTATTATTAAAATGTAGATTTACAAATTAAACAGGCCTGCATTACTTTCAAAATTTAATTCAAATCCATTTTATCAACATTTCTTGGGTAATGGGTCTGAAAATGCCATTAAATGTATAAAGAACGTAAGCCAAGCATTTCCAATTTGCATATTTAGTTCATTGCACTAGCGAATGGCTGTTAGGTAATATAAATTAGCAATTCAATGTTCGTGAGTTCGAGTGATTTATTTTTATGTGAAAATTCTAAACAAATTAATATGGGGGCATACATAATCTTGTCTAAACCCAACTGACTTAATTGATTTTGGTTCAATGTAATAAAAGTCAAAAAGTATTTGATATTTGTTTTATTATTATTTTAACATTTGACATGACTCTGCACTCAAAATGAGGGTCCATTAATATGAAGCGAAAATTGAGGAACTGCATTCCAGAAAGTATTTCTTAATTGACTAAGTATAAAATGAAAGTCGACAATGCAGGGTATATAAGCGCATTCTATACAAAATGATTGTGTCAAATGCAAAACGCAAACAAAACTCAAGGCGAGGCCTACGGAAAATAAACTTCAATTAACAATTTGCTGGCAACCGTTGCAGTTGAATGGAATGCCAAAATGTCATAAAAAAGTGAATAGCTAAAAGATAGCCACGACCAAACTTAACTATACGAAGATTAAATACCTTTCCGATATAACAGCGAAATAAACATATATACATATATATATATATATATATATATATATATATATATATATATATATATATATATATATATACATATATATATATATATATATATATATCATCCGACATTTGGTTATTGTGCATTGATCAGTATGCACATATATTGTGCCAAAATTAAGTTGCTAAAAGATAGATTAGATTAAATTTCTTTCAGATATATATATACATATATACATCATCCACATACTGTGCCAAAATTAGATTGCCCTGTAGAAGGGTATCTGCCGCGCACTCAGAAGAAAATCAAGTAGCAATGTATTGGTAATTTAAGTGGAATGGCCAAACAAGTTGCAACAACTTTTGGCACCACTTCTGCGACTGGTTTGCATGCAAACAATTAGGAAAACAGATATGTCGAGTTAAACAGCGATCGGTATTATTTATGATTTATGTTATCCGCACAATTGACATTTAATTTGTGTCAAGCGATCGTTTATACATAATCAGTGAATTTTGTTCGCCTGTTTTGATGGCTTTTTAATTGCATTCGGGCTGTGCAAACTGCAAATTAAAATTGAGTCATTTGCAGTCGACCATTAATTATGAAAAATAACTATATGCTTAAGTCTTGACTTAATACTAGTCTTAAAAAGATCTAGTCAGTTGGAGATTTGTCTTAAGACGGACTTTTGCTTCTGCTTTAATGAACTTGCAAAACGATTTGCCACTTGCCAACATTGACGTCTGATTTTCTAATGATGATTGTATTGTCTCAGCGTCTGTGTCTATTTGTCTGACCGTTAAAAAAATGTTGTTTTTTCCAATTTAGAATGCATTTCATAAGCATTATCTCAGAGATGAAAATCACGACACATTCACTTTTGAAAGTAAATTCTGTTTATGCCAAGACTGATACCAAATATTTCATATTACGCAGGTATAAACATTTTTATGAAGGCTGAGATAAATGCCTGTGCGACAATCTTAACAGTGTTTTTAAAAGTGTTAAGCTGATAACTCCTCATAAATGTGATTTGACCATGAACAAGCATTGAGCAGTGGTTCTTTTTGTTAAATCAAATTCATATGCTGAAAATCTCAGCCCGTATTTGTCACACAGTCACTCACACACACACGCGCACTCAATTGTTGGTTGTCATTCAATTCTCACAATGGGAAGTTCAAAAAAAAAACCTACAATGTGAGAGGGTCGCTTCTCGTGGTGGTGGTTAAGCAGACCTAGGTCAGGCGAGCCAGTGCACCCTGCCAGGCCACAAATTGGACACTTTTTACTCAATTAAGCAAATCAACAGTCGCTGCAGCAACAAGAGCCGATACAATGATATGATTTTGCGATTGCGATTACGAGATATGGCTGCAAATCGGGCAACTTAATTAGTTTGACTCGAATTAACCATACAACGGAAACGAAATTCAGACCAGAATTATGTGACCTTAGTAAATGTTGTTGATCCACAAAAAAAAAAAAAAAAAAAAAAAAAAAAAAAAAAAAGTTGCCCAGTCACCTAACGTCTTTGCCAAGTATCGATTCTGTCCGCAATTATGTAAATTACAAATTACATGGCACGCTGATAATTATCGAACGATTTTCCATAAGCCACAAAGAAATAACAGAACAACGAAAAAATAACAGAAATAATTAAAACAATCAAAGTTAAATACGACCTTGGGCGGAAAATTATAAAGCTTCACTTCAATATAACATACACAAATGCATTATACGATATGCAATATATGATGTACGATATGTGTTCAAATGCTGCTTGATCGGTGGATCGAACAGAACAAAGCTGCTCAGAATAGAGCATTAATAGCTTTACGGCAATTGCTTAGATTTCACCTCATCAACAGAAGCAGCGATGCGATGCGGTACATTAAATCGATGATGTGAAAACCCACCAGCAGCTACCAACTAATCACAAATCATGTCAAGTCTTGAATGGTAGCCGGCCTGATGCCCTGTAATCTCAATCATATAATGTAGCTGTCGCTTAAAAATATCAAAGTGATATCATTTACTTCACATAAACAAATATCTGAGTTGCATATATTGAAAATTCAGCTTTATCGCTCGGAAAGTTTTGACTTCTTTTTTTTTAGTGATAGAAACTGATAATGCACAGTGTCTGTCTTTAATAGACAGTTATATCTGGATGCTCAATTCTATTTCATATTTACCCTTCTATAGCTACCATAAAAAAACCTGGTTATCTAATATGCAAGCGATCTACTCGAGTCACAACAATGGACAATGGACAAAGACGCGGTTAGAAAGATACCAGCACGGCATTGTATGCAGATACACATACCCATGAGGTGTATGCCATATATATATATTATAAGTGTGTTTGTGTATGTGCAAATCTTATTCGATTCGCGCATGAGTGTACGCAACATACCCAGCTAATTGGGCGCACATGGCATACGAAATGTGCGCTTGGGAAATGTATTTTGCCTCATGCCATATTACTTATACGTCCCATACAACGGCTGTGGACAGCGCCAAAAGCTGTCGAAAAATGTGTGCCAAGCCGCCTAGCCAATAAAGCTATGCCAAATATTTGACTACAAAAAAAAAATGAATATGAATACAGAAATGTTTCACAATCGCGTGTGGAACTCGTTTAGAACGAAGCAATTGGCTGCGTTTTCTTCGCACCTGTTAGCCGGACCCGACTGGAAACTACAAACCTATTAACGGAATTAATAATTCATAATTCACTTGTGCCAAAGGCAGACGCCACCCAGCTCAAAGAGTTTTGCTGTTTCCTGGACTTGGATTCGTAATCGGAATTGAATCGTAGTCAGGGACTGTGGTCAATGCCAATGCAATTGAGCGACATATTTCATAAAAATGAGACAAGACTCGGCAGTTAACTTGCTTTAATGAGTTTCTTTTTTTTTTAGTATTTTGTTTAATACATCGTTTAAAATTGAAATGTGGCCAGACTAAGGACAAGTTGACGGGTAATTGCCTTTATAGCACAAACTATTTACACTTTTTGCTTGACATTGAAGCTAGAGAATCGGCGAATCGGATGGTTGGATACAACCAGAAGTAGTCTGTTCAATGACATTCGGTTGGATTATATGACATAGAAAAACGAAGCTAAATACCTACAGCGGTAACATAGTCGGACAGCTAAATGAGATTTAACAACGTTACTTGGAGTTGGAACTATTAATTTAATTTATTTCACGCTCAACCTTTCCGTACTTACTAGTTTCCTTAGACAAGAACATTCTGCTCTAGTTCAGTGTAAATGCCCAGTAGATTTCCTGAAGGCGACCATAAACATCTCATATTTCAGAGCAACACTCAATATATTCCGGCACTCTCATTCAATTTAGTCTCATATATATTACTTTCAATATTAAAATGTTTTTAAGACCAGTAGCGTAAATTAAAATATATGCCTTATAAGAAGCTGTATCTATTAAATCTATATTTTATCGATATGCAAATGTCTCTAATAGATTTCAGTCGAATGCAACGGCAATAGCTAGCTTATACAAGCAGTTAAGAATACTGTTTACTCATTATTCTATTAATGCACGTCATAAACAATAAAGTGCAAAAATGTATTTTGTATTTGAAAAACCTTTCCTAAAATAGTTATTCATTAAAATATATTTATAACCAATATCAATCTTTCAACTGAATTCAATACTAATGCCATTGGTTGAGCTGTTAACTTCTGGAAATAGAAATTAACCAAAGCATTTTCGAATTGAACTAATTTATAACCAATACTTTGTATTACCTCCGCGATGAACAAAGATATTAATCTAATAAATAGCTTTATGATTAGCAGCTAGTCATGTTTTATATTACAAATTGTCGACCTAGTTAGTATTCACAGTAAGCATACAAGTATTACTCACAGTGCGAACTTGCAATTTATAGTAAGCGGAGATTAGAAACTTATCTAAATCTCTATGTTTTACTGTTTATTAGTTCTTAATTGACTTGAATAGTATAAAATTGGTTTGTTTATGCAGCACTTAATTAAAATGGTTATAAAATAAATAAAATTAATAATAAAAAAATATTGAATGTGTTAAGGAGAGTCTCGTAAGATACGGATCTCAAAGATACGGATTGTTAGACGACTTACCATTTTCACCCTGTACGTCCATATATTCTTTTGCAGCTAGCTTAATGAATTCTATAATTATTTAGATGAATAATTCTTGTGACTTTTGCTAAACAGATATCGATATGGGTTCCCTGCCACAACTGTCGATTGTGAAGGGCCTGCAGCAAGATTATGTTCCACGTGCTCTACATCGCATCTTTGAAGAGCAACAGTTGCGCCATGCCGATAAGGTGGCACTTATCTATCATCAGGGACAGGGTCAGACCCTAGCACCCAGCCAGAGCAGCTATCGCCAGATGAACGAGCGTGCTAATCGTGCCGCCCGTCTACTCGTCGAGGAGGCCCATGGTCGTTTCCTCCAGCCAAACAGTGATGGTGATTTTATTGTGGCTGTCTGCATGCAACCATCGGAGGCGCTGGTCACCACATTGCTGGCTATTTGGAAGGCGGGTGGTGCCTATCTGCCCATAGATCCAAGTTTCCCAGCAAATCGTGTGCATCACATATTACTGGAAGCTAGACCGATTCTGGTACTGCGTGATGATGACATCGATGCTCAGCGTTTCCAGGGCACACCCACGATATCGCTGACTGAACTGTATGCAAAGTCGCTGCAACTAAGCAGCGTTAATCTGCTTTCGGAGGAAATGTTACGTGGTGGGATCGAGCACATTGCCATCGTTCTCTATACCTCAGGCAGCACAGGTGTGCCCAAGGGAGTGCGTCTGCCACATGAGAATATATTGAACCGCTTGCAATGGCAGTGGGCCACCTTTCCTTATACGACCAATGAGCAGGTAGGCGTGTTTAAGACAGCGCTTACCTTTGTTGACTCCATTGCGGAACTTTGGGGTCCATTGATGTGCGGTCTGGCTATTCTGATAGTGCCCAAGGCGGTGACCAAAGATCCTCAACGCCTTGTTACGCTTCTTGAGAAATACAAAATTCGTCGTCTGGTTCTGGTGCCCACTTTGTTGCGTTCTCTACTAATGTATTTGAAGATGGAGGGTGGCGGTGCGGCTCAGAAGTTGCTATACAATCTGCAGATCTGGGTCTGTTCAGGTGAACCGTTGGCCGTGCCGCTAGCCAGCAGCTTCTTCGACTACTTTGATGAGGGTGTGCATAGACTATATAACTTCTACGGCTCCACCGAGGTGATGGGCGATGTAACATACTTCACCTGCGAGAGCAAGAAGCAGCTTAGCTTGTACGACAATGTCCCTATAGGTGAGCTCCCCTTCTGCCTCTCTCGCTCTACTTATGCTTATACATCTATATTTTGTCAGGCACACCCGTATCAAACACTGTCATTTATCTACTGGATACGGATTATCGTCCGGTCAAGAATGGCGAAATAGGCGAAATCTTTGCATCAGGGTTGAATCTGGCGGCGGGCTATGTGAACGGCCGTGATCCCGAACGCTTTCTAGAGAATCCACTAGCTGTGGAGAAGAGTAAGTTCGACACTTGAAGCATCCTGCTTATCCAATTTGTAATCAATCCGTTCCGCTCTTGTCTTCTGCTTGACAGAATATGCGCGTCTATATCGAACCGGTGACTATGGCTCGCTGAAGAATGGAAATATTATGTATGAAGGACGCACTGATTCGCAGGTAAAAATACGCGGACATCGGGTTGATTTGTCCGAGGTGGAGAAGAACGTGGCCGAGCTGCCACTGGTAGAGAAGGCCATAGTTCTTTGTTATCGAGCCGGACATGTGGATCAGGCCATCCTCGCCTTTGTCAAGCTGCGCGATGATTCACCTGTGGTTACTGAGATGCAGCTGGAAGGCAGGCTTAAGGATAAGCTGGCTGACTATATGACACCACAGGTGATCATATTGGAACATGTGCCGCTCTTAGTCAATGGCAAGGTGGATCGCCAGGCGCTGCTAAAGACTTACGAGACGGCAAACAACAACGAGGGTGATTCAAGTATTGTACTCGACTTTGATTACAGTCAGGTCCCTGAAGAGCTGAAATTGACAGCCCGTGATCTTTTCGAGACCGTGGGCGGTGTTATTGGACGCTCTACACGAGCAAGTCTGTCACCTCACAGCAACTTTTACGAACTGGGTGGTAATTCGCTTAACTCTATCTTTACGGTCACCCTACTGCGGGAGAAAGGCTATAACATTGGCATCTCTGAGTTTATAGCGGCGAAGAATTTGGGAGAGATTATCGAAAAAATGGCAGGCAACCATGAGACAGTACAACTGGAAGAGGAGATGCTTAATGCATGTCCGCATCTTAAAATGGAGGCAGTGCCTCTCAAATTGGAGCATCGGCAGCCTGTGATTGAGTAAGTGGTTTGATTGAGCTTGTTGACTATGTCCATAATTACTAAGCCTTACCTCTGCAGCATAATCGTATCCAGTTTCTACAACAAGGCCGATCTGGAGCAGTGGCTGAAGCCCGGTGTTTTGCGTACAGATTACAGTGATTTGCTTAATGTGAGTTGAGTGCAATGCAAAATGGATCCAGCAACTTATACACATAATCACTTTGCAGGAAATTTGGACCGTTCTGGTAGAACGTGAACTGAGCTTTGTAGTATACGATCGAAATACTGACCGCATTATCGGCACCGCTCTTAACTTTGACGCGCGCGCTGAGCCCGAAGTGGACATCAAGTCCGAGCTGATCACAATCTTCGAATTTCTGGAGTTCTGTGAAGGACCCATACGGTACGTCAATAGACCTAAATTAAAGCTTGTAGATCTCTTAACCTAACATCTTGCTTATGTTTTCAGAGACAACTATTTGCCAAAGGGCTTGAATCAAATATTACACTCGTTTATGATGGGCACCGCCGAGCATCTGAATCCTCGCGAGAATATTGCTTGCATGCACTTCATGGAGTACGAGGTTCTAAACGTAGCGCGCAATAAAAAATTCGCTGGCATCTTTACCACCAACACAAGTCCTCTCACACAACAGCTGGCCGATGTCTACCATTACAAGACGTTGCTCAATTACCAGGTCAACGAGTATGTTAGCTCCGATGGTAGTCGACCTTTCCGGGATGCACCGGATGAGCAGCGCGCCATCGTCCACTGGAAGGAGGTAGCCAGCAAGTAGGATGTATCTAATAAGATCCATCAGTACGATCGAATTTAAGACGCATATGTGTTGTATGTAACTCGTAGCTTGTAGCATATAAATATATATAGTATAGTATATAATATAGTATATTGCATATAAATCTACCTTCTAGTATTAGCCCAAGGCATTGTCCAATCAAAATGTATACATGTTGACTAGTTGTAAGCTTTCAATGCAATTAAACAAAAACAATCAACGAACTATTCAATTTAATTCTTTATTGATTGATTGATTGACGACCAACTGATTGATGTATGCACAGCAGAATATCAGAATAAAAGCTGATAAGCTGGACACATTAAAGAATTAAGTTTTCTGGAGCGTTCAAATGGTAAAATCTAGAAAGTAGATTTTGGTATAGAATTTTTATTACATGATGTTATATATTTTAATTCGACTTTACGGACTGCCTGAGCATAAATGTACTGTGCAAACCATAAAAGTTGTGATACAGAATTAAGATGTTTAGATAACGCATAATCCAATTACAGTTGCAACCTTAAGAAATATAAAGCATTTATATCAGGTATAACAAGAATATTGTTCTCTAATATAATGTAACTATTCTTGCTGCATTTCACGAATCAAAGATTAGGTTTAAACATTAAAGCCATAAATATGGTTGATTTATTTTAGACTATTACACATTTCTCAAGACTAATGTTAAATTTTAGATGCGATTGCTTCGCCATTATTATTATTTATTTTTTTAATATAGTTATATATATATATAATTTTACATACATTCATAATATTCATATTTTATATAGATTTTTATTTTATAATTTTGTAATATTTTAGGTGAGCGTTGCATCGTTTCGCGTGGCTCCAAATAAGTATGATTCTTGCTAAATTAATTATACATTTGTCTTTACTCGAGAACTAATTACATAATGCTATTTATGCAGATATATTTATATGTATATATATATTTATATATATATATATATATATATATTTATTTATTTATTTATTATAAATTTGCATATAAATGAACACATATATTAACATATGTGTGGGTGTATGTTACTGTATGATTATTTTTATTTGCAATTCAATTCATCTCCCAGCTCTTTAGTCAAGCGTGATAATCATACATATTCATAGATATACATATATATTTGTGTGTATGTGTGTTTGAGTGTTGGCGTGTGTGTGTTTGTGGCATGATTACTAATCTTTTAAAGCGCTAGCATATATACTACATACATATATACTAATAACTGTACAACTACTAATTTACGTTAATTGTTTAATAGTTCATTCATTCGCATCGTGGAGAGCGGGGCTTAATAATGTAAATGGGAGGGGAAACTGCTTAGTAGCCTAATTAGCGGATAATCCAAGCTGTTAGCCATGCAGAACGAAATCGACGCACAGAACGAGCCTAGTAGCAAACAAGTCTAGGGTATACGCACAGGCTACTTGCGCACTATGCGTATAACCCTTGTGGACTATGAGGCACCACTCTGATCCACCAGCCTGTAGTTCTGGAATGTCTTCCACTCGCCCGTATTATAATCCAACCGAATGTGCGATTCGACTTGGCACAGCGCTGTGTTCCCATCCTCTTGTTGTACTTTTTCCTGTACAAATGAATAGTATTTAGCAAATGTACAAATTGATAGCCAAATAAAACACACCTCGGTTTCGCCCAGTTTTATGACCAATACATTTTCGGAGTTCGGTCGCGGATTTTCGCGCAGCCCAGCCATAAAGCCTAAGATGAGCGCCTTATCAGGACGAGACACGCGATTCGCTTTGCGAAACATTTCATGAGCCTTATGAACATGTTCATTCTGAATAACAAAATAAATAAATAAAAAACGGTTACATTTATATGACTTGTTTAGCAAGTAATTATTGGGCCTTACCGATAACGAGAGCCCGCGTCGTTGCGGCGCCTGCTGTGTTCCGGGCGCTGTTGTCTGCTGCTGCTGTTGCTGTGGCTGCTGCTGCTGCTGCTGCTGCTGAGTAACCTGCACCTGGACGGTGCGTGGTATAGTCGCATTGTTCCCTGGTGTGCTCGTCGAGGTGACCAAACACTGCTGCAGGGCTGGCTTATGCTGCACCAGAATCTGTTGCTGCTGTTGTGCCTGTTGCTGCTGCTGCTGGCGCGGTTGCTGTTGCGGCGCCGATGCAGCTGGTGATTGCGTTATAATCGTACGCTGTGTGCTGCTCGGCGCTGCCTGCACCTGCACCAGCTGCGGCTGTTGGCCAGGACGCTGGATAAGCGTCAGGCCCTGCGGCAGCGTGGTCAACCCGCCTCCCACATTGGTCATGACAGGCCGAATTATCGTCTGCTGTGAGGACTAAAACGTCATTAAAAATTAGTAAAACACCATTTTATACCCTGAACCTATTGAAAATGGGAATTCAGGGTATAATGGTTTTGTGAAAATGTAACAGGCAGAAGGAGACGTCGCAGACCCCACAAAGTATATATATTCTTGATCAGCACAAAAAAAAATAAGTTGATATAGCCATGTCCGTCTGTCCGTCTGTCCATATGAACGTCGAGATTTCGGAAACTACAAAAGCTAGAGAGCTGAAATTTCATGATGAATACTTCACATGAATACTCGTATATTAGTTAAGCAGTGCGAGTTTATTTTTTTTCGATAACTCATCCTATTTCCAAATTATCGATAAGAAATCGAAAATTCACATTCACGTTATTTTACTGACCATACTAATCAAGCTATATTTTGAATTTAATTGTATTTAATAAGAAAATATATACTCTCCATACTTATGTATATATCATTTCACGATTGTGGGATAAGAAAATAATTTTTCTATTAGATTAGCTACATCGGAGCCGATGGACAGGCGAACAAGTATTGTATATAAATGAAAAAAAAAGCTCTAACGAAGATTGTAAAGTTTGTCGAAATACGAAAATACTAAATCGAAACCTTTCTGCATTTTTCTAACAAACATTAAAATAGTCAAAAATAGAACAGGAATGATGTTGTTTCACTTACATTGCCAATTACACTCGAGGGCGTTTGTTGCTGGACGATGACATGCTGGCCTCCAATGGGATTGGTTGGTATTAGAGTGGGCATCAACTGTTTGCCAGGCTGCACGCTCTGCTGCTGTGGTTGTTGTTGCAGCTGTATCGTATGTGGCTGAATGCTCGTTGACGTCGTCGTCTTTACCAGGCTAGGCGGACCGGCCGCCGTGCTTGTCATGAGGGTGGCGCCAGCACTGAGCCCGGATAATCCGCCTACATTGCTGATAGGTATCTGGTACATGTCGCCACCAATGTTGCGCAATATAACGCCCTTCTGGGTGAGTATGATTGTCTTGTTTTTGGCCGCCGTCGGTGAGACGTTCAGTGTGCCACCCGCTATGGCACCACCAGGCTGCATTATCACCTGGGAAAGTTTTGGCTGTTGTGTGGCAGTCGTGTTGGACACAATCGTGTGCTGCGGATGCGGCAGTGGCTGCTGCTGCTGGAGCTGCGCTTGCAAATGCTGCTGTTGTGCCGCTTGAGAGGCTGGCTGTATGGTGACGGGACGATTCGGCAGCTGCACATTCTGAATATTAAGCGTTTGCTGGCCGGTAGCCACGGCTGCCGTTGTAGCCACCAACGGCGGTGGATTAGTAGACACTAATGTTGTAGCTTGTTGATGCTGTCGCAACGGTGTCATAACCACCCCAGAAGCGCCTGTGGTCTTTAGCAGTATTTTCGTTGGCGGCTGCCCACTGCCGCCCGCTGCTGTTTGGTAAAGTGTCGCTGTCTGTGGACGCGTCTGTGTGAAGGAAGTGAGTGTCGGCAATGTGGGTTGTTGCTGCTGTTGCGGCTGTGGTGCAGCTAAAATATACTGCGTGGTTTGTGGTTGTGACGGGTTCGCTAACAATTGCTGCTGCTGCTGCAGTTGTTGTTGATGATGCTGAGCAGCAGCTGCCACTGCGCTGGATGTGGCACCCTGTTGCTGTTGTTGCTGTTGCTGCTGCTGCTGGGCACGCTTAGCAGGTTGAATGATGGTTTGCGAGATAATGACCGGCCCACTATTTGCTGCCGTCTTTAGTTGACTCAACGGCATAGTCTTAATAGCTTGCGATGGTATTGTGGTGGTTGTGGTGCCAAGTCCGCTGCTGCTAGCTGCTAACTGCGGTTTCTAAAAGATGAATAGCATATATAAATAGATAATAGCGAATTATTATGTATTACGGCCACCTACCGGTCGCTGCGCACTGGGCGTAGATGCCAATATGACGGGTGTGGAACTATTAATCAGTATGGGCTGCTGCTGCTGCACTGCGCCACCAACTGATGTTGCTGCCTGACTGCCACTGCTGCCTGCACCAGTTCCAGCTGCAGCCTTTGCCTTGGCGGATGTTATTTTTACTGAAATGTTGTTGGGCAGATTGGCCAGCGGACTGGTCGCCTGCCGCAATTGCTGCGGCGTCAATATGGTGGTTGTCGTGGTGCTGCTGCTGGCACTGCTGCCGCTTCCGCTGGGTGTAGCTGCTGCACGTGACAACGGTTTTATGTCTAATTTTTCCATTTTGATGGTGGTATTGCCGACTGTTGTTGTTGTTGTTGTTGTTGTAGCAACTGTTGTTGTTGCTACATTACTGTTGTTATTGAGGCGCTTCTGCTGCTGCGGTGTGCTGCGTATGAGTAAATGCGGCGTACGCTGCGCAGGCTGCTGCTGTATGATGATTCGCTGTGTGGGCACCGCTGTCAGCTGCGTCTTAGACGTGATTTGGGTAGGGGTAGTAGCGATAGCAGTTTCAATCTTCTCCACCTTTATATTGGCCGGCACAATGATCTCCTCGCTCTTGATCTCGATCTCCTGCTTGATACGTTTCGGCGTCTGATGGTAGCTATTATTATTATTATTGTTATTATTATTATTATTATTATTGTTATTCGCCTTGGCCGCCGACTTGGTAGCTTTCGGTTTGCTTTCTGTCTTGCGCGTGGGCGTAGTCGTAACAGCCGCAGTATTAGTTTGAGCAAATTGCAGCGTAGCTGCCGCATACTCTGGTGTAGCCGGCGTTTCCGGTTGCACCGCCTTTACTGATAGCTCTGGCGCCTTTAACTCCTGCTCATCTTGCTGCTCCTCCATGCTACCGCTGCTTTGGTTCAGCTGTGGCTCTAATTTGATTTCAAAACTATTATTTGCTGATGTGGTTGGTGTAGTTGGCGTTTCTCCACCACTAGCATTATTAGCTGCAGACTCTGCAGGTGGACTGTCGCTGTTATTATTGGTGTTTGCAGCTGCTTGAGCTGCAGCCGCTGCGGCGGCCTGTTGCTTCTGTTCCTGCTTTTTCTGTTGCTCTTCCAGCTGCTGTTCGCGCTTGCGCTTTTTGGCAGCAGCATAGCCCAGAGGCTGTTCAGTGAATTCGAGTATTTTAATGCCTCCGTCTTTGCGCCCAGCAGGTGTGCGACTAAGATTCGGCCGTTGCGCGTTGCCCGGCACACTAGGTGAACGAAAGCCTGTGGTGGGCATACGCGATGGTATGCCTTTTAGCGGCGTTGTGTCCGTCATTTTTCGCGGCATACCACGTGAGCGCAAAGGAATTGTAGGTGCCGACGACTTCTTCAGTGAGGATTGCGCATCGGCCGACTTGTGCAACAGCTCTGTGCGCAGCTGAGCGCTTTTTGGTTTGCGCTTTAGCGTGAAATGCTTAACCGGCACCGGTTGTTGGCCAACCTGTAAATATAATAAACAATAATTTATATATATATATATATATATATATATATATATATATATATATATATATATATTACATATTTACTCCGACATTCTGGCTACTTACCACCGATACCAATGCGTTCTTGTTTAGGTACTGACATTCGAGAGGCAACATCCCCAGATCCGAATGCTTGGTAACCAATTTGCGAAGATCGTTCACCATGTCAGTGAATATGGGTCGAGTATCCTCATAGTCGGAGATTTCTGTATTTAGCGAACTTGTTGCTGGAAATGTTTTCATTGTCTCTGCCAGCATGGATACCCATAGCTCAGAATCCAGACCGGCAACTTCGATTACCTCCTCTAACTCGCTCTTCCACTGTGAATTTAGTATTTAACAAGTTAATTACACTCACAAATATCTAAGTTTTTAAAGCAATAACTTGCTAACCAGAATTCTTATTGAATTTCTGAATATTACTTGTTATACAATTGTGTAAACGATAATAAATAAATAGTATATTCTAATATATATACAGGTTTATTAGAAACAACATCTATTTATCTGGATATGGACATTAATATCTCCGTTTTGAATCATAAATAACAAATAACAGTAAATGACGACACATATTCAACAGATTTGTGTTGACCACCCGCTTTTCACCCACACATTCACACACACAAATACCAACACTGAAAGCTTGAACACTGAGATAAAATCACACACAAGCCCATACCCACACTCATGCATAAATACATCGATCGCGCAGAAGTGGCGGGAAATATTTCTTTTCGTTCATAACCAGCACGCAATCACCAATCACTTGTATGCGTGCAATTACGCATATGAATTAGTTATTTAAGTTAAACAATACATTTGTGTTTTAAAATTTTACGTTTTTTAAAAGATTTGTTTCGATTCAAGAGTTCTTAGCACTACAAACTCATCACCAATATATCATGTGTGCGTGCGCGCGCGTGTGTGTTGTGCTTGTGTGCGCAAGTATGTATGCGTGTCCATGCTGGTGTACTTTTTTTCCACTTTATATTACCCCAACAGGATTTACCTCTTCAACCAGACGACGCGGTATATGCAGAAAACTGAGTAGCAATTTTAATTTGACCTGCGTCTGCAAATCGGGGAAACACTCTTTGATGTTGCGCAAAACCTCTTTGTTTAATTGCGAGCATATTGAACCATTTATCCACGAATCGTTTGATGTGCCCAGTTTATTATGCAGCCACAGTGATGTGTCGCTGTCCCTTACGTTCGCCATTTTTACGTTTAAGCGTAAACACACACGGCGCACATAAAACTTAGCACGTCCGACCGTTGATCACTTTATTGCAGCGCAATTTTCAATGAATATTCGTTTTATAGTTTAGTTATTGAAGAAAAAACACACACGCACGAATTGCCAGTGGAAAATTGTAATAGGAAGCTTCGACTGAAAAAAGTGTGACCACAAGTCATACATAAGTGTGTACCCCTGATACGTTACACATAAATGTTTGATGCAACACTGGACGACATCCAAAATACGATAAGCTTGTCAGCCCTGATAATATCGGAAATGAGATGAGAAATTGTTTATAATACATGCAATTTTATTTCACAAGTGTAGCTACTAATTTGTAATATTGTATATATAGCGGAACATATAAAAAATAAAAACTTCAAATTGGCTTCATTTATTTCGATATGTGTTTCAACCCTGAACGCTTGTAATCAGCTGTTTTTTGTTACCAGTTTTACCAGCCCCCATTATTCAAAAGTTGATGTACAATGGAAATTTTAAATGGAACCGCACAAATGTCTGTTAAAAACCAGTCTATGTCAACTGGCGGTAAACTCTTGATAGGCCTTACTGGTGGTATCGGGATCGGATTGTCCATTGTGTGCGCCTCATTTGTAGCGCCCGCTTTTCGCAAGTTCTGTTTGCCCTACGTGCCAGCGACAGCAGAACAAATAAAAAATGTATTACAATTCCTGCCAAGAAGTGCCACTGGCAATCTTTTGGATATTGGCTCAGGTGACGGACGCATCGTTGTGGGTGAGCTGCGCTTGGATAATAATTTGTGCTAGAATTCAAACAGTTATGTAATCTTTTCTAGCGGCGGCTCAACATGCGCAAGGGTTGAAAGCACATGGCGTGGAGTTAAATCCTTGGTTGATTTACTATTCGCGGTTTTCTGCACTTCGTCATGGCGTTGGCCAACAAACCAGCTTCTTTTGCCGCGATCTATGGAAGTTCAACGTCAAGGATTACAATTATGTGATAATCTTTGGAGTGGAACAAATGATGAAGGATCTAGAGCACAAGCTGATTGCAGAATGTCCACAAAATGCGAAAATCATTGCGTGCCGTTTCCCACTGCCACAGCTGCAGCCGGCACATGTCATCGAGGAGGGAGTAAACAGTGTTTGGTTCTACGATCTCAAGAAGCACAATAAACTTAGTTGATTTGTTTTTAAAGAGTTTAGTCAATTTTTATTGTGTAAACTTAAATTAAATGCTAGAACATGGAGCAGTCGGCATACACATCGATCTCCAATTGGTCAAATACTAGAATTGTATAAAAAGAGCTTTTACGAGAGTACAAAAAGTAAAATAGATTAAGTCGATTAATGCACATACAAACAGACGTAATTAAATACAATCTTAAACAAATACTTAGGAAACCCCATGGACCGGATGTACAAGAAGAAATAGAAGCAGTGAAGGCAGTATTTAATAAACCACGAGCTGACTTGCCTGCTAGAAACGTCGCCCCAAATAAATATTGCCATCATCGCGGTAAATTTCAATGAATCCAATTTTTGTGTAGAAGCCTAATTGCTCTCTGTCCTGCTCCGGTACTCGGACGTGTACACCAAAGCAGCCGTTGGCACGGAGTGCTGCTAATAAAACGGTCAACATACGCTTAGTAATTCCATTATCATGCTGCTCCGCCTCCCGTAGTGTGGCGGCACTTATAACAGCCGGGAAAGATCCACACACTTGAGGTGGACAAGTCTCATCCACCTTGCTGTGCACGCGTTCAACGAATCTTGCAATCAACTTTTGTGATTTGCTGCTGCTGCCATTGGCTACAATATCCAGTAAATCGTTGGGATACTTTTCACGCAACTCTGTAAACCAGCAAATCTCTTTGTTGCGAAGAAAGACATTAATATCCAAGGCAGCGCACGCATAGCCAACAATCGAGTCACTTTTGTCGTAGGTCACCAAGCACAATTCCGGATGAAGAAGTAAATGTGCACCCACCAATACATCTGACACAATATCGACCAACTGAGCAGGCATCAAAATCTCATCTCCATCAGGCTCGCTTTGCCATTGCAAAAAAGTACGCGTACAAATCTTATTGACCACCGACTCATCCGAGGTCTGATATGGCCTTAGCAGAAAATAATTGGCCATTGGGTGTTCGGGTAATTTGTACACAAACAAATCATTGCCGGAATCGACAGGCATCAATCGCTGCAAGTCGGCTGTCAGACCACCGCGGAATACCCAAGGCTCCTGCTCACCAGACATGAAGGCCTCCTTCCAGCCTTTACTAAACCCTGGAACCCAAAAATAAATGTTAATATATGAGCAGATAAACCTAAAATATACATGTATCCTAAGACTTACATGTGTAGCTGCCCTCCGTGTAGGTGGCCATGTTCTGTGGAAATTTACCCAAGGCCAGCCACTTGACATAGCAATTAAGCAGCGAGACCGCACCAGAGATATCCCATATATACGAATACAAGTCGTGGCAGATTTCCTTATTCTCACAGTAAGCAATTTTGATCAGCAGCTCCTGCACGCCACCACATATTTTTTCAAAGTTTTCCGCACGTTCCAACCATTCGCTAACCTCTGGCTTAATGGCCTTTGCCGTATCCGGACCAATGATGCGATCCTGGAGCAGCACATTTGCATTGACTTTAAGCCATTGGAATTCGGTGAGCAATTTTAGACCGCGACTTCCATGCTCAAAGGGCAAAAAGAATAGATCACAGAGAAAGCTTAAATCATCTACAGTTATCTTTTTTCGATCAGCAGTTCTACAAAAGAATATATGTTTAAATGTACTAGTTAAAATTAGCTAAAAACTTTACTTGACTAATAAATCTTCCGGTTCTCCAGGCTCGCGCATTTCGGCGCTGGATTGTGGCGAAGACGAAGTGCTTTCTACGTTCATGCTCTACACGAAATCAAATGAAATATTGTTAAGTGAATCGGTTAGATATCTATTTTCGCTTACATTCATATCATTGGCAGATTCCTCCATGATTACGTCATCGGTAACTAGTTTGCTGCCCTCCTTTGGTGAAATTTGCGAGTTGATACTGCTGCTGCACTCCATCGGTTCATTGATGCCCGGGCTTAAACTATGATCATCAAGCATCGTATCCACATTTAAATTGGCAACCTGTTCCCGTTTTTCCACTATGTCATCTTTGTTGACTTCTACTAGCGGTTCGAAAATATCACAGGTCAACTTGATGGTCTCCTCAACGCTCTTAGTCTCCATTATGGGCGCTGGTACAATCGATATGGGAATCTTCTTTGGGAGCTCAATGTTGGATGCCACGGTTGTGGGTATGGGATTTATAATCTCATCATTGGTCACAACTTTTGTTGGCGACACCAGAGAGTTCATCACTGGATTCGAAATGGGCGTTAGAGAGGAGCTAACAGTGCTGCATACATCCGCCAGTGCCTGAAGCTGAGTTGTATTCACCTCTGGCACTGTGCGCGAGTTCGTCGACGTTGTTGTTGTCGTCGTGAGGGTCATGCACGTATTGATAGAGGGTATTATAGGTATAATTGGCATAACCATCTCAACTTGTGGCTGTGGCTTAGTAATCGGTCCCCAAGCTTCCTTCTCCACAAAGAACTCCGGCAGCCAGTCGTTGATGGCGTTCCTATGGGATTAAACATAATCATGAGCTACAAAAAGACATTATTTATAAAGTTACAAATTGTGCATTACTTAAGAGCTAATCGCGGGTGGTATACGTTCTTGGACAGACACTCTACTGGCAAATCGTCCTCATTTTCAGTCTCCAACTTAATATCAGCGCTTAAAGAGCTATTCATCTTAGAGTCCATGCTGCAGCGCGACCAGTAGGCCAACGTGTGTACTGCAATAAAATTGCCATAGAACTCACAATTGGGATTAGTCATAACACCTCGCAGATAGGGGATTAGTTCCGGCGAACGACCCGTGTATGGTCCCAGGAATACACGCTTTTGGTCATAATCGTTCGCATGTAGATTATCCCAAATGACGGGCGGACGACGCAGTATCTCGGTGATCTCCCGTATCGATTCAATCGTAATAATCTTCGATATCACCTTGTCGCCCGTCCAGAGAATATCAATCTCATTGTTAAGCTTAGAGCCCAGGGTATTCAGGTATTCCGAATCGACAACAGTAGGTATAGCACGCGAGGCACAATACTGAGTAGGGCAGAAAAGGAATTTGGGACTGCCTAAATGCGTGAATATCTCATTCGTCACTGAGACCTGAGCATTGGCAAACGTCTGGAACACCTCTTTGTCGGCCTTGGACAGTTCAGACTCAATGTCATCGAAGAGCAAAGCATAACCTTCACATCCAAACTGTGATACTTGATCTAGTTTGCGTTTCAACGTCGCTATCTCCTTCTGGCTGCTATACGTCATATCCAAACCTGGCGACAAAGCATAGTAGAACACAATACCGGCTTCTTTAGCAGCTGAAATCAGACCTAAAAAAAAAAAAAAAAAAAAAAAAACACATTTTGCTTTGATACACAAACCGCAATTTTTGGCAAAACTGCAATTAAATACTTGATAGATGGTCCGCCTCTTCGACAGTGTAGAGCTCACGCCAGTATGCACGATGTTTATAATCATCTTTCGGTGCGTACATATACGAATCCATTCCAAGTTTTTTTAATTTGCTAAACAAATCTTTTCGCTGTTCGGTTGTCCATGGTCGTCCGTAAAAACCTTCGATTACACCGCAAATGAACTGGCGTTGGAGATCTTCAGTTGCATGCTCTAAAGTTTCGCATTTTTCCCTCATGTGACCGTCTTCCATTTTCACAGAATCAGGATAGATGTGAGCTAAATGATTATTAATTTCAGATCACAAACGCTAATGCGGCAAACGTAGTGGTGGCCTTCAATAGTGTGACCGAATTTCGCATATGCAAATATTCTAGTGATTCTAGCAAATAACAGAGCATCGATTTGCATCGACTAATAATTTACATCGATAAGATAGCAATCGACAAATCAATATAACGTTCGTTAGTTTAAACAAAAACTAATTAGATAAATAAGAAATATAAATTATATGATGTACAATTTCTGTTTCTGTATATCTGAGTTCAATGCTAGCAAGTGTTCAACAATTTTGAAGCTAAATTGGAATTATTGAAATTGATTTGCATTTGAAATACTAATGTATCGATTGTGCCGTTTATCGAATAGATGACATGTTCCACATATGTGCACCACTCGTATTTTATGGAATTCAGTATATGGTCGCACTGTTAGCTAATGTTTTTATTTTGTTTTTGTTATAGATTAAGATACTGAGATTTAAATAAAAATTAAAGTGACAACAAATGCAACCGTTCATTGTTATACGGAGTTACCGCGAAGATGACGAGCTCAAGTGCCAGGAACTGGTACGGGATTACATCATGTCCTTCTCATCAAAGTCTTTCTTTACGCTTTGCTTTCGTGAGGTAAGCCGCTGCCAATAGCGTGACTTATCGATGCTCAAGCGTGAATGCATCTCATCTGTAGAGAGCCTCAGCCTCAGCCCAAATGAAGTGTGTGATATATGAGTGTCATCATTATTTCAGATTACTCTGCAATTTATAGTCATCACTTGGGCCATATTCTTTATATTTCTGGGTGTGCCACTGCTCTTCTGCGTGCTGACCATACCCGGCTGTGTTTTTTTTCTCTTTACCAGCACCTACTTTTCTTTTTATGCCAAGGCAGTGGAACTAATGAGGGTAACAAAGTGGTTTTACAGTGCAAACACCTCTAATTACTTACATTATATTATATTACACAGGTAAAGCCATCGCAATCGCTGGTGGCTGAGTGTTACGAGCCGTTCATCTTCCGCTGTGCACCAAACGAGGCTAGCTATCAGATTTTTATAGATAGGCCGCCATATGATGACAGCTACTTGAATAAGTTTCGCCGTCGCATTGTGGCCACCATAAGTGTTAAAAATCATCATGCTGTTTACAATGCAGCCTGGATATACCGATTTGCGATTGCCAAACACTATCCGCATCAAAAGATCATGGAACCTATGATAAATCTGGTGTCGAAGAACTGTATCAACGGTGGCTACGCTTCGCTGGAATGCACCATATCTGAGTGGCAAGAAAGCGAACGCGATTTCTACGACGATCTAGGTTTTGTGACACGACAAATCTATCACAAGCAAATCATTGGAAGCACACTGACAGTGATGAAGACCCAGTTAACATATAATTTAAAGACCGACGGCGCGCTGCAAAAGCAGAACTAGTATGATATACTATAAAGAATAAATCTCCGTATAGAGAATCTATCAGGAAAATGTAACTGTGACATTTAGCACAATTATTTAAGTTTAATTTTTGTATTGTATAAACATTCCACTCACGAACTCATTTATTTAGTATAAGAAAAAAACAAATAGCTTTCGTTTTGTGTTGCTTTTAATTTCTTGACATATTCTATTTAAATTAATAAAATATATATTAATAAATAAAAGTTGCAAATATGTTTAGCTGCACTTACAGATCGCATCTAATTTTGAAGTGATTTCACTTCGATTTCTTTTTTAATTTATTTGTTGTTGTGTAAGTAGGTACGTTTATTTCTTTCTTTGATGCAATTCTCCACTTGGATTAGCAGTTGCAGTTTACAGAAAAAAAAAGCTTGACTGGCCGATTAACTAATAAAAATTTGAATATCCCCGCAGATAGCCATTAATATCGCCTGGATGGAGGGATGTTCCCTTCTTTTTGCAATATTGGACTTGATGGTAGACTTAATTGTTAAATGCTTAGGTTATACTCTGCTAGTCGGGTCGGCGAGCCGGCGTTTTTAGTTTATGTTCTTATAGAATTTAAATAGTTATCAGCGCAACTAATGCTTAAAAAAATAAATTGGAACTGCCAGCTGGGCAGTCCCTACTTCAAATGTATGTATTTTTCCTCTTCTATGTATATATATGTAGGTTTTTTCTTCATCAATTTTTTTCAACTATTTGTTAAAGCGTGTTTCAAAAACTGGCTGTGAAATTAGCATCGTTTTTCTTGTGTTTATAGCTTGGGGGCCTCTTTTAATATGTAATTAAGAACCACTCAAAATATTTAGGTAATTGTTTTGGTTTCGTCGCAAGCAGGCACACTCGAAGATGCAGCCAGACATTTAGAAGAGCTTCACGCGTCGCTTCATCTCGTTGCGCCTCCACTGTGGTAGCCTATAGAACTCTGATCGGGCACACTGCAAGATGTGCTCAAATTCGATGTCCGACAAATGACGCTACGATAGAAAAGACAATTGTACATGAAGAAATATTTTCTTATTTAATTTTATTTATCTGGCTTGGCTCACCTCCAGGTTGCAGCGATCTACATCCGATGGCAGACGATAATTCGTTATAAGCAATATGTGATACGGATAGATCTTAGCTGGCTCATGCACTAGCATCGAATGCGCCATATTGGGAAGGCTGCGTCGAATGAGCCCTGCCTGCGGGTAGTGATAGGACAAGGCGCCCGAGTAGGTGCTCGAAGCTGGCAAATCTCCGCCCATCAAAGCGCGCCTGTCGCCCTCAGTAATTGAGTCAACCGATGCTGCAAAGAGAACGTTTTTAGATATAAATACGTCAATATAGACAGTAGATACATCAATCAAAAGCAGTCAGATACAACTATTTCAAAGAAATCGCAATCTAGGCTGTGCTTTGCCCCTCGACCAGCCGATTAATTATTCACTGCAGACCTCAAACTTTAATAGCTTTCATAATGTGGGCTGTGTGATGATCATCAATCAAACAGTAGGTCAATCAATCAGTCTCCCAATCAGTATAACCATTTAGGCTGAATTAGCTTGAAACTTACCCTCTGATTTGCCACAGCTCAGGTCTGTGCTGTGCGTTTTGTCTCCCAGACCTCCATAGGAAAAGTCCTGTTTGGAATATGAAAACGTTGAATTCATTAATTTAATATACATTACAACGCTGAAAGCATGCCAAAGCCCAAAATAAATAATAACAAATAAAAAATCAAGTGCAACAGGTCTAAAAAAGATGTCGGTGTGTGCATGTGTGTGCGATGGGTTTACCAACTAAAAACAAATAATAACAAGCTCAGGCATTCCAATAAACCGAAAACGATCAACTCTACGATAGTGAAAAGCAAAATAAAAAATCAACTTAAGCATTCTTACAGTGGCCCCATGCATCGTGGCTGCGTCGGATGTTGTTGAGCTGAATGTGTGAGAGCGTGGAGCCAAACCGTATCCGGGCTTCGGTACATGACGCAGCGCGCTCACCACTGAGCCGAGTTGTATGTGATATGATATATATATATATATATATATATATATATATATATATATATATATATATATATATATATATATATCATATCACATGTATATATACATATATATATATGTGTGTGTGTGTGTGTGTGTGATTGTTAGTGTTGTCGATAGGCAATATTAATATACGATATATATATATACATATGTATATATGTATGAAAATATTTCATTGATCATTATAGTATGTAGTAGTGATATATGGATTGTAGTTAGTGTGAATATAGAATGTTTTCAGGTGTGGCAAACATATAGCATGGGCACACATAGATACATAGATGGAAAATAAAGGTTAGAGGTACAGCACAAGGAAACAGCAGACCAACCAGTTGATATTTTAAATAGTTAGACCCAAGGAACCGAGCCGAAGGATGCCGTTGGAGCAGCAGCAACAGAAGCAGTCGAAAGAGACAAATGTTTGTATTTTTTAGTGAATGAGTAACAGGTGAAGTGTTAGGTACTTAAGATGCTACAGATACATATATAAAATATAGATAATTTATTTGATAATGTTAGCTATAAGACAAGTGACCAATCACCAAAGAACAGCAACAACAGGTAACTGAGTCTCAGCACTTACTGAGCTGTAGCCGTTGCGTATGGAGGGCGGCAAGGTTGTTGTTTTGAATCCGTATCCGGGCTTGGGCGGCGAGCGATAGGAATGTATGGCTACAAACGTAATTGTTCCACATATAATACAAATTGAAAAACTGAATGAGGTCGCTCCTATACCAAGTTACTATAACTAACTCTAGGGATGCAATCCAGGACTAACAATAGTTTAAAAATATATATATTTTTTTTTACAAACTTCGAAACCACAAGTAAAGTTTATATGTATGTTATGTAGAAAAAATTGATATGCAGCGAGATTTTCGTCTTTCCATATGAGAAGGCAAAACTGCCTGTAACAACTGAAGCGAGCTGAGAACCGAAAGGCTGAGATTCTTTTCTTGAAAACTCGGCTGCCTAGCTGTATATCTGTGCAGTTGTGACTATATGAATCTGTCGGCCTTTTTTTACGTTTTTTACGGATACAACTATAACTTTTATAGCTTAGGAATCGTAAACGAGTATTGCAACCGGTGCAACCGATAGCTACTTTCTGGAGTTATGAAGACATGACTAGCACATATCTTATGATTACCATTGTAACTAGGCGCATTGCCTAGCGATTTGCCCAACGAGCCACGATAACTGGTGGATCGATCGAACATCTCGTCTTCAAAAAAGGGCTTCTGATGATCTAGATTGCGTGACGGCGAGGCGCCAATGGGCGATTCATATCTATAAACGAAAAGAGCGTGAGTATGTTTGTTTTCTTGTAGTTTATGGCTAGGGTGTTACCTTAATTTGTACAGCGGTTCCTTTGATGCTGAAGGTGTCCGCGACGCATTGCGCGGATCCAGATTGTTTTGCTTCCATTTCTTGTACTTGGCATGCTCTTTGAGGTCCTTAGCAATAGCCGAACCAATTCCAGAATGGAGCTTCTCCAACTGCTCAGCCTCCCGTTGCAGGCGCCTGTTGAGAATTGCATTAAGAACTAGTTTGACAAACGCTCTAGTCGGAGATATTCGACTAGCTAATAGCCTATCAATCAACTCGTTCTTCTTCTATTTTTCTCAAGTAAGTATTAAAGGAAGACACACAGACTTGACTGATATTGTTTGATATTAAGAGAAATGTCTTGACTATTCCCTGTAATTCAACTTACGTTTGCTCGTCGCCATTCTTGATCTGGCCATTGGTCTGCTTGCCATTCTGGTTCTCCTCATCATCGTCATCTGAGGCGGGTACACCCTTGTAAGTGTCACTGTAGCGTCGCCTGCGCTCCGGATCCGTATAGGGATATGGAGGAGCTGGGAAATCGTCTCTTTCGATTTTGGGCTGTTCGCCCGGTGGAGGCTTCTTGGCTGCCGGGTAATGCGACAGCTCAATGGGCTCCTCGTTGTTCATACCGGGACTTTTGGGGCGTGGTGTCTCGGACCGCATGGCATCCACCATGACCTTCATAGCACTGCGCGTTCGGGAATGTGGACGCGATGGTGGACGACTGCCGGCCACGGAACCCGCGTTGCTGGTCGTCGTATAGGAGGCGGGCCTATGGAAATGAGGCGACAGCGGTGTCTTATCATACGGATCGATTGGCTTGCGTAAATAGTGGGGCGCATCGGTCAGATAGCTATAGGTGTAGATGCGCGATATATCCTCTCCGATCGGTCGACCATACTCGCGAAGAATCAGCCCCGGGCTGACAGTGCGATAGTGCTGCAATATGAATGAACAGGAATATATATATGTTTATGTGGGATCTATTGGCTAAATGCTAGACATGCGGTGCAAAGGTAAGCATAGGTAGCTATAGAAGCAAATAAATAAATGGCAAAAAATAGGAAATTATAATAAAATTATAAAACAAACCTTGCGGCTAGAGGAATAAAGTGAACCATTAAAACTCGGTGTTCTGGAACGGATGTACTGCAAAACGAACGATAATAAATCAAAAGGCAAGCTCGAAAACAGGTGAAAAAGAAAAACAAAATGAAAACGAGTAAAAATCAAAATCAAATCATTAAACAAAGTATAAAAAAAAAAACTCAAAATAAATTGCAAAATAGGTGCAAAAGGCAGGTTAAAGTGTGTTCTCTGCGTCGCGTGTATATCTGTTTATGTATGTGTGTGTGCCTAGCTACACTCAAAAAAAAAAAGCTAACATAATTTGAAACGCATCATGTGCCAAGTCTTAAAAAATATGTTTTTTTGAATAAATTTGTATGCTTTTTTCTGAGTGCATGCTGTAGAATAGCTACATAGGTAGTCATATTAGTAGTTGAAGCAGGAGCAGTAGCTGGATGGCAGCTGCAGCGCTTCTTGGTGCAGTAATTGAAGATCACCCTTCCCCACCTACCATGTCGCTGAGCGCACTGGAGCTCATGCGATCGCATTCGGTGTCTGTAAAGTTGCCGTTGGAGGCGCCGCCCGTGACCGAGGTGGTGCCTGGCCTACCACCGGTAACGCCGCCGCCAGCACCGTTGAGTATAATGCCGGACTCGGAAGGGCCGGGACCACAGCGTGGATGCCAAATGGCGCTGCCCTGCAGGTACATTTCCTCGCCATCGCCAAACGGATCGCCGCACTTGGTGCAGCGGGCACAGGTTGGATGGAAGTGATGGTTGTCGCCAGCTTGGAGTACCTTACCACTGATGAAGCGATTGCAGTAAGCGCACTTGACGCCAAAGCTCTTCTGGTAGCACTTCTCGCAATAGGGCACCGCGTCCTTACCCATATACTCGCCATTAAGGACTGCATTGCATGACTTACAGCAGAAACACCACACATGCCATTGCCTATCTAATGCAACTAGGGCCTGTCCCTCTTTCAGCAATTCTCCGCAGCCGGCACAATCATTGGGATCATAGTCCTCCTTCAGATGCGCCTTATGGGATAAAATGCCGCTCGTCATCTGCTGCGCAGTTGCACGTGTTGGACTCTCCGCCGGCGGTGCAGGGGATTGTAGGGCAGCGTTGCGTGCCGGCGAGGCAGGCGCACCGCCCGTCACGCATTGCTCGCAGAGCACCTCCTTGCCGGTGTTGGTCACCTTGCTGCCTGACTTGAATGGCTGGGTGCATTTGGAGCAAGTGAAACACTTCTGATGATACGTCTTGCCCATGGTGCTGACCACCTCGCCCTCAACATACAACTGGCAGGTGGCGCACTTTGTGCCATACAGCCGTTGGTAGTCCGGTATACAATAGTAGGAGCCATCCTTAGTGAAGAAACCGCCGGTGGCCAGGGACTTCTTGCACTGGCAGCACTGGAAGCATGCCTTGTGGAAATGATTGTCAGCCACGCGTAAAACCTCTCCAGAGCACTTTTTTGTGCATTTCGCACAGTAAATTTTTTGTTTACCTGCCAAAGAGAGTGAGAGAGGGAGACAGAACGAAGATTAGAGCTGGAATTCAGTCAACGTTTTCGTATACGTAATGTGGCACAGATTACGTATTCGCAGAGCTGTACGCTGATGTCATATGCATGTGATGTGATAATGCCCTAACCTTGTGCCGTTTTGCCAGACTTTAGTGTAAGCGCAGCTCAACGTGCTATATTCAGATATCTCAAATATATAGATGTATATATTAAGTTTTTATGTGTAAATGTAGCTTAAGTGACAGTTCATCTATGTGTATCATATTTCAGTATATACATATATAATAAGTCTAAGCACACTTGCCCACACACAAAACCCTGTACCCACCCGCATTAGTCATATACAATTAATCTTATCATTGATAAGGCCAGTAGAAAAATGTTTTTAATATGTACATATTCAGCAAAAAACATTCTCAACGCAACAATTATTTTGTCTTTTCGTTTTCGAACATATTTAATGTCTAGAAGTTGTTAAATCAAAAACTTCCTCGTAATATGGTACCGGGGAAAAGCAAACGAATAAGATTCGACCACATAGTAGTTTTTTTTTTTTTTTGAGTAAAATGTTTTATATAGTATATACACCCTTTAACTGGGCGAAAACTCAAGTATCTACTTTGTGTGCACAAGTGGGGAACAACAGGTGAAAATGTAGACAGAGAACAGGTAAAATTGTCGGCTTTATATTTTATTATTATTGGAATTTTTAGCGGTTACCTTATATACGATAAACACATACATAGATAGAGTCAACAAGGTGACACTAGGGTTTAAAGATAAGAGGTAAAAGAAAGCAGATAAAGTAAGCAGAATGATCGATAAGTGATAAGTGAAGGCAAGTGGTGAGAGCAAAAGGCGAGAAAGAGAGAGAAAGAAAGAGAAAGAGAGCTCTTATAGCCTGAATAATAGGAGGAGATAAAATGAGAGGACATATTTTAGATAAATAGAACACACAGAGGGAGAGATACAGAGGAAGATAGCAAGAATTAGAAATAAATAAATAAAATGAAATAATATAAACAAACACATTGAAACACATTTTTCTGTTAATATTCTTATACATATATTATCAGTCCGAAACATTATTTGGCTAATGATTAATACGTAAATAAAGAAATTGTCTCATCAAACACTTCGCCAGCACAAAACTATACAAAACGAGACGAATTGCCAGCCATGACGGATATGCTGAACTTTTCAAATGCGGCTTCATGTTGGGCCCCAAATCAACGCGTCGATTGGTTTTTGGGAGATAACAAACAACAAAAAGTAAAACAAAAGAAGAACAGCATATAAAGAATTACAAATAATATATGTATGTATGTATGTATGAGAAAAGTTTATACATCCAATTCACAATTTCCATGGAAGCGCACAGTATTCACATTTCATTCAGATGTGTCTATTATATTTAAAACATTTTGTTTGTGGGTTTTGTGGGTGGCTCATATTCGTTTTTCACTTTTTAAATGATTCTCTTTACCTTTTGACTAAGGATTTTGTTCGCTTTTGTGGCGCTTTTTCGTTATAGATTTCTCTTTTCTTTTCTTTTTTTGTTCTGCCGACAAAATATAATTTATTGATAAGCAATGAGCAGCGCAACAAATAACAGCAGAAGCAACAGCAACAATGCCGTTAGCTCGTCACATTATAACGGTGACGTGTGTCCGTCCCGCTGAATGAAGCTCGCAGATAGCAGAAATAGAATTACAGTCGCAAACACACACAAATAAACACAGTCCCGACATACACACAAACACACATACATATACGCACGAGCACACACATTACGCATACGTGTATTTCGTTTCAATTAAAGTTTTTTTTTTTTGCCGCCCGCTTATTATGCAATCACAGACATTTTTTCAGCATTTCGCATATTTAATTTAGCATTTTTTTTATTGGCTTTCAGGAGCCTCCCACCACCCGTCTATTTGATTAACAGATCCATGATAATTACATGGCCACAACACAAAATTATTTTCAATGAGTTTTTCGCTGCGAAAATGTTTAGTTTTTATGACAGATCAGCTCCAATGTTGGTCACCGACTTTGCAGAGTCGGCAAATACCCGACTATATTGTTTAGTGCCTCGGCTCTGGGATGATGTCATCCTCGTCGTCAGAGAGTCGGCGACCCACCACGAATTGGAGTTATGCCACATAAAAAGCACGCACATAACCTCACAAACTGGTTATGGGAAAGAATAGCATTCGGTATCGAATTTGAATTTGTGGACCATCAATAAAAAATAAAATCAACAAACTCGTTTCTTAGGCAGGCGTAAGAGAAAGACGCAATTCCAAGGTTAAATTGTCGGGCTGGCAAAGAGGTCAACTGCAGGCCAAATGTTTAATTAATTTAAGCCGCACCCCAATTTAGCGAAACATTCCAAGCCTCTAACTTAGTCAAAAACGTATAACGAGACGTCATCGACTGTGTTTGCAGGGCATGAAATAGAACGAGAATAACAGAGAAAAGAAGAGAGGAAATAGAATCTGATTTATTGAGTTAAATAACAGCAAAAATATAAATATTGATTTTTATTACTTGTCCAATTGGGGTGTACTCGATCCTTGGAACATGAGAACATCTTCTTCAAAACAATGTTAAGAACGCTCTATTTTTATGTCATTTCATTTGCGAAGCTCTTTAGGTTGAAAACTGAAATAACATTTTCCCATTCCAATATAAGAACTCTGCGTCGGCCCTGAAGAGGCCAATGTCAACAGCAATCACAGTCAAGCCAGCACACATTGTCCCTGTCCTGTCTCGCTCTAGTTGGGAGTGAAATGTGCGTCAAATCCTTGACAGGATAATGTTGAGGACATTGTATTTCAAGGCGTAGTTGAAAGCTACGCCATATTCAAATGACAGCAAACACTTTGGGTATTTTGTGAAGAGAGCAAAAAAAAACAAGATAAAACATAAGAGAAGCAATCGAAATGACACGCCCAAACACACTCATACGAAAACCAAATACATATTCTCGTATTCATACTTATAGTAAAGATCCATAACATAATTAAATATATATACACATACACTTACGTATATATGTATGTATATTTCATGAATTACTCATCAAATTAAAAATTTTTTAATAAGCTCAACCTGGCGTATACATAATCTCTCGTGAAATAAAAAAAGAGAAAATATGAAAATACGCTTGAATACAAAAATAAGAAATTTTATTAATAAAGAAGCCAAAGATATGAAAGTTACTCATGGTTGAAAACAGGGTAATCGTTAGTCGCGTACTCTTCACGAGGTCGCTTTAATAGTTCATATTTTTGGTCGTTTGTGTTCGCGTTAAGTGTGTTTCCTGTATGCTTATTTGAAAAATAAAAGTGAAAAGAAAAGCACAGCGCAGCGAAGTACGTGAATGCGAGACCTGATGATGACGCTGCGTCTACGAAAATAGCATTCAATTAGTCGAACGGACGCCAAGGCGAGGAGGACGTCTCCACTTTCTCATGCAAGTGCTCTGACCTATATAACCCGTCCTACCCGCAGAGGGTGATCAAATGAGATGCAGGGGAGTGCACAACGTGAACACATCAACGAGCAAATAATTGAGAAAAGTCCACAAAATAAAGAGTCGAGTGCCCGGGAGCACTGGAGGTACGGGGGCTACTCGGGGCAGCTCATTTCACCCCTTTCATTTTCATTTTCATTTGTACTATGTGCGCAACGGGGGAAATATGAAACAAAACAAAAACAAAAAGGAAACCAAGTAAAAAACCACAACGAACATCAAACATCAACCACACACAAAAGCGAGGCCCAATACGAAGTCAATGCTCTGCACATGAATTCATGAATTCATGTTGAGCCGTTGTTGCTATACCCTATGAGCATTGCAGGCAAGCAGACAGTTTATAAGTTTAACAATGGATTATGTAAGTTTTGAGGATTAACTTAATTAATAACGTATTTTGTTCTAAGGATATTGAAGCGATCTATGTATGATTGCATGTACTTAAATGTCTCGGTCTCTATCTCTATATGCTGTGTGTTGCATGCTGCATGTAGCTAAGTATCTGTCGGTTGAGCAGTCTTACTACTCCAAGTGCTGTTGTTGCCTTTCTGGCTATTGTTAAACCTTTTGCGTAGAGATCGTTGAACGAACAACGAGCACTGCACATTATGGACTTGTCTCCATATTGGGCAATGGAGAGGATGGAGCTGTGGAATGGTGGAGCGGACGGCTGCCCGAGTCAATTAGGCACTTTAAGCACGCACACAACTACAAGTGTTCGCTGGCGCAGACCAAAAACTGAGAGCCAAGCGCTAAGCACATGAACTTAATTAGGACCAGAGACCGGACGACGAGCCATTGCAATTAATCATAAGCCACTGTAAAAGAAGAAGAGCAGAAGCAGAAGAAAAAAAAAAAACAAGTAAGAAAGCTGTAGTCGAGACTGCTCGACTACGAAATCCCCTGAGCCCTTCTTCAAAAGAATCATATTTTACGAATACTTCGTTTCGATTTTCCACGCGTAGGAAACTATGCAAAAACACGAGCACACACACACACGCTGATCTACGCTTGTTCGCCTGTATGTGTGGAAGCATTGCAAGCATCTTGCTGTCTTGCTTGCTCCGCCACATGGGTTTTGCTGCAAAACCTTAAGTATTTGAAATGCATTTTTTACACATTTGGGGTGGTGGGGCGAAGTGGGGACCGGAATCCAAAATCTGACAAAGCCCGAAATTGTAATAAATTAGTATCTATATATATGCAGAAGACTTGGAGACTCAAACTCTAAAGATGAATTAGCTAGAATTTTATAACTGGTTCCCGATAAATTAGTTTATCGATAACTTTGCAAATATACAAGTTATCGAATTTCTGAAACTAACTCGTACTGCGCGTGCAATATACACAAAAAGAATGAACTCTTTCTAGCTTTTGTATCTTCGGAAATCGACGCGTTCAAGCATACGGACAGACGGAGGGACGGACTGACGGACATGGCTTTATCAACTTCTCTTGTCACCCTGATCAAGAATATATATACTTTATGGGGTCTGCCACGCCTCCTTCTGCCTGTTACATACTTTTAACAAAACCATTATACCCTGATTTCCCATTTTCAATGGGCTCAGGGTATAAAAAAAAACAGAAACTGCAGGAGGGCTATGTAATTACAGTGAACGACTTAGGTTTCCATTGGATTCCCAGCTGCAATTAGTTCCCAGAGAGCGAGACGAACGGTATATTAACAGGTCTGCACGATGACGACGCCCTAACGGTAACGTGTGTAATTGTAGTTGCATTTTGAATCTGATTCGCTGACATGGCCTCCAATTTAAGGCCCAGTCGCGGGACACGGTGGGCTAGTTAGTAGGAAAGTATTTGAACCAACAAAAAAAAAACTTGTTCTTACAACAACACTGACGTCATCGCAGCTGAGAACCCAAATGGGGAGTGGACGATGAAAACCAATCATATGTGTGTGTGAGCATCGGGATAGTAGTGCTACGCTCTCAGTCGATGGGCGATGGGCCTAACCAGCTGGCCAGTATTGATTAACAATTACATGTACATACATACGCACACACATCGAAATTTTTCTGGTTTCCTTATACCGTGCCATAATATGTTAGTAATGCGTTAATACCATCAACTAAACTGTATACGTACACATGTTCACACATATATTCATAAACATGAGAGCACACACAAAGAGTAAATTCAAGAGAGGCAGAGAGAACAAAAAAGAGAGCGACCCTGGCCACCCTCTTTCAGTAACGCTCGTGGTCTTTGGCTTTGCGCAATTTGACTCGCTCACACACATACCTCTTCATACGTATATGCATGCATATATACTCAATCGTATTCAGTGTCGGCATTACAACTACAAACAACTTACCCATTGCGGAGATACTGCTATACTCTTCACTCTAGCGTTTGCAATATGGGGGAGGGTAACAAACACAAACACGCTCACGAATAGAAAACAACTACAGAAGAATGGTATAAGCGCACAGGTCACCACTACTAATTTAGCCAGCCCCTTCACTTCACTTCACTTCAAAAAATTGTTTTTTCCCTGTTAGACTTTTCTATTTGTATCTTTCTCGTATGCATTCGCAATTCACGTGTATTTATGTATCATTTGTAAGAGGCTGGGGCTGTGTATGTGTGTATGTATATGTTGACGCGAGCTCGATGCGCTTTCGGCTTTCTGGATTCACAATATTACATTTATATCCAAATAAACCAAGAAAATCACAGTAAAATTAAATTGTTTTGGGCTTTTCCTGTATGCTTCTTACTACAGTTGCTTAACAAATATAAATTCCAATTTGAACTTATTCAAAAAATCCCCGCGCAGTAACAAACAGCACCGACAACTGACGACGACGGCAGCAACAAAACGACTATCTTTTGAATGAGCCGCATTGAGAGAATTTCTCAGATACAAATAGGGATGAGCCAACCAATCAGAGTATCGATAACTAACTACATATCGATTGCTTAGGCGAAAAATTTGATTGTTTTTATTTTTTTTTTTTTTTAATGCATTTTGCGTGTACATTTGCACAATAAGCTTTCTTAAACATTATAGTAATAATGATAATAATAATAACATTACTAACAAAACTATTACAATTAGAATAAAATTCATAATTCATAATTCATATTCACCCAATCTGGTGCATCTTTTCACAAGTTAAAATTTAATAGTACATAGAGATTTTGCATAGCTTAAAAGTACATACACACTTAGTTAATTTTAAGAATCATATGCATACTGTATAATTTACTCATTCCTTTAATTTCTTTTGCATTTGTCAATTTCCATTCACATTTCTAAAATATTTTCTTTTTTTAAGTAATTCAAACTACGTTATAATATTGAAATATAACTTTTTTGTTTTGAAATATAACTGTTTTGTTTATATGTATAATGTTGACATGTCTGCTCGCCTCCCACTCAGAGATACGCGAATAAATTTGACTAAAATCCACTAACGTTAATGTGGAAACGGTATGAAATATGTGTGCAGGTATATATATATAGATATATATATATATATATATATATATATATATATATATATATATATATATATATATATATTGATGCATGTATTTTTTACATTGCTGCTTAACCCTTAGTTTGCCTGCAACTACAACTTAATTACTATATTTATACACACATACTTTTAGATATATATATATCTGGTTGCTAATTGCGTGTTCATAGGATTAAACGAGCACAACTGTTGCCTGCTACCAAATTAAAATATATATTAATTTTTTTTTTAACTGTATATGTATAGGCTTTCATAACCAATCCATTAACTAAGGGAAAGATTTCAATTAGAGAAGACCTCTGACCTTTGAAGCCGCTATTCCTCATCCGAATCACCGTCGCTTGAATAGTGGCTTATCTGCGGCCGACGCACAAAGGGTGCAGTTATCACTTGTCTACAAGTCAAATCAATAAATCAAACTATTTAAATATATATTTATATATAAATATCTTTGAATTTTTGTGGACTCACGCAATGCGTCTATAATGATTTAGCCATTCCTCCAGCATTTGTGCCACCAGCAGCGGTCGTTTGGATAATTTTTGCTGTGCCACCAGCAGTCCTCCATCAGTAACACACACATCCAACCACTGGCGCATCATCGCTTCCTCATTGCCCACCTGTAAGCGATCAACAGTGAATTCTTCCACTTAGATTTTATTTTCTGTTGATTAACACTCACTTCCGATTGTGTAAGAAAGTGTATGGGCAACAGCTTCAGTTCGCAGTCCATTAGGGGAAGATAAGTGACATCCTCGGCGTCATCCCGACGTCCATCGATGCGAGAGAATGGCTCCATTGGCACCAGAGCGCTAAAGTGACCACGTGTATAGCCCAGCGCAATGGGCGATTTTGTACAAAAGTTTTGTTCCCAGAATAAAGGTAGATACACGCCTAGAAATAAACAAATATATATATAAATATGTCATATATTCTCATGTCAAACGTACCTTCAAATCGAGCATAGCCAATGTCCTCGCCGCGAAAGCTCTTCACGTACTTAACGCCGTAGACAATTATTGGACGTCTTAATATATGGGCCAGGGCAAATATGTGCAACTGCTCCAATGAAGAACCCGGTTGGCTTGCCAAAGAAAGCAGCGTGCTCCAATCCTCTTCCCACTGTGAATCCTCCAGCGTGAAGTGCAGCATTGATGCTTGCAGCATTTCATATTCTTTCCAGCGGGTAAAAAAACTATGGAATCAAAGTATTAGGGAAATTTTTTTTTAGATAACATCTGATCCACTTACACATGTCCGCACTGATGCAAAGTATCGGCCAGGGCGCGCCTAAGAATGTTGTCGCGATCGAAGACCCCCCAGGTGGCCTGCATAGCTGAGTCGAGCAGACAATCTCCAGCACTGCGATTCCATAGCACCAAAAGACGTGAGCTCAGCCTTGCTGTAATCTCCAACGACCAGTTGAGCGCCGGCGGCGGCATCTCCAACTGCTTCTGTGCATCACGATCGAGAAGCTCATCGTAAAGCTGCTCCTGTATAGGTATGGGCAGCTCTTCAATCTCTGAGGGCAGCGCGAATGTAGCATGTTTCTGAACATAATGACAGGGCAGGCCAGATTTACGTATGCGCAGCGTGTTCGAGAAGTGACGACGTATATCCGCTGCCAGATCGGGTGCCACATACGACGGCACACGCTTAATACCCGGCCCAGAGCCAGAGATCTGTGCCAATAGCATTGGCAGCATTTCTTCGCGATGGAAACGTATGGCTAGATGGATGAGCGTGTGACCCACGTCAAAAGCCGAATTACGATTCAGGGCGGCAATTTCATTGCTGGTCAACGAACGAGCCGGATTGCCACCGCACGAGAGATACGCCTCCACAGCACTGTAATTGTTCTCCACAACGCCAAGGCAGGCATTTAGCCACTGCCAGTCGACTTGCCGCCTGATCTGACGCTGGCGACGCTCCTGGCGCTCTTGTAGCGTATCACAGTTATTAATAGTTTCCGAGGAACCTGTTTGAACGAATGATAGAGCATATACATAAAGATAGAAAGGAATCTGAGCTACTACTCACCTAGTTGGTAAATATGCTTCTTATTGAATGAATTGTTGACACTGACGGTGTCCGTGTTTATCTGCTGCTGTTGCTGTTCCTCCTGCTGATTTAGATGCTTATTGCTGCCGGAATTGCTGGCACACGCATGCAAATCCGACTGTGAGCCAGAAGTGCACAATTCGCGCGTTTTTCCGCACATGGAACACTTGAGACTCTTAGGCCAGTTCTCGTATGTGCACGACTATTGTTAAGGGTGCAGTTATTTAAATGCATATAAAGAATTTATTATATATGCTCACATTGCATGCCCATTTGGCTACATGACACAGCTTCTGCTGCGTAGAAGCATTCTGCTGCTGCTGCGACACTTGCTGTTGTTGCTGTTGGTTCGTTAGCTGTGGCTGCTGCTGTGACTGCTGTTGCTGGCTGTGAGATGTATTGGCTATGTTATTGAGATGTGTTGAATTGCTGCAGATTTGCTGCTGCTCCAAGCTGGGACTAACATTACATCGATTCGAATTGGAAGCAGCAGCGCCAATTAGCTGCCCACTGCTATGTTCTGCGACATTGAGTTCCGTATCAGAGCCGCTAATGCGTAAAGCTTGCAGCGCTTCACCGGCCTCGTTGGTTTCCTTATCCGCAGCTCCCCGTTTCGTGCAACATTGCACACAGCGTAGGCTGCGCGGCCAATTTAGATAGGTGCAAACTTTGCAGGCCCATTTCTCGCTATCAGCTACGTTGCTGTGCCGCGTTTGCTGAGCCTGGGGCTGGAGCTGGGTCTGGGACTGCGGATGCTCCTGTGATTGGCGTGCAAAGCATGTGGATGTGGGCTCGACAGGCAGACCAGCTGCCGCCTCCTCTGCGTTGTCGTGTATTGTCTGCGGTGGGCTGAGACTATATCAACGGATGAAAAATTGCATATTTGCCAATTGTTCAAGTTTCCTAATAGATCACACAAATTACCGAAAAATGTCCTCGTTCAGCAAAGGCTTGGACGCCTGGCACATTGTGCATTTTAGGGAGGATGGATAATTCTCATAGGTGCATAGTTCACATTTCCATTTCTGCGCTTTGTCGCTGGTATCGCACATTTTTTGAGGCGACAAACAAATTGGCTTTAAGCTCTGGCTCCCGACGTATTACGATTTTCCACCACACAGGCTTGACAAAACTTTCGACTTGGACGGCCAACTGTTTTTTAAATTAAATATTAAAATTATATTCATATAACAAACAAATGTATGTATGCTAGTATATAATGTACTTTAACTAAAAAATGACCTTGAACACATAATACCCAACCTCCACCATAGCAAGATATAAGAATATATATTAACAATTCGCTCGATGAGTTGATTTTTTTAATAGGGTAATTATATTATTGGTTCAATTGTGTCAAATATTATATCAGACATCTTTATATGAATATATGTTACAAAAATCCAATATATATAAAATTTGTAATTTACTTTTTTCTATCTTTTTGAATCTTTATTTACAATTAAACAAAATATGAATTTTAACTTATAGAAAGAAAAATTAACTGAGTGTTCCATCTCCTTAACAACTTACGTCAAGATCGGAACATGCCCTTGTTCAATGAAACTAATAAATCAAAGACTTTCTTCACATTGCAACAACAGACTACGATTTTTCAGATGAAACCTCTTTATGTTAATCAAGTTAAACGAGCCGATGTGAGTTTAGCATACATCTGCTTAATATAATGTCATATAATGCAGAGAAAAGGGTATTCAGTCTTCGAACTCTTTCTTTTTCTTTTTCTCTTTCTCCACTCTCGTCACAGGCAACCTTCATTTAGCTGGGCTGCCTGCAATTGTTTGTAACCTGTGAGCGGGAGGGGAGATAGACGAAGGAGCGGGATTGGGTGTAAATAGTTTCGCGCTGGTTTTTTTTTCTATCCTATGTTCTTCTTCTGTGCTATTGATGGTACCTGGCGCAAATAATACAAGGCCAATTTGGGGGTACGACGCGATTATTGTATATATATTTATCCATATATATACATATGTATATACATATGTATAACAAAATAGACAATAAACGAGCCAAATTGATGTCAACCACGATTAGCGCTCATACCGTGAATGTTAGCTCGAAAATGTCAGCAAAAACAAAAAAAAAAACAAAAACAATTACAAAACAAAGATGAGAAAACTTTCACTTGGGGCTTTTTTAGTTTTTTTTTTATTGGTACAAAACAACAAATTTGGTTGCACTTGCCCTTGCTGGACTGTGGCTGAACGCACAGTCTGCTTATTTGCGAGCACACACAGCACAATTTGGAAATTTGGAATTTAATTAAACGTTGTAGCGTAGCTGTTGTGTTACATATTAATTAAACGTCGAAATTTTTTCGTTTTTGTATTTATCGTCACATCATCTATCAGCTGCTGCATGCGAAACTTATCAATACCTATCGATAAAATGACCAACGATTAACTAACAGCAGCACCTCTGTGTTACAACATTGTCATAAAAATGGCGGGAAAGCGTTTTGTGATGCGTAAATATGTAAATTGCGTTTGATTCAGTAAATTAAAACACATTTTCACCAACATGGTGAACAAATCTAATATTTCAACAAATACTCGGAGAATTTTTACAAAGTTAAAAAATAAAGCTGCTACGGAAACAGCAACAGCAAGCGCTAATAAATTAGTTCGTGTGCGCAATTGTATTGTGCGAATTAAACGACTTAAACTGGATGTAAGGGATGCCACGATAACCAATGTATATAAAACAACTGCGCAAGTAGAAAGTGAACGTAAGGAAATCTGCGAAAATGCGCAGGAAAGGACTAGTACATTACAATCAGGTAGGCAAATAAGAAAATGTGCCGCATTCATCATAATCACATAATCACTACAATCTATGTTTCATTACTATAGGTGGAATTCAGGGCAACGGAAAGATTGTTGGCATATCAAATGTACGTGCTAGGAACAAAACTAATATTTCAACAAATACTCGGAGAATTTTTACAAAGTTAAAAAATAAAGCTGCTACGGAAACAGCTACAGCAACGCTCCATAATAAAGTATTAGGCGCTAATCAATTAGTTCGTGTGCGCAATTGCATTGTGCGAATTAAACGACTTAAACTAGATGTAAAGGATGCCACTATAACCAATGTACATAAAACAACTGCGCAAGTAGAAAGTGAGCGTAAGGAAGTCTGCGACAATGCGCAGGAAAGAACTAGTACATTACAATCAGGTAGGCAAATAAGTAAATGTGCCACATTCATCATAATCACTACAATTTATGTTTCATTACTATAGGTGGCATTCAGTGTAACGAAAAGATTGTTGGCATATCAAATGTCCATCGAGCAGCTACGTACAAGAAAAATGTGGACAGACAGCAGCACTCAGGTAAACTATTAAGTAAATGTATCATATTTATCTAATCTAATCATACACAATATTTAAGGTTTCTTAATTAAACCTTGCCGCGTACGCATCCTTCGCTGTCCGACAGTTCAGGATATTGCCCAGAAGCAGCTAGAGAACCCACAACCTGCCCAATTCGCAGATGTTGGCAGGAAACCCTTGAGCGACATGCCGGCAAGGGATTGTAGTCAGCAGCAAGGTAAGTAATTCACGAAACTCTTAAATATAAACTAACTACTGAAAATTTAAGGTCATGTCTCCGGTACACGGTGTGGAGAGCGTATCCTACTTAGCGCGAGTATGCAGAAAACTTACAAGGATATACAGGAAAATGCGATTAAGCCAACGCGTGTGCACCGGTTTTTTCATCGAGATCAGCCGCCAGCCAGGACACGTTCTTCGGTCACACGGCAAGTCTATGACTTTCTCTCTCAATCTCAAATCGAAGACCATGAAAAGCCCGACCCAGCGGCAGATATAATACAAAACATGATTGAAAACGGTCGAGCCTGTGCGATGATTCGCTCAAAGACGGGCAAATCGCGCGCACGCGCTGTACGTAAAAAAGTGCGTGCAGTGGGAAAACGAAAACACTGCTCAGTTCGTACCGTAGGAAAGGAGTCAAAAGTGGTCCGCGAGGCGGAGCAACGATGTCTTTCACCCATCTGCGAGAAGCAAAATGACTTAACAGTAAACATTGAGCCTGCGCAAAATGGGGTAGCCGTCCAAGTGCCACATATGACGGCAATGGCACACAAAACAAATGTAGAGGGCGCCTACAGTCCATTAGCGCGTTCACTCATGCTTAATCAAACCAAGGCGCAACAATTCCCGGACAGGCGCCTTGAATTGCTGCATATGGCCAAGCAATGTATTAGCACACCCGTGAATCGCAGGAGTAACATAGCTATGGATGCTAATACGATATTTTCGCCTGTGGTAGGGAGTTCAGATACAGGGCAAATGTTGCCGGTACCTGCAGTGACTACTGGTAATAGATCTCCTTGGCGGGTGGCTGACGAGACGCCCTTACCTAATACCTTTGAATTCAGCCTGAACAGATCACAATTGCCCTCGTACTCGAGTGACTTTATACGCAAACGACATGTTTATTTACCCGATGAGCCCTCATGCTCAACTTCTATTGAGCGACAGACGAGCTCCGCAGGCAACGACTCAAATAGGGAAAATGTTCCACCAGCAGCAACAGTAACAGAGCCATCCGCTGAGCCGCAATCAGTGACGACAATCAAGCCAATTGATGATCAAGCTAATGAAAATGTAGAGAATATTGTGCAATTACCAAATCCACGACGAGCGCTTCAGTATCGCAGTCCTTTGAAGGATATCAATATATTGGATGTACTTGTACTGCCATCGTGGAAGAAAAATGTGCAACAACTAAACAACACGCCAACAAAAGAGTCCTTGAGTCGGAATCAACAGCTGAAACTCAACAGCAACAGTCCAAGGCATCAGAGTGAACGTGGTAAGGAGCAACAACAGCGGTCACCATGTAATTTGTTTGGTTTCGAAGAGTTTCTCACTGAAGAGGATGAGGTCGAGTATCGGGAGCTAAACAAAAGTGAGACTCTACACGAAAAGCTGCATCGACTGAAGAAGCTACGACCTGCACCGCAGGAGCTGCCTCAGGTATCACAAGCACCTATGCGACATGTTTACGATGACTTGAACGCCGGAGAGCCCCGGCAGCGTAATATAAAGGATATGCTCTGCTCCACAATGATAGGCACGGAACCAACAAATGAATCGCTGGCGCTATTTAAAGATTTCGAACCTGAAACAACATTCGATGATAAGGTAAGCGGTAACAAACGCCCCAGTCCATTCTGTGTTGATTGTCACAGCGCTAAATTACATCGAAATCGAAAGTTATTTATTTTGATTGAGCCAACAGGGCCCAGTCCATTCTGCGCTTGAAAAATATGCGATGCTTCTCAGTTTCAAGTATCTGTGTTGATTGTCACAGCGCTAAATTAAATTGAAATCGAAAGTTATTTATTTTGATTGAGCCAACAGGGCCGCTAAGATCTAAGCTCTTCTTCAAGCGGTAGTAAGCAGCTCCCACAAAATTAAGCTAAATGTTAATAAATATAATATAAAAGAAAACCTAATCAAATCCATTTGAATCTGCAGAAACCACGTCGGACCTACGTAGCAGAGAAACCGAAGCGGAAGCGGAAGCAGCGTGTGCATGTTCTCTTCATAGATTCAGAATCGTCGGAAAATGAGGAGGAGGACAACGAGCATGGTTCCAAGAATAATAGTGACGAATTGCCGAAAAAGGCATTGCCTCCTCAGAAGCGAACTCGCAGAGACGCAGAATATGAGAAAAAATTGCAACAGTTCATTACAAGCTTCAATCAAGAGTGTTCAGAGGTGGAGAAATTTCCACTGATGATTGAATAAATGGGATTAAAGCGCAGGCGTTAAGTTAATTTGTTTTCCCTTTGCATAGTTCTTGTACACTCTTCTACATACAAACATTAACTTAAAGTTAATTTTTAATACTGTATGCCAGCTAGCATAGAAAATTAACCCAAATATAATATACAGTGGCTCACAGCTTATTTGACCCACCGTCAAATAAAAATTTGTATAGTATATAAGAGGATTATATGTATGGTAGAATGGCAATATATATAAATTAGTTTAGTGATTTCCAATTAATCAATTATTTGAGTACACTTAATTGAGTTTCAATAAGTAATCAGTGTAAATAAATATATTTGAAGTTTCTGAGTTTTAAACATTTGATTTGTATTGCCCGTAATCAGTTTACTTGTGGCAGCCTTGCCAAACAGCTGTACGGTACATTGTGGATACACTATCCAAACAGCTGTATGATGGAGGCATAGTGGCAACGCTATCCAAGCAGCTGTGCAGACAATGGTGGCAGCACCGCAATAATACTAAACAATTTTTAATTATCAAAAAAGGAAAAAAAAGGGCAAACAAATTAATGGAGCCACCGTATGCACCTTTAAGTGAGTCCTGTGCTAAAGCGCTGGGCGACAAAGTCTACGAAAAGAGAAAGGTGGCTTCGCAGGAGATTGAAAAGTTAGTAAACCAAAGAAAACTCCTTCGGTGCAGCTGCAACAGATCTACTAATTATTTATAATTCCACAGAATGGTTATTGAGTTTAATAATAAGAATAATGCAACACAAATACGAAAGTTGATCGAAGTACTCTCCAATGACTATGCTACATCGCGTGATGCCAATCGGCGGAAAGGAGCGCTAATTGGGCTGGCTGCTACGGGCTTAGGGTTAGGCAAGGTAAAAAGCTGATAAGCATTATAGTATGCTAAGATGACATGGCTCATATATTGTTTGATTAGTAACCGGGATATATCTAGAAAGCTATCAATGCAATAGTCACTTATAAAAAATGTGTGACATCGCTTTTATCTTTCGTGTTATTTTGCTCAGGATTCGGATAAATACGTGAACGAGTTGGTAACGCCCATTATGAACTGCCTGTCCGATCCGGACTTGCGCGTACGTTACTTTGCCTGTGAATCCCTTTACAATGTGGTTAAAGTAGCTCGAGCAGCTATCATACCCTACTTCCCAGAGTTATTCGCTGCTCTATCGCGTTTGGTCACCGATTCCGATCAAATGGTGAAGGACGGCAGTGAGCTGCTGGATCGGTTGTTAAAGGTTTTATATTAACCATACTATACAATATTGCGAAAATAGATATTTATTGACTTATTCCTGCAGGACATTGTCACTGAATCATATGAGACCTTCAATCTAGAAGCTTTTATTCCGCTGCTTAGGGAACGCATGTATGTCAATAATCCATTTGCACGACAATACGTCATTTCGTGGATCTCAATTTTGAATGCAGTACCCGATATTAATATGGTTAACTATTTAACTGAAATACTGGATGGTCTCTTTGTCATGCTAGAAGATAATACGGCGGAAATACAGCGCATGTGCGAGAACACGATTAGTCAGTTCTTAAAGTCTATACGCAATGATTCCTCCTCAGTGCGTATGGAGGATACCATCAATACGTTGATAACACACGCACAATCGCTTAACGAATTAATCAAATCCATTGCTATTTCATGGATAAGAGAATTTGTGCAAATATTTGGCCCAAATGTATTGCCCTATGCAAGTGGCATATTCACAGCTATTTTGCCATGCCTTGAGTACAACGTGGAGTCCAAGCGAGGTGAGCGCTGTCAAGCAAGCAGAGATTAACTATCAATACATGGAAGTGTTTTATTTTAGGCATCAAGGAGTGCGCTGTCTCTGTGAACAAGTCAATGATGCAGCTGGTATCTTCAAAGGAGTTGAAAACTCAAAATGTGGCCAAAATTGATTTACGATCGATTATGGAGGTACTCTCGCAATACCTCACGCATAACTCAATGCACACAAAGATTGCGGTGCTCAAATGGATACATCATCTCATTTTAAATTTTCCCAATGAAATGGCACTGCACGACAACAATTTGAACAACAATTTATTGGCCACTCTCTCGGACAACTCAGATGAAGTGGTTCTGCAAAGTTTATGTGTGCTGGCCGAGATTATCAACTCGCAGGATACGAAAGGTGGGTCCCTCGGTCATTCAGCAATTCCCTATTCATCGCTATGTGTGGTTCTTTAGATCTAGATGATTTCAATAAGCCACATTATCGCAAATTTTTGCTGAGCCTACTGAATCTTTTCACTGAAGACAAACTTATATTGGAAAATCGAGCCAGTCTTATTATAAGGTAAGATTAAAAGCTATATTAGCTGATTGCAATGTAACTAGATTATTGTATAAAATCAGCCATAGCCAAAGTCAAATGCTTCGATACTGATTGTATGTACTTAAACAAACCGTTTTAGAAATCTTTGTGTTTTACTGAATGCCGAGTACGTCTATCGCACCTTTGCCGAGATCATTGCCGAAGAAAAGCCGAATCTGAAGTTTGCTTCTACGCTTGTGCGACTGTTAAACAATATATTGTTAACCTCAACGGAACTTTTTGAATTACGCACTAGCTTGCGCGAAATATCGGACGCGAAATCAGCGGACCTATTCCAATGTCTTTACAAAAGCTGGGTTTGCTGTCCAGTGTCCACGCTATCACTCTGTTTGATCGCACAGTGCTATCAGCATGTCTCTGAGTTGGTTATTCTATTGTAAGTTTTATTTTAAGTACTTATTTTTCTTTATATCGTTTGTACTGTCCTAATCTTTAGCGCGGATGTGGAGATTACACTGGAACTGCTCTGCGAATTGGACAAGTTAGTACAGCTTATTGAATCTCCAATTTTTGCTGCACTGCGCCTAACGCTTGTTTCCAAATCGAATAATTGTGCTGATGCTCAATATCTGGCACATGCACTCTTTGGCATACTTATGCTACTTCCACAAACTCTGGCCTTTGAAACTCTCCGCAATCGTCTGCAATGTGTGCCCACCTATTGGGCTCGAGAGCCCATGTGAGTGAACCCCGAAATTCTCTTTTATTTGTTTATACAAAATAATGATTTTTCTTGCAGCGATGAGCGCAACTCCTTGGAGTACAAGAGCGGCATCGACTTTGCCGCACTTCGCGCCCATTTTATAGAGCGGCAAAAGTCGCAGCGTGCCCAACGTCTAATACAACGCAAACGCTCCGTAATTATTCCGGATAATAACTAATTTTATATCTGTGATTAAGATAACAATAGGCATAACGTTTAATTTTTAGAGCAAATATAAATGTATATAATGTCTGCGAAACAAATCTCAGATGTGTTTTCATATAGAACAAGAAGATTCTAGTCATGATTGCTCGACTACGAGATTCCCTGAAACCTGCATAGAAACCATCACATGCAAAATTTCAGCGTTCTAACTTTAAAGCTGTAGAAGATACGTTTTTCCCGATTTGCCACGCCCCCAATGGGCATAGATATATCCGCCATAGCTTTTTGAACTTGGGTTCTCACTGCGAGTATACATTCCAAATTGCAACTGTCTAGCTCATCAACTAGTACGATTACTGGCATACGGACAGGCGGACTTACTGTCCGGATATTGTACAAAGTCAATATACTCTTTTTCCTTTTGGAAATAGAATATAAAAATAAGCTCGTACTGCATATCTAGCACACGAGTATTCACACAAAATTTTAGTTCTCTAGCTTTCGTAATTTGAGAATTTTCTTTCTTCTTTCGTTCATACGAACGGAAAGACGAACAGGGCTATAACTCAGTTATTCGCGCTGACAAAGAATTTATACTTTATGCTGTCTGCGACGTCTCCTTCTGCATGTTACATACATTTTCACAAAAAACATTCCCTAAATTCCCATTTTCAATGGGTACATGGTATGAAAAGGCTGATTTCGTTGAGTCAGTGAAGGAATTATCATAGCTGTAGTTTACTGCTTTTTCTGTTAAATACGTCCTTTTATTTTTTGTGTTGTGGAAGTAGCATTGACTACTTTTATTGATATAAAATGAATATTATTTCTTTATGGCGCCCATGCGACTAGCATCCTGGCTGGGATAAGGCATTTGTCCAGGCGGCGGAGGAATCGAATCAAGATTCACACCAGAGGTACTTGTTGTTGTGGTATTGGGAGCCGAGGTAACCCCACTGGTACTGCTGCTTGAGAGTCCGCTATAGGGTGCCGCAAAGGAGGGCTGGCCGTACATCTGATAGGCAGAGGCTGGTACAAGATTAGAGGGAAGCTGATGAAGCTTCATACCAGCAGGCATAACATTGATTTGCTCCTGTCGTAGATTGAAGTAGTCGTTGGGCTTTGCACTCGGCGGTGGTATACCGGCAACATCGAAACGGCGATCTGTCTTGGCGGCGGTGCCTTGTTTGGCCTGAGAGTGGGCCCACTTAATGCTAACCTTTCGACCTTGAATTACCAGTTTGTTGAAGGTACGCTCGGCAGCTAACTCGGCGGCGGAGCGCTTGGTGTATTGGACGAAAGAGCACTGCTGGCGCGGCACCAGAGCGATGGAACGTATCTCCCCGTACTGATAGAATTGATCACGTATTTCCGGTTCGGTAATTTCTTCAGGTAAATTACCGACGTAAAGTGTGGTTATATTGCGATCTTCTGGTGGCTCCAGTGTAGGTAACGAAGCGGCACGCTTCATGATCTTCTCGGCTACGGGGTCGTTGCGTCCATAATAACGATCCTTGATGTTCTGCTCACAGAGCGGATCGTCAGGTTCATTTGGCTTGTCATGACGATAGGGACACTCCTCGCCACGTTTGCATTCCCCCTTCACCCAGAAGGAGCAGATGTGCGGTCTGTTCCTTTTGTAATATGGCGCAGTGCGTGCCAATTTCGATAGCATTTCGTTTGCAGCCAGTGATCGACCCACGGCGCCAGCTGCTTCAGTGCCATCCCCGTCCTGGAGTTGGGCATCAATATTCTGTATGTAATACTCCTTGTTGACATCACTCTGTGGCATATTGTCTGCTACTTTAAGGGCTGCGTCGCGCACCTGGATGGGCAGACCATACTCCAAATCGAGCAGACATGTCTGACACACGTTTTTCAACCGGGCACAAGTCTGACAGACTTCAGTCTTCTTAAAGCGCATTCGCGCACCAGGGCACCAACGGAATATAGTAAAAGGACGCGTGCAGATCTTGCATTCCTTGCCGAAACGCTCCTTAATCATGCGCACATACGGATTATCGCCCAGGCACGTTTGACAGAGTATTGGAAACTCGGCGTCCTCCCAATTTTGACGATTATATGTATTTGTTGTCTTTGACATAGACATAATACAAAAGTTATTTTTGCTGATTTACCAAAAAATACTTTCGACCAGTTTACAATGAGTTCCAGTTGACGTCCAAGTAGCAATAAATTATTTCTTCGATAATTTTATACAAAATTTGCAATGTAAACCTGATGTATCGACTTAGCCAATGTGGCAACGCTCACGCATTCATGTTTCGATTTTTAGGGCTCTGTAGTTTTAATAAATATTGAACTCATTTTATCCTTTATCTAACTTTTAAATAATTGAGCTAATCGAATAAATAAACCTTAAAAATTAATTTTTTGCGCAAAAATCGCTTATCCAGTGGCCGTGTTGTTACACAGTCTGGCAGCGCAGAAATTAAACAAGTGGCAGGGCTGCCAATCTGCCTATATTTAAATTTCGAACTGGTCGTTTTAGGGTATCTGGCAACACTTTTCCGACGAAAACGTTTGGCTGCAAAGCAAAACAAGCAAATTCTACTAATTTCATTCATGCAATCAAATAAATATGGGTCCACCCATCAAGCGTTACAGACGTAACTCCAAATCGTCCGATGAAGAAGAGCAGGAGGACAATTATGTGCCCTACATACCAGTAAAAGAGAGGAAGAAGCAACATTTGATGAAATTAGGCCGCATCGTTCAACTGGCAACAGAGACGACGCAGCCCAAGTCTTCTAGCGAAAATGAAAACGAAGATGATGTGCAAGGGGCCCAGGATGCGGAGACTTGGGGTCGCAAATATAACATAAGTTTGCTGGACCAGCATACAGAGCTTAAAAAAATTGCCGAAGCTAAAAAGTTGAGCGCCGTAGAAAAACAGCTTCGCGAGGAGGAAAAGATAATGGAGAGCATTGCGCAGCAGAAGGCACTGATGGGCGTAGCAGAATTGGCTAAGGGTATACAGTATGAGGAACCGATTAAAACATCATGGAGGCCACCACGCTATATTGATGACATGCCAGAGTCGGAGCGCCAGGCAATACGCAAGCAGCTGCGAATCTTGGTAGAAGGTGAGAATGTTAGCCCGCCCATTCGCAGTTTTCGCGAGATGAAGTTTCACAAAGCCATTCTAAATGGACTGGCCGCTAAGGGAATAAAGAAGCCCACTCCCATACAAATACAGGGACTGCCAACAGTACTTGCTGGTCGCGATTTGATTGGGATTGCCTTCACGGGCTCCGGCAAAACGTTGGTATTTGTGTTACCCATTGTAATGTTTGCCCTGGAGCAGGAATTCCGTCTGCCCTTTGAACGCAACGAAGGTCCATATGGCCTCATTATATGTCCGTCCCGTGAGCTGGCTAAACAGACACACGAAATTATTCAGCATTACAGTAAGCATTTGCAGCTGTGCGGCATGCCCGAGATTCGCTCCTGCCTGGCTATTGGTGGACTGCCCGTATCGGAGGCGCTTGATGTGATATCGCGTGGAGTGCACATTGTGGTGGCGACTCCTGGACGTCTTATGGACATGCTGGACAAAAAAATACTTACTCTGGATATGTGTCGGTATCTGTGTATGGATGAGGCGGATCGTATGATTGACATGGGTTTCGAGGAGGATGTGCGTACCATATTCTCGTTTTTTAAGGGTCAGCGGCAGACCCTGCTCTTCTCTGCCACAATGCCCAAGAAGATTCAGAATTTCGCTCGCTCCGCGCTCGTCAAACCGGTGACAATCAATGTGGGACGTGCCGGGGCAGCATCTATGAATGTCACCCAGCAAGTGGAGTATGTGAAGCAGGAAGCCAAAGTGGTCTACCTGTTGGACTGCCTGCAAAAGACAGCGCCTCCAGTGCTTATCTTTGCCGAGAAGAAACAAGACGTGGACACTATACATGAATATCTACTGCTCAAAGGCGTAGAGGCTGTGGCAATACATGGCGGCAAGGACCAGGAGGAGCGTTCACGTGCCGTCGACGCGTATCGAGTGGGTAAAAAAGATGTTCTCGTTGCTACAGATGTCGCCTCCAAAGGTCTTGATTTTCCCAATGTTCAGCATGTCATTAATTACGATATGCCCGACGATATTGAGAACTATGTGCATCGCATTGGTCGTACAGGACGTTCTAATACCAAGGGATTGGCTACCACGCTGATTAACAAGATAACCGAACAATCTGTATTGCTGGATTTGAAGCACCTTCTCATCGAAGCCAAACAGGAAGTGCCCGATTTCCTTGACGAGTTAGCGGCCGAGGCGGAGCATCAACATTTGGATCTAGGCGACTCGCATGGTTGCAGCTACTGCGGCGGTCTCGGTCATCGTATAACAGAATGTCCCAAGCTGGAGGCGGTGCAAAGCAAACAGGCTTCAAATATTGGCAGACGCGACTATTTGTCTAATACGGCTGCCGATTACTAAAAAATAAAAGAATATCTCTAAATAATAAGATAACAATCCTAGCAAAATATTTGAAGAATATATAACATTTACACTATTTTATTTTAAATAGAACCAAAATCAAGTGCTAACTTTGGATTCATCTACAATAACAATACAGAACAAGTAAGAAAGCTGTAGTCGAGACTGCTCGACTACGAAATCCCCTGAGCCCTTCTTCGAACGAATAATATTCCAAGATATATTCGATTCATTTCTGCACGCATAAGAAACTGTACATACAAAACCACGCGCACACATAGACGCTGTTCTACGCTTGTAGGCATGACAGACATGGCTATATCAACTTTTCTCGTCACCCTGATCAAGAATATATATACTTTATTGGGTCTGCCACGCGTCCTTCTGCCTGTTACATACTTTTAACAAAACCATTATACCCTGATTTCCCATTTAATGGGCTCAGAATATAAAAAATTGTTAAATGTACAAATTATAGTCTTATATCAACAAATGAACGATTAATTGTAGTTGTTTTAGTATTTAACAAAATTGGAACGATTTTGTAGAGCTAAAAGAAATTTGCAGCTCAATATAAATATGACATTTGTTGAATGGTGTAATAAAGCTTAGTTGGACTTGGGTTCAAAGAATCAAAAGCTGGGGGTTCTCTGATTTATAGACATGTGACCCCCGAACCCTGTTTCTAGGAAAGCTCAAATTGTATTTTTCAATTGATTATTGTGTTTTGCAAATTGTAATTTTTCTGAGCCATTCTTATCTACTCAACTGTGTCTTATCAAATAGGAGAGAGGGCAAATGCGCTTGAGTTCGATTTGGTTTCGAGCGGCCTTTCATAAAGTCAACGATAATCGTTAAGTTTCGTTCAGTGTCTCAAGCTGCTTTGCTTCGATCACTACGCACGAGTGTCGCGACTCGCGAGTTTGTTCAGTCGCTTCCAAAGCCTGGAAGCTTTCAATTCATCTTGTTACGGAGAGCCGTAAGTGATTTATTTGTGTGTATTTATAAAACAAAAAAACATCTGTTCTGCTTACAACGGTGTGAAATTGATAAATCATAATTAGAAATTACATCTCACTATAAACTCACTATAAATAAACTATATCATTTAATGTTGTAAGTACAGTTATATACTTCAAATTAAATAACCTAGTAGCACAAGATTGATAGTCTTTGCTTGTGCTCGCAAAGTCTTAGTAGTCCTCAATTGTAAATTGATTTAGGTTCAACAGTACGTACGTAGTATTGAGTATAGAATTTGTAGTATATTTTCTACTAGTTAAGGTTATCAGTTTGAGCTTAGCTTATCTAAGGTTAAAGATTTCAGACACGTAATGATACGTTTTTATATAAACATACATTTAAGTTATTTAAGTCTATGAAGTTTTATACATTTACCGATTTTGGTACTAGCTTTCAATTATACAATGTACTCATATATTATTATTAGGCATATTGTAGGCAAAATTGCAAGTATGTAGATTTCTGATATATTTCTAGTAAATCTTTAATCATTTGTATTATTGACAATAATTAAAAATAATTTAGAACCCCATTTTAAACTTAAAAACGAATTTTATTTAAGTAAATATACATCATTTTTAAAGAATAACAAACTATATAACAATTCAATTATACATTATTTATTCTATGTATAGTTTTGTGAAAATAGATAAGAGGAAGTAATATTATTTACCAAGCAATGTTTATTTTTCTTAACACATTTATAATGACATATTAAAAGGCAGAAATTCTCTTTTAATATGAATATGCGTGTGTTCAAAGTAAATATTTATTCATGAGCTAACAAGTTTTTAAGTACTAATTGCTAATGAGTGCTTAAACATAAATTTGTGAGGTTTTTCTGTGCTGCTTCTTTTCTATCCATTGTAGCTAGCAATTGTCGGATGAGTGATCTCTATGAAATAAGGTGACGTATGCGTGAGCTATAATACTTGGAATATCTATGAGAAATATTTGAAATTCAAAACACGTCGCATATACATATGTATGTATGTATTTGTATATATGAATGTACACTGATAGTCCAATAACAGGTCGAACTTGAAAATGATAGAGAAAATACATGAAAATGGCAAATAAACACTGTGAATGTTGTAGTTTATTATACTTCATAGATGTATTAAAATATATACATATATTTTGTTTACAATGCTCGTGACCCAGTTGAGAAAAGAGAAAAGGGCTTGCCGATGGTGCTAGCTCTTTAATCGTGATATCATACAAGACCCAAATGTCGTCATGCTGCAAAACTAATTACTTAAAGCAAAATTAAGTAAACTGCGTGACGCGTTTTTATTGACAGCTTCAAAGAATTATATAAAAATTAAAAACTTAATGTTGTTTTTATCTGAGCATCAGAAAAATGTTAAGCCACCCTAAGTATTGATACATTAAAACATGTTTACGAACTGCACTTAAAGGAAGTTTGTTTTTTATTGTTAGTGTATAACAATATCTTCTTTATAATAGAACCTCTATATTTCTATTATTTTTATATATTACATATTTATATATAAATATAATAATATAAAATATAATATATATTATATATAATATAATGCTACATACCTATTATATATCAATATCCTGATATGTATCTAAGTTATAATTATATCTATTTTTATTTTTTATTTATCAATGCTTTAACCTGTTATATTAACCTGTTGCTTTCTCTTTCTTATTCGCAGTTCATTCTCTCTTTTCATTCTCGCTGTCAGCGGGCAATCATCTGTGTTTCAGTTGGGAAAGATAAAAACAAAGGCGAATAGTACATAATAAAAGCAACAGTTCGGCACACTCAAGCGGCGTCACACACACGCGCATAGATACATATATACATTTATCAAGCAACAATAAACAAAGGCGCTCAGCGAGTAGCCTCTCTCCCTGTCGCTCCCTCGATCGGCATAGAAGCAAACGCCGCCACAAAATGGCAAAGCGAAGCGCCGCCAGTCATCTCACAGTCATCTGCAGGTAATGCAAGAGAGTGGTTCACTAGCTAATAAGCTCTCAGTTTTGAATAGAGTACACTAGTGTGAAATTAGCTTCGAAGCTAATTAGTGCAAACATTACGCATACGTCGCGAGTTTATAAGTCGAGAATTTGTTCATATTCTTAAAATTGTAAGTCTTATTCAGATTTTCTGCATGTTTATCAGACAAAAATTCTCAAAAACCTTACTTACTGTTCAATAAAATAATTTAATATTGCTCTTAAAAGAGACTCTCATTGTTCAAGTTTTAATGATTTTACTTTTGTTTTAATGATTTTACTTTATTAGACAACTCTCATAGATTTCCATTTTTATTTTTAAGTTGATAAGTAGTGCAGTGCAAATAATACAAAAGTCTATCAACTGTTCATGCTCTTTTGCTTGTAATTATAAACTATATATTAGTTCAATTTTTCGGTGACAGTACATCATGTGACCAGTGACCTTCTCCGCGTTTTAACGACCTTTTATGATTATGACTCAGTGACGTTGAAACACGACACAGCCCGAGTTAATCAGATAGGTCAACTCGTTGTCTATAAAAGGCGTTTACTTAGCTTGTTATAAAATAGGAAACTAATTATTTTCACTTTCAGCAGTCTAGTCGTATTTGTCACCATCTCGACAAGCTTCTGCTCAGCAGGCACATTTAACACCCGGCCCGCGTTCCCTGTCCCAACTGGTGACGTTCAGTCCTCTAGTGGTACCAATAAGCAGCCAGCCAGACGCATAATGCATCCAGCTTTTGCTAATGCCGGTCGTGCACCTGGATTAGAGATCTGGCGCATTGAAGTAAGTATATTTACCCAATAAAATTATTAATAAATTCTCACTTATTTAAAGAACAGTTAAACAAGAGTATGTTTAGTGCTTAGTAAAAATATAAAAAACTAAAAGAATTTAGATGAAATGTACTTAAATTGTTACGATCGATAAGCTTGGCGTACTCTTCAGAAACGTATTGGTTTTTTGGAATACCCTTGCAATTTCACTTTATAAGCTACATATGCCTCATTTACGAGAGAAGTGTATATAAATAGCAGTTGCCGCTGCATGTTTACATCGTTTGGGGGAAAGTTCGACACCCACGCACGAATGCGTTGCTCAGCCAGCGGCGCCCCAGAGGCAGCTGTTGCCATCGGCATGCAAAGTGCTAACACACACACGTTTATAGAGACGCTCACATATGTACATACATATGTACATATGCATATGCACACATGTTTACATTAAAGGAATTATTGCCTCGTGCCTGCTGATATTTTCTGTTCGCTGAAGGCACGCAATGTGAGCAACACATGCTTGGCTAGCGAAGCTTCACTGTATATAAATTCATATGTATGTCTGTGCTGTCAATACCGCCAGTGTGTGTTAATTAACTCGGAAACAGCATAATTTATTAGCTCCTGCCCGCGAATGGCAAAAACGGTAATGTTTATGTTTTTTTTTGTATTTTTTGCCTTTGTTTATAAAGAATTGATTTCACATTTTTCCCAAATAAATATTATGACTCTGCCGGCACCCAAAATAGCAATATCGTATACATATATATATAATCGTATATACTCATGCCTGTCCAACATTGACGTTCTAGAATTTCGAGCCTGTGCCGTATCCCCCAAACAGCTATGGAAAATTTTACACTGGAGATTCCTTCATTGTCCTGAATGTAAGTAAAATTAAATAATAATAATACAAAAAGCATAATGATAAATTTAATAATGATATGAATAAAATGTTTTTATATGAAAACAAAGTAAGGAAGCTCTAGTCGAGACTGCTCGACTACAAGATTCCCTGGAGTATATTGTTATATTATACATATGTTATATTATAAACCTGATAAACAAATATAATGAAGTAAGTGAACGAGATTCCCGACTACAGCCTTCTTACTTGTTAATCAGGTTTATTGTTAATATAACAATATACTATAATGAATCATTTTAGTTGAGGTTAACTTATTTTTTTATTTTTATTAAATTACTTTTGATGTATTTTCATCAAATTTTCTGATTCATAAACGATTAAAAACGATTTTTGTACATGAATTTTGTTAGCTAAAGAATGTTAGCTATAGAATCAGCTTACAATTTACATTATAATTATTTTACATATTCAATTCGTAGACAAAGCAAAACCCAAAGGACAAGCAACTAACATGGGATGTGCACTTTTGGCTGGGAGCGGAGACGTCCACCGATGAGGCTGGAGCAGCGGCTATTCTGACAGTGCAATTAGACGATATCCTGAATGGAGAACCCGTGCAACATCGCGAGGTGCAGGATCACGAGTCACAGCTGTTTCTGGGCTACTTTAAGAATGGTAAATATTGTGTTTGTGTCAAAGTATCCTTTTTATTAAGAACCTTTCTTCTGTTTAGGTGTTCGATATGAACAGGGCGGTGTTGGCAGTGGATTCAAGCACGTGCAAACAAATGCTCAGGGCGAGAAGCGTCTGTTCCAGGTGAAGGGCAAGCGTAATGTGCGCGTGCGCCAGGTGAATCTCTCCATTTCCTCGATGAACAAGGGTGATTGCTTCATTCTGGATGCTGGCAACGATATTTATGTCTATGTGGGTGTCCAGGCCAAGCGCGTGGAAAAGCTGAAAGCTATTAGTGCTGCTAACCAGATCAGGGACCAAGATCACAATGGACGCGCCCGTGTGCAGATCATCGATGAGTTCAGCACGGAAATGGATAAGCAACAGTTCTTCGATGTGCTCGGCTCTGGCTCAGCTGACCAGGTGCCTGAGGAGTCGTCCGCCGATGAGGACGGCGCCTTTGAGCGTACTGATGCTGCTGCCGTCACCCTTTACAAGGTGTCCGATGCCAGTGGTAAGCTCCAAGTGGATACCATCGCCCAGAAGCCGCTACGCCAAGCCATGCTGGACACGCGCGATTGCTTTATTTTGGACACTGGCTCCGGCATCTTTGTATGGGTGGGACGTGGCGCTACTCCCAAAGAAAAGTCTGACTCCATGGCTAAGGCACAAGAGTTTCTGCGTACCAAGAAATATCCATCCTGGACCCAGATCCATCGTATAGTCGAAGGTGCTGAGTCTGCTCCATTCAAGCAATACTTCGACACCTGGCGCGACGTGGGTATGTCTCATACCCGTTTGGTACGTTCTGCTTTAGACATCGGTTCAGATGAGTCTCTGGATATGGATGAGATCGATGCTGTCGTGCAGAAGTTGAAGAAAAGCGGCGGTCGCGCCATTGGTTTCATGCCTGATCATGGCCAGAACAACATCAATGATATTACCCAGTATGTGTCCAAGACGGGCAGCACCGAGGTACTGCGCAACCATGTGCCGTTCGAAGAGGAATTGCCGCTGCTAGGTTTCGGCTCTTATGTGCTTACTTACAACTATGAGGCCAACAATGGTGACAAGGGGACCATCGTTTATGTCTGGCAAGGCGCCAAGGCCAATGCGGCTGTTAAAGAGCGTGCTTTCGAGGATGGCATGGCTTTGGCCGTCGAACAGAATGCTTTGCTGGTGCGTACCACTCAGGGACATGAGCCTCGCCACTTTTATAAGATCTTCAAGGGCAAGCTGTTGACTTCGTACACTGCGTTACCTGTATCCGCACAGCTGTTCCGCATACGCGGCACAGTCGAGAGCGATATCCATGCAAGCGAAGTGCCCGCAGATAGCTCTTCGCTGGCTTCTGCAGACGCGTTTGCCCTAGCCTCCGCTAAGACGCACAAAGTGTTCATTTGGCAGGGATTGGGTGCCTCTACCTTTGAGAAGGAGGCGGCAATGAAACGTTTTGCAAACTACTGGAAGGATGCGGAGCTGGAGTTAATTGAGGAAGGAGCTGAACCCGATGACTTCTGGGCAGATCTGAACGGCGAGGGCCAGTACGACCGCAACTTGGATGATCATAGTGCACCTCTGCTTGAGCCACGTCTCTTCCACTGCCGTCTGACACGAGCTGGTCATACTAAGGTCGAGGAGGTCGTAGACTACCAGCAGGAAGATCTCGACATGGATGATGTCATGCTTTTGGATGCTGGCGATGAGATCTATATGTGGGTCGGCTCTGGTGCCACAGGCGAAGAGAATGGCAGAATACTGGACATGGCAAAGGTAACATAATGCTCAGCAAATTCAGGAGTTCATGACCTCGAATTTTTCCTATCATTTTATTCTTCTTTAATAACATATTTGTATATAGCGCTACATCAGCTTGGAGCCCACCGCCCGCTCCGTGGATACTGTTAGTATTATTCGCGTGACCCAGAGTCAGGAGCCCCGAGTCTTCAAGCGCATGTTCCCAGAATGGGATGACAACTACTGGCAGGTTGGTAAAACTCTAACAAATTACATTCGGTGCACTTCACATTAAAACATAACAATCGCCTGCCTTACATAATCTTGTTTTCGCATGTCTGATATCAAATACTTCACTGAACTCTGTGCGTGAGTATCCAACGCCTTACTAATTCTTATGAAGCATATATCATTTATAACCTCTTTTATTGTCTCAAAATATATTTTGAATTGTGTTTCTCTTTGTAGAACCTGCCTTCTTATGAGGACATCAAACGTCAGGCTATGGATGCCAACAATGAGGTGTAATTCAATCTCGGGTAGAATACTCAGCAAAATTGACCAAAAATTTACGTTCGCTTTTGCCCAAAAAAAAAAAAAAAATAATAATAATAATAATATTACAATATATAACAAAATTTTTTTAAATTAACTTCTTGTATTAAATATAAATGTTTTCACTCAAATTCCTAATTGTAACATGTTTTTACTTATTCCATTTTTTTATAATTTTTGTGGACAATAAATGTTAAATTATTTCCTTGTAAGAGTTTGAATGTATACAAATACGTGAAAACATAAAATATTTGAAAACATCGTATTTTCATTTTCATAGTCAACTGAAGTCTGCACATACATACATAACATACATACATAATTTATCATTCAATGACTCTCAGTTTTCCGGAATACCCCATGTAATATTCTCAATCCAGTCCAGGTACGAATACACGCGGGTATAAACACTTGGATAGCTGCTGCGACAGAATACGCCGAAGGAAGTGATTCCTATAAGATGATAATGGATATGTCGACGTCTTCGACCGGGCAAATTTAATTGCAGGGGACCGCCTGAGTCACCCTGACAGGTGTCTCGATTCTGAACGAAATCCTGCGCACAGATCTGGCTGTCTATAATGCCATTGGGAGTCTCAGCAAACACAGGTAGATCGCGGGTGCACTCGTCGTTAGGTACTATTGTCGCATTTAGATGGGTCAGGCGATATGTCATGGCCTTGCTAAAGCTAGTCGAACCATAGCCCATGGCGAACGCAATAGAAGTAGGTATCTCCTTATCTACCCACAGACGTATGGGGCGAACGAACTCACTTAGACTAAAATAAATCAATAAAATAAATTGTTATAATATGTATATCGAATATACTTATCTATAGCATTTTCATTCTATTACTCATATATATACTACTTCATTATAGTAACATTATCTTCTAGTGCTTTCTAATATATTACTAATTCTAAATACTAGTTCTTTGTTTTATATCAATCTACTACTTTGTGAAACTACAAGCTGCTACTAGTTTCTCCTACTATTATATACTACATACGAGTACATTTATACATTTATTTACAACTTTTTGTAAAGTACTCATCCCATCTTCTTGGTTTCAATAAAAAAAATGGGCAAATAGTTGATTTCTCTTCTCACTTAATCCATCAATACTCACATTACGTTTGCCGCCAGCTTAAGTAGAGCTATATCATTATAATAGGATTCAACTACGTAATCAGGATGTTTAAAGATATTGTCGATGGCAAAGTTCTGGGGTTTAACCGTTACTTCATCAATCATAAGATTCAGTCCACCGATGCGCACCCATTTCGGTGCATCGCTACAAAAAGGGTAAATTTGCCAGATGTTATCAGAGACTGAGTACAATCGAATCGTGCTCTCAACACGATAACTTACCCATCCACCTCAGTGCAATGAGCAACAGTCAAAACAAAGTTTTCACTTATCAAACTACCGCCACACTTGTAGTCGATTTTCTCCGAGTTTGTCGGAAAGCCGACTGCCGCCTGCCAAAATCAATTTTCCGGTTTAATGACGGGTTATTTTTACTATTAAGATCAGTTACACTCAGAGAAAAATTATGAAATTATGAATACAGAATTCAGTATAGGCTATATATGGGCGAAATAAAGAGATAAAAAACTAACACGTTCCTTAATCGACCCGCATTTGACTTTTATACCCTGAACCGATTGAAAATGGGAATTCAGGGTATAATGGTTTTGTGAAAATGTATGTAACAGGCAGAAGGAGACGTCGCAGACCCCATAAAGTATATGTATTCTTGATCAGCATAAAAAAATAAGTTGATCTAGCCCTGTCCGTCCGTCCGTCCGTGTGAACGTCGAGGTTTCGGAAACTACAAAAGCTAGAGAGCTGAAATTTCACATGAACACTCGTATGTTAGTTACGCAGTATGAATTTATTTTGTTTTTCGATAACTTTTTGGCAGGGTGCAGGGTATCTCGTAGCGAGCCGTCTCGACTAGAGCCTTCTTAGTTATTAAAATTCTGTTTGATTCTCTGAGTGTGCAAGCGAAAGTGGTTTCTTATCAGCTAAAGAGCACATACCATATGGGGGTATTCACCAGGCCGGGCAAGTACACGACCATCGAAATCTTCGTCATTTGCGTCTTCCGTGACGGCCGTATCGTTGGGAAAGATTCGCTCAACATACTCCGAATACTCTTGATAAGAAGAGTACATGTAGTCAAGGGATTACGTTTAAAATGAAATGACAGAGAACTCACTACGCTCGCAGAGCCGTCTATTCTGGCCCATGCGTCTTTTCTTGTATCGTTGCCCATTAGGCGGAGGTGGAAACGGTTGACCCGGCCTGAAGCGAGTCGGATTAATATCACGCCGCGGCGGCTTAGGAAGCTCGAGCTTAGTATTAAGCTTACTATTATAGTAAAAGTCACTGATTTTAAATAGTGTATTGTACTGGTTGTTATCTGGAAAGATAATACCCTGTTCCTTCGGAAAGAACATTGGCTGATTCTTAGGTAAACGCTGGCCCAAAGCCAAACAAAACATAGCCGACCATAAAACTGTCAACAACCGACTCATACTAAATATATAATAAAAATTTATATATATAAATACTTTTTGGGTTGTTTACGCGTGAAGTGTTTACGCGTGAAGTGGAAAGGCGCGACTGAAGCCCTGACGATCTGAGACGCATTGAGGCTGCGCCTTATCAGCTTATCAGTAAATTGTCGCCGAATATTCACAGCAATTTGTAATTTATTAAACTTATCGGTATTTAAATGTGGATGCCTAATGTCTGAGGATTGACGACACTTGCGGTGCGTGGTGCATGAATCTGTGTGGTGCCGCCCAGTTGACCTTCGTATTGCGCAATTATGGCACGCTGTATTGACTCTAGTTCCTGGTCATTTCTATATCTCAGGATGGATACAGTGGGTTCATCCGGAGAGGCTTCGGGCGCTGGGGCAGCATAGACAATAGTCAGCAGTGCTAACATCAAAAGTAACTGAAAAGCATGTTGTAAATTTAAGTACTACACTAGAAATATTAATTTCAAGAGAACTTACGTAAAAAGTCTTCATTTTACGCCGATTCGTTGAGCTAAACTAAATCGCGCGAACCTAATTGAACGCGCTTTTATAGCCAACCAAATAAAACTTAAAAAAAATTAATTTCAGATATCGAAAACTTATCATCTTATTCATAATCAAATTAAAATTTGCAACTATCTGAACTTGATCAACTTGAAATAATACCGAAACGAGTTTTTAAACCTCATTCGTTTAACATAATCCACAACAGAACGGTCAGACAAGCAGACGAGACAAAGTCAAGAGCTGAGTTTTTCTAATCGCACGACCGAGTCTTTTTTCGATGCCCTTTGCTGATATATACATATATATTAATACCAATCAGTATCAAAAAGTTTTCTGAAGCCCTTCACCTATTTGGATGCATATATGTACTTATATGCTTGTATTTTCATAGACATGTTTATGGGGGATTTGATTTACATTTCTCTTACTTCTGGTATTTGCAGGCCATCACCTAGTCGATAATCCTCAATGGAGAACTTATACTTGAATAAAGATATTTAATGATGATAAAAAAAAAAATAAAAAAAAAACAAGTAAGAAGGCTCTAGTTAAGACGGCTACGAGATACCATGAACCCTGCAAAAAAAAAGTGATACTCTTCTTCTTCTAATCGCTCTAATCGCTCAGTTGCTGCCGTGGCTTGGGGGTGGGTTGGGCTGAATTTGGACGCTTATGCTTATAACTCCATTTTTAGATAGACTTATTTTTTTATGCTGATCAAGAATATATATACTTTAAGGGGTCTGCGACGTCTCCTTCTGCCTGTTACATACATTTTCACAAACCCATTATACCCTGAATTCCCGTTTTCAATGGGTTCAGGGTATAAAAACACGATATCATTTTGCCGTTCTTTTGTATTCAACTGAAATCGAGATTTCTTTGTGTGAAAGCGAAATCATTCAACAGGTTTTTTTTGTATGTAAATTTAATTAGAATGTGGGCTATGTTACTAAAGGAGAAGTTGCATAAATAACAATTAGCTAAGGGTCCATAGCAAATACTAATTCCTTTATATTTTATTGCTGTTTTTGAAAATTAGTTTCTTTTTATACCCTGAGCCCATTGAAAATGGGAAATCAGGGTATAATGGTTTTTGTTGAATAATTCTTGAAATATTATTCGTTCGAAGAAGGGCTCAGGGGATTCCGTAGTCGAGCAGTCTCGACTACAGCTTTCTTACTTGTTGGGCATAACTTCTACACTGTTCGAGCTACAGACTTCAAATGTATATATATAGATAGATATTATGGATATGCACACGCCCCCCTCGCCCACAATTTGAAAAAAAAAAACACATTTCAAATACTGGAGACCTGAAATTTGGCAAATAGATACATTTAGATGCTATTAATATATTCTAAAAGATTCATCTAGAAATGGAGTTATAGGCATCCAAAGTATAGTTTAACCCACCGCCAAGCGCCGGCAGCAACGTGCGTAAAGAGGAAAAGTATCACTTTTTTGCAGGGTTCAGGGTATCTCGTAGTCGAGCCTTCTTACTTGTTTTTATTAGCTGACTGCATTTTCCCATTTAATAAAATAACCAGTTCAATGCTCCAACTTAAATATGATGTCATATGCTTAATAACTTCAAACAGTAAAATAAATTTTAATAAGTAAAACAATATTAATATAAGTTAACTGAATATTTATTTTGTATTGTAAAAAGTTATTTCACAATATAGTTTTAGAATGTTCGTTATAATTATAGGTTTATTTAATAAGTCAAAGAGGGAATTTGTGACTTTAGTATATACAGGTAGATACAGTAGATAAGGCTAAACACAAATAAGTATTTTGCAATAACTGTTGCATACTTGTGGGCAGAATGTAAAATCGAGTGAATATTAAATCGAGTTGAGCTTCTTTATCAAAACTAGGATTAAAAAAAAATACAAGAAATACTTTTTTCGAATTTGTTTGAATCTACAAACCTTTTAACTGGTATTTGGAAACTTTGGTAAAATTCCCATTATGCAAATTTTATATACAAATTTACGGCAGTTTCGTCTCAGATGAATCCAGAAAAAATGCAATGCCGACAAGATGTGACATTCCACATGGATTGCAAGTTGGACAACCCACAAATCTGTAGGCCAAATTGAAGACCGCGCCGTAATTTGAATACATTTACACATTTTCCGACTTATTATAGCCGACGCAGTCGCTATTTTTCTTTCAAAGCTGTATGTTCCAATTAAAAAACGTTTGGCATTTTAATTGGAATATGGGGGCATTTGATATCGAACTGTTGCCTAATGCAGCGCATTTGCATGTGTTGCAGCCAAACATGGGATCGGATGCATCTGAGCCTCTATATAAATAAAGGTTGGACTTACAATTGCCAGACACAGATACAGCTCAACAGCTGCCCGACACGTTAGTAACTTATTGACAAAGAAAGCCTACAAGCCCAAGCTCAAGATGCGCGCTTTTCTGGTAAATTGATATATAATCCTTACAAGTAACTGCTAAATTAATCAACTCTTATTGTAGATGTTATGCCTACTTGCCGTCGCTCGAGGCCAATATGATTATACACCCCAATCCCATGCTGGCGATGGGCGTGGCGGATTGATAGGTACCTCCGATGTCGGCCTTGTTCAGAGTGGTTCTGCCCAGTTGTCAGAGCCCATACTCCAAGTGAACGAGTTTAACAAGGAGTTCTATACGTACAGTGCACCTGAGCAGGAGTTCGACAATGGTCCTCTCAACGATCAGATAGTGAAGAGTCTAAGGAGGAATCTACGCGTTCTCTTCATTAAAGGTCCCGAGAACAAGGACTTGGAGCATGCCGCATTACAATTGGCCTCTTCAGCTGCAGATGATCGCACAGCCATCTATGTACTGAACAAGCAGGCCGATGTCAGTGATTTGGCCAACAAGCTGAACCAGATCAAGCTCCAGGCCAACAACAAGCCCGAGGTGCATTTCGTCAAGTATCGCACTCCCAGCGACGCGGAGAATGCACAACGTGTTATACAAGCCCAGTACGACTCGCTCCCCGGCCGCTCAACCAATCACAATGCCGGCACCTCTTCTGCCGTCTTGGACTTTGCCTCAAAGAGTGGAACAGGTGTTGTTGGAGTAACTGCAGGCGAAGTACCCTCGAATAGCGCGTACCTGCCACCCAGCCGTAGGTTTTAGGTTTAAGCAACATTTCATTATAGCTTGTAAATATGGTTAACAAATATAATTTAGTCTGTCAAACATCATTTGCAAGTGTTTAAGTTTATGCTTATAAGGATAATATTTTGGCACGTGAATTTTGTCAATGCTGAATCGAATTGGTTTGAAAACGCATAGTAACTAACAGATTATGCGAGCTCACCAATTTATGACACGACTCTCAACAATGTGTTTGTGCATTTTGGTGAAATTTTTCGATTTGCCAAGTTGTCAGATGAATCAGTAGTAGTAGCTACAAGTAGGGCTGCAAATCTAACATGTAAAAGTGCTTTAGTGCAGAATATTCGACTTACAAATACTCTGATACAAATTCGATGAAACAAAAAAACGAATATGAAGCTAGCCCCAAAATTAAATTATTATATCTCAAATCGCATTATAAATTGATGACTCTTCTCCTCCCACATAGTGTTTTCATGATATATTATTTTTAGTAAGATTTACAACAAATTGTATATAATTATTACAGTTCCTTTATCTTCGAGCATCTGCTATCACGCATTTGCATGCTGAATGGATTAGCATAATGAAAGAGAATGACAGCTGGGCTTTTGTTATGTTATATATTTCGAAAGCTAACGACACCCAAGGAGTTGTGTAAAAAAATTCAAATTAAAATGAGGCAGACAAAGAAGCAAAGCCAAAAATGAGAAGAAAAAAGTATGTGGAGACCCCTGAGAGACTTGGAACTATAAACTGTTTTCTTTGGCAACAAATATTTGTCTCATGTTGACTTTTTATATCACTTTGTAAACTTGTATCTACTTTTTTGGGCTCAATTAAATTATGCGTAAAGTTCGCTCCGGACAACTCAACGAACTACTAATTTGGCGATCAGTAAACGTTTTGGGTCTGTGGGCTTCGTCGTTGGCTGGGTCTGGTCTGGGTCTAGGTTTGGGGAGCTGCATATGCATATAAAATGACTTTCTTTTGGAGGGGGTAGTATTTGATACATTGATGTGTCGTATTAACCAATAATATTTCGCATTAATTCCGCATCGCTCGTTGAAATATTATGTGATTATACAAATTTAAATATCAAGTTGGCTGGCGTTACATAACGATTGACTATACGAGATGCAGCTCTAATGCGTTCATCTGAATATTTCCGAATGTGGTTCCGTGATTTGCCAACTGTGTAGCTGAAGCTGGAGCTGGACAATAGATTGAATAATTTTATGCCCAGCCGACATTGAGGGAGAGCATCTTATAAAAACCTTTGCTGGCGCTCAGTTGGGGCATCAGTTGAGTTCAAACTGCTCGAGCAGAAGTTCAGTTTACCAAAATGAAACGGTTCAGCTTTCTAGTGGTAAGTCACATGCTTCTTGGAGTCAATTACTGTCTAAATCGGAATATCTGTTTCAGTGCTTGTCTTGCGTGGCGTTCGTCGTCGCTGCTCCACAGGGCTATAAATACCAGCAAAATACACCAATTCTGCCAGCTGGCAATCTGCGTCCACAGACGCCACTTTCTACTAGTGGAATATATAGTGTGTCCAGTCAACAGGCCCTCTCGCAACCCATATCAACTGTGATTCAGGCCCCTCAGCCGCTACCACAGCCGCTGCCCCAGCAACAATTTGTGCCATCCATTCCTGTTCAGCCCCAACAGCAGCAACATCAGTTTGTCCAGAACTATCAGCAGCCGCAAATCCTGAATCAACCACAGCTTGTCTCTCAGCCCCAGATTGTGTCTCAGCCCCAGCAACAGTTTGTTCAGTCCCAGTACGTTCAACGTCCCTCGATCGTGACGAAAGACATCTATATTCACTCAGCCCCCGATGATTCTGAGGAACTGCAGTCGTCCCCTCAATTGGATACCACGCCCATTCGCAAGAACTACCGAATTGTGTTCATCAAGGCACCTACACAGAATCTGAAACACACTGCTGCAGCTTTGAAGCGCGCCCAGGCTAGTAACGAAGAGAAGACCGTCATCTATGTGCTGTCCAAGAAGCCCGATATCAATGAGATCCATCAGCATTTGCAACTGTCCCAGACCGAGCCCAAGGTACACAAGCCCGAGGTTTACTTCATCAAGTATAAGACAACGGAGGAGGCCCAGCGCGCTCAGCAAGAGATTCAAGCGCAGTATGATGCTCTAGGCGGTGCCACACACATTTCCGATGAGGGCGTGGCACCCATCACCAGTTTCTCTGGCACTGGCTCCCTAAACCTGGGCAACATTGTCCCACAGTCCATTCAACAGCAGCACCAACAGTTGCATCATACACAGACCCAGACAATTGTCCAGAACGGTCAGAGCGTGGGAATCCTTGGGCAAGGCATCCAACAACAAAACTCATTTGCGCCAGCGATCGGTAATGGTAATCTTGCTGGTCTACAGACCTCGTCGCTGTCATCGGGCACCAGCTTTGGTGTCAATGTGCCATCCAAGCGGTACATCCCAGCCAAAACTAAATAAGCGGGCACCTAAAGCATTTATTTTATTCAGCCCACAAAATGGCTCAACTGTAGTTTATTATAATTTATTGTCAATTTAATACTCTCATCAAATAAATATATGTGTCTTAACCAGAAATACAAATGGATTTGAATGATCATGTACAATACTATACATCGGTTTTCCAGGTATAGTATTGAAATAAATTTATGAATGGAATAGTTAACTGCATTATGCTTAAGATCTGAGATATTCAAGTTGATCTGAATAACTTTAGCTTTAGCTTAAACTCTCTTGTAAATTACGCATATTTAATTAATAACAATCAAATTATTAACATATAACCTTAATATGGGTTAGCTTACTTTTTTTCGACTAAGCTGAACAAATTATTGATTGTTATAAGCTTAATTCCTAAATAAAGACATTTTTAAAGAATAGGGATTCTTATCTAACATTTACTTTAGGCCTTGACAACATTAAAACCAATTAACAAATTCTGGCGTATGATTCGGGACATAATTATCTCAGACATGTCTTTTATTATCTTATATAGAAATATTTTCAGTGTGTTGCTTTTGCTCCCATAATTTCTGTTTAATATAGAGCTTCTCTTATTATACCCTGAGCCCATTGAAAATGGGAAATCAGGGTATAATGGTTTTGTTAAATGTATGTAACAGGCAGAAGGAGGCGTGGCAGACCCCATAAATTATATATATTCCTGATCAGCATAAAAAATAAGTTGATCTAGCCTAGTTATAAAATTATATCTAATTCATCTTTAGAGTTAGAGTCTTCTGCATATATATAGATATTAATTTATTACAGTTTCGGTTTTTATCAGATTTCGGATTCCGGTCCCCGATTCCCCCCACTTCCCCAAATGTGCAACAAATGCATTTCAAATACTAGAGACATGCAGTTTTATTTAGCATATAGATATGAATATCATATTCATAATCTGAAGAGATCAATACGATTGCGTGGAAAATCGAAACGAAGCATTCTTGGAATATTATTCGTTCGAAGAAGGGCTCAGGGAATTTCGTAGTCGAGCCGTCTCGACTACAGCTTTCTTAGTTGTTAAAGAAAATGTGTTTCCTGGTTTTAAATATTTGGATTCACAAAAAATTAAATGAAATTAATTTGCCAATGAACTGAGTTACGATCATAATTCAAACCATTTTAAATATCACATACATCCTCCCTTATCATATAAGTAATAAAAAATTAATGATCGCTCACTTATAATCTCTTAGGCGCTTTTATATGAGATTTAGTTGAGTATGAGGAACCACTTAGTGGCAGCATTCGTATTCAAGATATTGGTATGTGTCTTCATTATGCATATATAGATGGCAGTTATGCAAGACTAATCAAATGCTAATCGCTACCGACCGGTTTTCCCGACCAGCTAATCGAATGTGGTAATGCAAAGGTATAAATGAGTTCGTCTTCTTTTCTTTGAATTCAATTCGTGATAGCTTTTGTCAAATTGGTTGTGTGAATGGGAAAAGTTGTGAAAGACACGCTCAAAGGTTGGAGATGAAGGGAAATGTTTATTTAGCTAGATATTTACACACATATTCATACATTATACGAATTTGTTACTTATTTAACTACAATAACGATTCTTGGAATTTCAGTCAATTCTCTATGTCCGCAAATGGGCGGGCAAATATTTATTGGGTATGGCGCCCGTCTGACCGCCAATGGAACCAACTGTTCCGATTTCACCAACTACCGAGCCTCCACGCTGATTGTCCAGTGAACCGATGACCGATGTAACTGGTGCCACACCCTCATCAGATACTTGTGTAGTACCGCCCAGCTGATCGTATTGAGCTAGAAAAACAGAAAACCCATATAGGAACAGTCAGCGTAATGCACTTTTTGAGTTAAAAAAGTGATCAATTTCAAACTTCTAGTTTTAATTGAAAACCTAAGCCATATTCATTAGACTCCTTGTATAATACTACGCTATCTATTTATGTATGTGTAAGAGACGTGCTCTTAACGGAGGAGCGCACATGATACGAGTCATTGGTTTACCGTTTTCAGCAGTACACAAACGAGCATAAGATCCGTAATGAGTAAGCTGAACAGGTTGGCCTCCAATCATAAGTCTTCAAGCATTTCTTGTGTCTCAAAATGCAAACTACAAGGTCTTGGCCTTACGCAAAACTTTGGACTTACCTTGTATGGTGCGTTGTGCATGCGCCGCTTCCTCCTGCGTTTTGTACTTTATGAAGAAGACTTCTGGTTTGCTTATGGGCTTGGGTGCTGCTTCTTCAATGGCTGTTTGCAGCTCCAGAGGATCTGGTTTTTTTGTCAGCACGTATATGATAGTCTTCTCCTCCACAGGCGCCTGCTGGACCCGCACAGCTGCCCTGCTGACACTGGGTGTGGGTGCCTTGATAAACACAATGCGATAATGCTTTCGAGGTGGGCCCACGGGCAACACGGGTTGCGGATAACGCTCCTCAGACTCCTCGGTAGGTGGCACATGCACATAAATATCCTTCGAGATGACTGGTCTATAGGCCTGCTGCTGCAGTTGATTGTAGCCAAAGCTGGCGCCTGGTTGCTGGAATATTTGCTGCTGCTGCTGCTGTTGCTGCTGCTGCGATTGCTGGAATATCTGCTGCTGCTGCTGTTGAGGCTGTGATTGCTGGAAGATTTGCTGTTGTTGCAGGGGTTGCTGGAAGATCTGCTGGGTCTGTGTCTGTTGTGTAGTCAGCAATTGCTGAACTTTGGGTGCCTGCAACGCCTCTTGCACCACCCGTTGCTCATCCACACTTACAGCCTGCTGTTGCTGCTGCAGGCCAGCCAAACCGGGTATGCGACCCGCTTGGTAGCTGTATCCTTGCGGCTTGGCCAGCGACAGGCTTAAGAGGCACGTAACCTAACAGTAAATACATGAGAAAACAAGCTTACGTAGATTGAATCCAATATCTTACTATGAACGCGCGCATTTCGGTTCGAATCCGTCCGAATGAGGGTTTGCTTTGATGAGCAGCACCGGGTCTCTCGGCTAACAGAAACCAACTAAATGCTAATCAGTGGCTGACTGTCCCTTATAAAGCGTGCACCCAAATCTGTTGTGATGATGATCGAGCTGCTGTTGAGTTGGGTTGATGAGCGACGCATCTGAGTTCAAATGAAACTGAAACCGAATCAGAGACCACAACAAAACACATGCAGAGTGAGGGCCAATAGATCTCACCAGCGCCACTGAAGCAACCTTTTTTTTTTGTAATACCCTCTACTTACCAAAGAAATTTGTGGATGTTTTGCTGATTAGTAACTGTTGTAGCACCGCTGTTGACTAACACCGAAGTTTATGCTTGCACTTGAGTTGTGGATATTATAAAAAGCTATCGCATTTTACAAGCTATCTTATGGTCGGTCAGCCCCGACCCTTTCACTCTAACCAGTTTTCTTTTGAACAACCTTGAGACGCAGTTTTACTACTCACACTATCCACACACACAAATACGCACGGCTTTGGTATCTGTCTGCCAGACAATACATATATTTTGGGGCTTAGTGCCAGGCACATACACACACAAATGCATACAATACACACACAATCCGACTCGCCGGAAGTCATATGTGAATTAGCATATTCATTGTTTAGGGCCCTATACACAATTCAATTTCGCTGAAAATCGCTGTGGGGATTTGTTTTTGAAAGATGCCCGCATTATCGCATCAATAATTAAACATAACTTGCACAAATCGCGCGAAATTGTCATTAGTGACGCGCCAAATTGCACAGCTTTTGGGCAATTTAAAATCGCTTCGATGGCCATTGTCGATCGCCCTGACCCAGTTGAGCAGAGACCCAGTTCAATTTGCGGATCGTGCCGTTTAATTGGACTACGCGTTACATAATCCACAATAAAGGAGACTAGCTGTTACCTGTCTATGTGATCTATCTACTATTTTTTTACTTTTCCAATTTTCATTATCATTATTTATGTAATTTTCTTGTTGGCCAAAAGAAATGGTTACTTACGGATATAGTGAATAATAAAATATGTAGGTGAACTGCACCCTAGTCGTATTATTGCAACTCAATTAACATTTTTAACTACAAATTTGGGAGTTATATTACTGTACAATTATTAGTAATTGTTAAATATCCATTTTGAAATTGCTATCTGAAATTTGTTATTTAATAACGGTATTTCATTTCCGATATAAGCCCTAAAAATATTATATAATCTAGTTAGGAAAATAGTATGTAAATTTTATATATCATTTTCCCGACTTTTGGCATGTTATGTTACGTATAAGATAAGCAATTCGTATTTCTTTTATAATTAACTTTATATACTTTTTATCTAAATTTTATTTTATCTTTACTGAACACATATTTCATCCGTATTCTTCGTTTAATATTAGGTTTTTGGGAAAGTATCAACATATAATCAATCAATGTCCATTATTGGGCCGAAAATCTGATTGACGCTTGCTTGCAAAACATATATTTAGGATTTCTTCAATAATAATTATTAGTAATAAAATTTTAACTTATTTATTTATTTATTTTGTTTTGTTGCAAAATCAATCACTGTCCATCAAATACTTGGAATATGTAGGTCATAATTTGATTGTGCGCAGATGTTCATCTAAATGATGACGATGATGTTTTTATGTATGAGTGGAGATTAATCAAACGCTATCTCGTCGTTTGTTGTAAATTGTATTTTTATTTAAACGCCGAAATGGCTTTTGAAATAAGCCCCACGCATGCTCAACTACTACAATTCCCGCATTTTTGTTCTTTTTTTTTTCAAAGCACTCGAAGTTCCTTTACGTATTGTTGTCGTTGTTGTTGGTATTACGCAACGGAGTTCAATGGCTCATTAGCGATTTATTGTTACATCACTGAAACGAAATTCAAGACAATTTCTTTACACCCGCCATGCCATTTAAATTGTTTATATATAATATATTATTTTTAAATCTCTTACGTTGACCACAATTTTCACTTTTGCGATGATGGCGTGCATGGGAAATTAACATGGTCAAGGCTTTGCGATAATACGCAGTAATTACCAACACTACAAATAGCAAACATAAATAAATAACAATAAATATGATGTGATGTATAAAACACATATATAATAATTATAAGTGCATATATAAAAAAAAAAACAAATTTAATATCATGATTTATTTATTATTATATATGTTTATTTCTTTTAAACCACATTTGTATAACATGTATATTACTATGACAAATAAAACCTACTGGTTTCAATAAAGGTTTTTGTTTTCAAATTAAATTCACAAGACAAACATTGAGCATTTTACAAATGTTTATTGAATCGACAAAAACGAAGCTTTACGTTTTTATGTCAACTTTTGGTTTCGATACTAAATAACGGTTGCTGGCTATGCTATTGCTCAACCCAAAAGCTCTGTATTCTTTCAACAAATTGCTTTAAAACAAAATGTATAAATGAACAACTTATTTGTTGAGATTTTTAATTCAACTAGACATACAGCAACAAAACAAGAATATGACAAAACTTTATTGTTTTCGTTCTTAAGATTAATAAATATTTATATGGGATAGTAAGTCACATCAGAGAAAAATCTTAGGTTATGTAAACATGTTCACAAGACTTTCTCAGATTTGTTCATTTTGTAATTTGGAACCGTTTCTTGATTGCGAATGAGTATTATAAACTTACTCATTGTTTTTATACCCTGAGCCCATTAAAAATGGAAAATCAGGGTATAATGGTTTTGTTAATTGTATGTAACAGGCAGAAGGAGACGTCGCAGACCCCATAAAGTATATATATTCTTGATCGGGGTGACGAGAAAAGTTGATATAGCCATGTCCGTCTGTCCGTCCGTCCGTATGTATGAACGCGTCGATTTCCGAAGATACAAAAGCTTGAGAGTTCATTATTTTTGTGTTGGGTTCGTATATTGCGTGTGTGTGGGTTCGAAACGAAGCATTCTTTGAATATTCTTCGTTCGAAGAAGGGCTCAGGGGATTTCGTAGTCGAACACTGAACAAATAAAACAATTCTAAGATTTGAAATTATTATTTCTTACGATAAATTTTGCTGAACTTTCCTTTTTGTTGAAATATAATGTATTTATATTTATATATTGTCGTAAATATTATATTATATACTAATACTAATTATCGTTGCATATAAAAATGTGATGTTATTTTTATTTATTTGTAAATACATTTTACATCCATATATATTAATAATAAATAAAAAATAATACTAAATATTAAATAATATGGTATTGGTATAATTACTCTACTGCAGAAATTTATGTATATTTAATGTTTAAAGTACTTACGCTTTACCCTTAACATATATTATGACCTTTTAATACATTTTCCAATTTGGCTTACAAAACAAAATATTTCTCAAACATTGCGTGAAGTGGCATGCGATGTCTTATTGTGCAACGTCCTCAAGTTGTGGCTTAGCTCTGACCCAGTCGACGACACTTGACTGAGGAACTTGCTAATGAGAAGCGTTGTGGGAGCATTGGATCGCATGGTCATTAGCCTGGGTTAGCTATGGTTAGCCCGGCGCCGAGTAAACGGCTCATTACATCAGCCGCAAATAGCTGGATGGGCGTCACGTTTACGTTAACAATTGCCGGCGTCTTCGTATATTGACAAAGGGCTTTTGTCCAAATAATCAAATGTAAATTAATCTTGGCTAGCTCGGACAGCTGGAGATATGTTCCAATGAATGGAGCCATGTCTCTCTTTCTTTTTCTCTCTCCCTCTCTCTTGGCATCCCACTCCATGATAAATGGGGCTCCGAAGAGCCGCCCGGCTCACATGCAAAATTTTCGAACCTCGACGGGTCATCAATTAAGCCTGAAAATACATGAGCATGGGCATGAAGAAAGGAGGCAAAGGGAGTAAAGGAGAACTGAGGTTAGGGCTTCAGATCTGAAGTTCAAACTATTTCTTAGACTCTTAGATGTACTAAAAATTTATTAAGTGTTTATGTAATTCCTGCTTTAAATAACATTTAATCGATGCGTGGCCCAAAGGGTCCAACCGCATAATGACAGCTCGGGTGCTGAAACTTGGACTGTGGCAAACAATTAAGAGATCGGCAGCAAAAGTGGCCAAAATGCCGACAGCCAGCAGCATAACAAACAATAATCAACAGCCGTACAATACTCGTTTAAGCAGATAAGTTTCTTGAATGACCGTACTTTAGACTTATTATGGGAATACTTGTTTAAGCTTTAAATCTGAGATATTATCCGATCTGAATATATATGAATACGCTTACCAGCTACGTTTTAAATGCATAGATAAACCAATATTCCTGATTCGTAACTGATGAGCGAGTATGAAAAGCTTGCAGGGGAATCACGCTAATTGGCCATGTATCTCGGACCAACTACAGTAAGTCGCGGTACTTAATGAGAGATTTTTGAAATGCGAACGCGAAGGCAAAGGCGAAGGCGATTTGATGATGCTAAGACCCAAAAAAGTAGATGGAGACGAAGAGTAACAAAAACAATGAACATGCAACGAACAAGGGGAAGATAAAACTGAAGTAAAATAGAAAAAAAAAAAAAAATGTAAAAAAAAATATTGAAGCTGAACTTCACTTATTAAGTTGTAGAAAATGAAGAGCGTATAAAAGTCAGCTGCAGATGGAAAGAGTCATACAGTTCACAGCGAGCAGCCAAGTAAATCACCAACCACCAATCAACCAATTCAGACAGCTCAACTAAGTACAGAAATGCGTGGATTCATTGTAAGGAACAGGCTCAAAAAGGATTAAAAGATACTTCTTATATATACTCACCCACTTCTTATATATTCCGCAGGTCTTGTGTCTCTCTGCCGTGGCGTTGGCCGTACCTCAAGGCTACAATTACAATCCTGGTCCCTCAGCTGTAGCAGGCCTGAGCAGCATTAGTGGCAGTGGCGCCAGCTTCTTCCAAGCAGCTCAGCAGCAACATCCTCAACAGCAGCAACAGGTTCACTATCAACAGCCTCAACAGCAGACGTTCTTCCAGCAACAGTCTGCTGTTAATCAGCAGCAATACCGTGCGGAGCAACATCTTCAGCAGCAGCAGCAGCAGCAGCAGCAGCCCATTATATCAAAACGCTTCTTCATTCACTCGGCGCCCGAGGACGTTGAAGAGGAGTACAAGGAGCGTCACATTACTGTGGGCGTGCCCAAGCGGAACTATAATGTCGTCTTCATTAAGTCCCCACAGCGCTCCAACAAGAAGACTTCCATCAAGATTAGCCCTGCCGTCAACGAGGACAAGACTGTCATCTATGTGTTGAGCAAGAAGACCGACAGCTCCGATGTCCACGCCGAGGTCGTCGAGCAGGCTAGCTCAACCAGTAAGCCAGAGGTGTTCTTTATCAAGTACAAGACCAATGAGGAGGCCGCCCATGCCCAGCAACAGATCCAGGCCCAATATGATTCCCTCGGCGGAACCAGTCAACTTACCGATGAGGGAGTCGCCCCAGTCACTTCTGTCATCGGCGCCCTCGGTGGTGGTGCTGATGCCGGCGTCACAGCTGTCGGCAGTACCGGCAATGGCGTCTCTGCCGGTAATTCCATCTCCCATCAAGCTGTCTCCAGTGGACAGGGCCATACAAGCAATGCCTACCTGCCACCCAATTTCTAAGTTGTTGAGCTCAATCTTTAATCCCTCAAAATGGTTGTTAATAAATTTGAATTGTTGTTATAAAAATACTTTCGCTTTATCAATTATCCACACTAAAAAAAAATATGGAAATGTTTCGTAATATTGTTCAATGTATATAGATTGCTAATCTATATAGATTGCTAATCTAGACATTAGGCTTGTCTTGTTTATATCCAAATGTATGGATAGCCTTAAGATTGACTCTTATTTCTTTTGTATTGAAGTAACTCTGAAATTATTTTATTATTTTATCTGTCGATCTCAATTAAAATGTTATTTTACCAAAGCCAACCCCATAGCCTATATTTGTATAGAAATGCAATTTTCTAAGATAAAATTACTTTTGTTTCTTAAATTCAAATGGAATTAATTATAAGCATAATCAGTTTTCTTCTGTATTTTTATAATTATAATTAATGACTGATTGATCATGTTTTCAGTAATATGATTAAGTCTTTACGCGTTTTGAGGCCAGGGACCCAGGTAAAGTCTCAATTCGTTAAAACAACATTTTCGGCGAATGTTAGCAATAAGACCAGCAAAAAACTAAAAAAAATTTGCTGTCTCAGTTAGTAAATATAATTTTGTGTAAGCAAAGAAAACAGAGTTCAGGAAGCTTTAATACACTTTTATTATTATTTCGATTTGGGTTATTAAACCTTTTTCAGCCGAAGGCCCCTGCTGCCAGTGCTTAGCCTTAAGTTAGAGTTAATTTTATATTAACTGTAACTTCTTCATAAATAAATAAATAAATAAAACCTTTTTTAACCGTCGCAAACAGCCTAAAGAAGTTAGAAAAAACAAGTAAGAAGGCTCTAGTCGAGACGGCTCGACTACGAGATACCCTGCCAAAAAGGGATACTCTTCTTCTTTACGCACTTATGAGCAAGTCTCTAGTATTTGAAATGCGTTTTTTCAAATTGGGGGCGAAGGGGCGTGGCATCTAAAATCTGTAAATTATATAATAAAATAATAATTACATAATCTGCAGGGTTCAGGGTATCTCGTAGTCGAGCCGTCTCGGCTAGAGCCTTCTTACTTGTTTCATCTGAGTGTTATGACAGGCGAGTACTTTGATAGGTTTTTATTGTACACAGCGGTTATTTATAAAAATAGTAAAGTTGTTGCTCACAATATGAATGCGAACTTTGGTTTTAAGGCCAAGAGCTGAGCGTTCGAAAGGTGGCTACGGGACTCCCAGACCATGCGGCCAATTAGTGTCAGCAATGATAATTTATGATGTCAACATGTCAACAAATGTCCTCGCAATCACAGTTATTAGCCAGGATAATGTCCAATGTACAATTAATTAAACAGGCCGCCAATTAAAATTGATTCCCTCTGTCTATATATATAGACCAGTTGCCATCAGCTCTTTAAACAGAGCACAGAAAGCATCGTGAGGTCAAGTCATGGCTCGTCTGTTCCAGCTACAGGAGAAGTGTCTGCGCCTGATGGGCCACAACATGGAGAGTTCCGATGAGAGGAGTCCATCCCTTGGCCTGCGGCACGTTGCATCGCTAGTATTTGTGCTGTCCGCTGAATATCCAATGTTGTCGTATATCGTCTATAATCGTGACGACATGGAGCTGATTACGGCCTGTCTGAGCGTCGCCTTCACCAACTTGGTGACTGTTACCAAGATATGGACATTCCTTGTCTACAAACAAAGCTTCTGTCAAATGATGCATAGCTTCAGGCAACTTGATTCAAAATGTAAATCACATTAATTACACTACCCACCAAAGTACGGTAATATAGCAATCTTATTTATTAGCTTCATTAGGGGAAATTACATATACATATACATATAAGTACGTTTTTTTCTCTGGCAAATCGAACAGTAACATATGTTAACACTCATATTAATGAAAATATATAAGATAATTAAGCAGATAGAACTTTCTATTTTGAAACTTGAAATTAACTTGGAGCATATGCAATGTCAACTAGAGCAAAAAACTGTTACCTTACCGTTAATTTCTTATATACTGAAATTTTTATTTAGCTACTAATTAAACTTCAAACTTGGCACAGCTCAACATGGAACAGAAGGCTATGGGTATCTGGAGCATGGTAACAAGTTGGCCACTTTGCTGGGCCGTGCGTATAGTCTGTCCTGCGGCTTCACTGGAATCTACTTCATGCTGGGTCCCGTCATCAAGATTGCCACCAACAGCTGGCGGGGGGTGACTTATGAGAGGGAGCTGCCGATGCCCATGAAGTACGCATACTTATTGCCCTGACCTAGCTTATTTTTCTTTGTTTTATTAGCGTTTTAGTTGGGGTAATCTGCCTCGGTTTGGCTAATCTGATATTCACTTTTGAGATGTTGATGGATCTAATATTGCAGCCCCAAAAACCTTTGTCCTTTGCAGATGCTAAGCACATTTATATTAACAGAATTTCGAAAAGGCATTCTTAAGAAAATAGGTATACTTTCCATTTTACTGTGTGACTATGGGTTATTCATTTTTTAATTTTTATACCCTGAGCCCATGGAAAATTGGAAATAAGGGTATGGTTTTGTTAAAAGTATGTAACAGGCAGAAGGAGGTGTGGCAGACCCCATAAAGTATATATATTCTTGATCAGGGTGACGAGAAAAGTTGATATAGCCATGTCCGTCTGTCCGTCCGTCCGTCCGTCCGTCTGTCCGTCTGTCCGTATGTTTGAACGCGTCGATTTCCGAAGATACAAAGCTAGAGAGTTCATTCTTTTTGTGTTAGGTCCGTATATTGCACGCGCTGTACAGTTTGTTTCAAAAATTCAATAACTTATATATTTTTAAAGTTATCGATAAACGAATTTATCGGGAACCAGTTATAAAATTCTAGCTAATTCATCTTTAGAGTTAGAATCTCCAAGTCTTCTGCCTATATATAGATACTAATTTAATGCAATTTCGGGTTTTATCAGATTTTGGATTCCGGTCCCCACTAGAGACATGCATTTTGGTTTAGCATATAGATATGAATATCATAATCATAATCTGATGACATCAATATGATTGTCCATCTAGAAACAGAATTATTAATCATCAAAGTTTTCTCATAAAAACCCAACGTCTATGTGTGTGCGTGGTTCTGCATGTACAGTTTCTTATGCGTGCAGAAACGAATCGAATAATTCTTTGAATATTATTCGTTCGAAGAAGGGCTCAGGGGATTTCGTAGTCGAGCAGTCTCGACTAAAGCTTTCTTACTTGTTTTATATTCTTTTTGCTATCCTTTTCATCTTTAGCCAATTCCTAGCTACTTGAATATGCCTCTGAGTAAACTCAATATTAAGATGTTCGCATTTTGGTCTTCTTTTTTCCATTTTGTTCCTCTTATTATCAGATTCCCATTCAATGACGTTGAGAGTCCTGGCTACGAATTTGGCTTTATCTATACCCTTTTGGTAACTATTTTTGTGGTGCTTTATGCCTCAGCTGTGGACGGGCTGTTTATATCATTTGCGATTAATTTTGCGCAGCCCATTTTCAAGCGCTGCAACAAGACATTACCTCCTGCCCTTTGGCCAGGAGAAGAAGCGGGTTAGAGCAACATGCTGGCCAATGTAATCGACTACATGTGCAACTCTTTGCCTGTCGAGGCAACTGCGCCATATCTACACACCCATCGTGTTTGGACAGTTCTTTATCACCTCGCTGGAAGTAGGCGTCATAATTTATCAGATCGTTACGGTAACTATAAAACTATATATTAAACATCTATCTGATGCGATGAATACCTTTGCCAGCATTTGGATGCTATTATGGCCCTTCTTGTGTATTTTTCTTTCTTCTGCTCCATAATGCTGCAGCTCTTCATATACTGTTATGGTGGGGAGATTATCAATAGTTGAGGTACCAGAATCTGTATCTGTATCTATGTCTGTATCTGAGTTTCTATCTTCATATATATCTCAGAGCATATTTGTATTTAATTATTAATTATATCAAATTTTATAATGTTCAACTCAGAGTCTACGAGTTGGGTTGGCTATCCAGACATCTAATTGGCATTTGGCTTCATACAGCCAGAGACGATCCTTGACTTTTATTATGCATCGCTCCCAACGAGACGTTCTCATCAAGGCGGGCTTCTACGAGGCTTCTTTGGCCAACTTTCTAGCGGTAAGTGATTTAACAGATGATAATGTGTAGTTGATATCCCGCATTGATTTGTTACAGATTCTGCGCGCTGCCATGTCCTTTATAACGCTTATTCAATCGATAGAGTAAAGGAAAGGAAAAGTACGGAACAAAATAGTTAAATGATATATACTAGTTAAATGTAGATGGCAATTATATACATTAATATATATATTTTGCTCTTGTGTCACGATTGCAGAATTAGAATTTGAATATGCTTTTTGGGATTTGATCTATTCCATGTTAAACAAACGCTTCTTTAGAAAACAATTGATAAATGAACACTCAGATGCACACAAGTAATACATTTTAGAAGTACTTTTCGTGGGTAGGGTATATTTGGTGAATATATGGTATATGTCTCGGTGAAACTAGGTTTCTATTGATTATAAATACTTGAAGGGGGCATTAAATTTTAAAGCAAAAAACAAATCAAACCTTGATTGAAATAATAATTGATAAGCAAGATTGATAAGCTCGAGGGTTGCACTGGAAAATGTAGCTATAAAAGGACAAAAACGTTGAGTACAATTCATCAATTTGCAATTGTCGAGCGATCAACTCGAACAGAGTTTGAAAGCGGGCATTAGTGGATGTGTGGTCTATTCGATATATAATATAAAATGAGTAACAGTAAGTCAAACGTATTATGTCCCCGATGTCGTAATTAAAGTCTTTTTCTTTGTTGCAGAGCTTACACTGGGCTTGCTGCAGCTGCCCGTTGGCAGAGACGTGGCTTTTAATGTGCATCGAGCGCTGGAAAGTATTACGCAGCTAAAAGCTGATAATCCGCAGCTACAGCTAGCCATACTATCTGAGAGCTTCAACGGCCCTTACAGCATCGAGGAGTTTGGCCGGCACGCTGAACCTGTACCGGGTGGCCCCACCTGTCAGGCCCTGTCCAAACTGTCCAGCAAGTTGGGTATCTACATCATTGGCGGCAGCATAATTGAGCGGGATAGCGGCAATAAGCTTTACAACACGTGCACTGTCTGGGCGCCCAATGGCCAGCTAATTGGCCGACATCGGAAGGTATGTACATTATACATATTCAAGCAGATCTATAAGCTCTCCCTGCTACCGTCAGCTGCATCTCTTTAATATAAATATTGAGCCGGAGCAGCTTGGGGGTGTACAGTTCGATGAAGGTGAAGCCTTGTCCGCAGGCCATGAGATAACTGTGGTACAAATCGGAATGCAAAAAGTCGGCATCGGCATCTGTCACGACAAACGTTTCGAGGAGCTGGCCCGTCTCTACCGCAACATGGGTAAGCTCTACTTATAATACTCAGTTGCAAAATATTATACTTGTATTTATACAAGAATGTATATACAAACAAATATTAGTGTAGGGTGCTCCATGATTGTCTATCCCTCGGCTTTTTGCATCTGTCAAGGCCCCATGCACTGGGAGATATTGCAACGGGCCCGTGCTATGGATAATCAACTGTTTGTGGTCACTTGTGCTCCCGCCCGTAACAACATGTCCGGCTATGTGGCATACGGACATTCGATGATTGTAGATCCCTGGGCAAGAGTACTGCGCGAGGCGGGCCACGGAACTGAACTGATTGTGGAGACAATCGGTAAGTGGATTAAATGCTGAACCATTTGCGGAAAGACCTAGTATATGTCCCACTTCTTATTAGATTTCGACATGGTGGATGAAGTGCGTCGCCAGATTCCCATTTACAAGCAGCGGCGCACTGATATATACGACCAAGCCCGGGCAAATATTTAAAAATTATTCGTCTTAAAATATGAACAAGCCTAAATGATTAAGCTGCATGTTTGCATGTTAAACTAGCATATGCTCTAGAATCGGTCATAAATTCAGGCTATATTATAATATATGAATATAATCATAATATAATGATGTTTATTGTGTTTAAGTATTAATCAATGATTAGTTGGCTTTCACTGACTTTTAAGTATATATAATATGTTAGGAGACTGATCTACAGTCAACCTACATGAAGAGGTTGATATAAAATCGGGTGCTCTAATGCATTATGCCCCTTAGAGTCTTTTGCTTTTCCTAAAGGGTATAATAAACAAGTAAGAAAGCTGTAGCTGACTACGAAATACCCTGAGCCCTTCTTCGAACGAATCATATTCCAAGAATGCTTCGTTTCGATTCCCCACGTGTAAGAAACTATACATGCAAAAACACGAGCACACACACACACACACGCTGATCTACGCTTGTACGCCTGTATGTGTGTAAGTATTGCAGGTGGCTTGCTGTCTCGCTGCCTCTGTTGCTGGGCCGCGTAGGTTTTGCTGCAATAACTTCTTTGATTAATAATTCTGTTTCTAGACTGACAATCGTTTTCAAATGCTCAGATTTTGATTTATGACATAAATATCTACATATCGGAATCAAAATCGGGGACCGGAATCCAAAATCTGACAAAAACCGAAATTATAATAAATGAGTATCCATATGCATATATGCAGAAGACTTGGAGACTCTAACTCTAAAGATGAACGATATATAATTTTATAACTGATTCCCAATAAAGTGTATTATCGATAACTTTGGAATACGGACAGACAGACAGACGGACAGACAGACGGACAGACAGACGGACAGACAGACGGACAGACGGACATGGCTATATCAACTTTTCTCGTCACCCTGATCAAGAATATATATATTTTATGGGGTCTGCCACGCCTCTTTCTGCCTGTTGCATATTTTTAACAAAACCATTATACCCTGATTTCCCGTTTTTAATGGGCTCAGGGTATAAAAATCACCCGAGCAGTGGGAGAGCAATTGAACAGCTGCTGATACGACTCGACATCAGCTCTTATCAGTGCTTGGGCTTGGGCAACGGCGGATGCCAGCAATATAGCTAGCTATTCTGCTCATTGCTCAGTTTACTTCAATACGCGTTGGGGAAACAACAACGAAAAATCAAGCTCAAGCTAAACTAAAGATTGAAGTTGGGCAACAGTGGAATAAAAAATGTGGACTGCTCCACTAACGGTGCTACTTTGCGCCTGCTTGGGAGCTGCGGTGGCGCAGATTGCATACACGGGCCATCTCTCCGAGCTGCGCATCAAAGAACTAAGCCAGTTGGCAATGCGTATGGAGCACTCCATCAATGCTAGGAAATATGCCTGTGATAGCTACTACGATCACGTCTGCAGTCGCAATCGTCCTCTCTTCTCGGTAATGGGTAGGTACGAATATAAATAATGGTTTTATCCTATTTCAAATTTAGATCCGCTGAAGCGAATGAAATTGTTGAAATTGATAGACTTAATGTTGTTTGCCATAATTTAATTTCTTATAAATGGTAAATCTCGCAGGTCACATGCCTCCAAGTAGTGATCTCATCCAGCTGCTGACCAAGCTGCAGAACGACCCGGAACAATTCGAAGCGAAGCAGAAGCTTATCGATTTTTTCATCTCGTGCAACACTCTGAAGTCCTTGCAGGACTGCTATCGCGAGACATTTGAGTACTTCAAGCCACTGTTTGGCTACATCATTACCAAAAACCTAGTCGAGGGCAGCTCGCACGAGTTGCGTGACTTTCGGGATCTAATCCAACGCTTTGTGGACCGGAGTAAGTCGGTTTTTGGAACCGATTTCCATCCATTGAGGAACCGATTGCAAACGTATAAGGAGAAGTTTGCCACGCCTAGTATCTATTTCTATGCGGGCGATCTCAATCGGGAGTACGCAGGTCTGCGTATTTATCGAGAGAGCTACGAACACAATTTGCGTAATCTCGAGCAGCATCGAAAACGCAACTCTACTTTCGAGTTGGGTGTGCAGCGGACGATGCTGGACTGGAGCTTGTATCTATATCAGAGTCGGTTCAAGCCTATGTCTTACTTTTATCCCACGTTCACGGTACATCTGTATATGACTATGTTTAACATTAGCGAACGGCAACGGGACTCAACTCACTTCCGTGAGGAAGCGGAGTGCCTTAAGCTGCCTCAGTACGTGAACGTGCTAAGTGAAGCTCGTATGCTAGCCGTCATCTATCTAAAGAGCTTTAGGCATACTTGGCAAGAGTATAGCGATTGGATACAATCCTCAACTAAACATCGCGCGATATATGACCAAGAAAACGAAATACTTCGACACTATCAGTTGAGCAACAAGCGCATCTTCTTCACGCTCTTTGCCCAGAACTTTTGTGAGTTTGGCAAGGAACTAGCCGAGCATGTCTTTTACCTGGGCCTCAAGGAAAACACGGACTTCTTTAATACTTACTCTTGCGGCTATCAGACGGAAATCACTAGAAATTGTGTTTAAATAATGTTTAATCAATAATCCACGTTCAATTTGTAACTTATGGTATTAGTACATATACAATTTACGTATGGTCTTTACATATGTACATTCTAATGTATAAATGTTTATATTCATATAGTGTATTTATACACTTGTAGTATAGAATTGATATACATAATCCATGACATTGTAAATAGGAAGTCTATTTGAATTTATGATTTTTCAAAATACTTAGCCCCAAATAGTTATCTAAGGTATGTATGTGCTTAGATCGCAGAATGGCCTTCGTGAGCGCATCCTTCGACAGATTTCATCCTGTTAGCCGGCTGGCTGCACTTTATTCTTTTGGCCAGCTTGTGGTTGCAGGTAAGTCAAAGCGTGGGCAGCATTCTTTTGCTCTTGGCGAAACGCGTTCACTTTGTCGAAGTAATCTTTAGCCTGCTGGCGGCGATAAAGTTTGGCCAAATCGCAGCTGGTCTTGCCGAGGCCATCCCGCGCCCCGAGCTCAGCACCGTGTGTAACCAAAAGCTTGATAAGCTCCAGTCCAGCATCCATGACCACTGTGGGGCGTATATGAAAAGGTAGTTAAGGCTAAATAAAACTTTAAAGTGACAACTGTCAGTTCTGTTAAGAGAGCTATTTGCGAATATATAATTATGATATATATATATGCGATTAAAGTTCAGACTGAGGAACTCAAGGTTACGAGACATATATTAGCTTCTTGCATCAAGTCGTCTAACAAAATAGTATACGCCATACCTGCCCGCATTAGCAGTGTCCAGTCGCAGGCATCTCTGGCCTCCAAATTGGCACCAGACTCCAGGGCAAATTTGACCATTTCAAATTGATTGGCATCAACAGCGCAGTGCGCAGGCGTCATCCCATTGCAGTCGATCGCCTCCAGCTCCGCTTTTTTGTTCACCAAAATGCGGGCCGACGGGAGATGACCATGATAAAACGCAAGCTGCAATGACTAGGCGAGTTATTATTGGAAGCAACCAAAGTGATCCTATCCACTAACGTGCAGTGGGCTACGATTGTTGTGTGGATTGCCTAGATGAACGCTGCAGCCAGCCGAGAGCAGGACATCAATAATGCACATCTCACCCTGAATAATTGCATTTGCTAACGGGAGATATCCATTCGGGCCGGGGTAGTCCACCAGACTAGGTCGCCGGCGCAGTATTCGCTTGACCAGAAATTGCTGCGACTTGCGAATGGCCCGATACAAACAGTTCGTGGATGGCAAAGGAGCTTCTGTGGTTACCTAGCAAAGGACAGAATATAATTTCATTCAATGAATGGACTACCAAATAGGTTTATTAAAATACTATATACATACATATGCGCATTGCATGCACATGCATGTGCATACATATGTAGGCATGTGTGCTCATGTGTGCATTTGTGCATGTCTACTTGTATGTTCACGCAAATACACAGATTTAAGTTTGAATGTATACTCGCATTTGGCAAATACAAATCTACTTTGCTTTTGGCTGCGCTGTCGAGATAAATAAATAACTAAAATGAACTCTTTCATTATTTAATTTTAAGAGCTTCAATCAAAAATGATACACCATGAAGATACATATATTTATGCATGTACGCCTTCATGTTTATATTTAAATACGTATGTATGTTCACCTATATATAGGTATATAGGCCAGGTATACTAACTCAATAAGTAATACTTTGCAATGTGATTCTTATATCCTTAAGTTTTGATTAAGTAACATATTGTACTTAATCAGAATACACCAGAATATAATTCTTATATTGGAAGATCTTAAAGTTCTTCAACTATACATATTATAGAAGATTATGGAAACTCAACTCTTCTAGTTTGACCATCCATACGAAATTTGCAGAGTAAATTAAGAGTATCTTTGTATCTAAATGTATCTTTTTGCCAAATTGCAAGTCTCGAGTATTTAAAATCTATCCAAATATATAAATTTGAAGTACCTAGCTAAAACGGCGTAGAAGTTATGCCCAAAAAACCTAAAAAAATGTAATAGAATTTTAGATTTTTTATCAATAATTTGGAAATGGGATAAGTTATCGAAAAAAAACAAAATGAACTCGTACTGCGTAACATTTCAGCTGTCTAGCTTTTGTAGTCTCCGAAATCTCGACGTTCATATGGACGGACGGACGGACGAACGGACGGACAGACGGACAGGGCTCAGTCAACTTATTTTTTTCTGCTGATCAAGAATATATATACTTAATGGGGTCTGCGACGTCGCCTTCTGCCTCTTACATAAATTTTCACAAAACCATTATACCCTGAATTTCCATTTTCTATGGGTTCAGGGTATAAAAAGAAGTTTTTTATATCTTTGATATTTGAAACCATTTTGACTGCACATTAGCTTAAAATGATAGGCATACTACAAGTAATCAGGGCTTTACAATGATGTCCGGTGAAATAGCCAGTGTTTCGTATTGGCTACCATCCGGAGCAGGTCGTAAAGCTCGGATGCGTAGCCGATAGCAGAAATTTTCCTCCAGGTGGGGGATGGTCTGGTTGCTTGAGCCCGCCCATAGCACCTGCTGCCAGCCGTGTCGCCTGTGGTATTTCTCAATGCTGAACACGGAAGCGAGTTTCGGGCTGGGTGTCCAGTCGATACAGATGCTATTCACCGTCTGCTTTAAGATGCGCGCCTCGAAATTTTGCCAGACGGGCACTAACGGGATCGATGACGATGGGCCTGCAATTTTATCGTTTATGTGGTCCGGCTGGCGCGAATCCTGATTGTTTATATTTTCACACATGCTGCAAACCGTATATTCCACACATTTAACCAATTTGCAACCTTATTTGTTTTGGCTGCATGCCCACTGAGCCGGCTCAACTTTGATTCCTATTCCCAATCCTATTTCCCAAGCAATGGCAACAGAAACGGAACTACAGCAAAAGAAACCGAAATAGCACAGCAACAACACCCAAGGAAATTGGCTTTGTCGATTTCACTTTGCCCGTATTTCAGCTCGCTTGCCATTCTCTTATCCACTTCCCGATGAGTCCATTAAGCTTTTGGTTAACATTGTAACGCAACATTTTCTTCATAATATTCAGTATGAGCATACACAAACATAAATATGTTCGAATTGGAATCAGTTTCTGCAAATAAATTTCTATAGCTTAGTTTACGCTCCGAAATAAAGAAGAGCATTAAATTTTGAGCACTCGAACCATGTGAATTTTTATACCCTGAGCTCATGGAAAATGGGAAATCAGGGTATAACGGTTTTGTTAAAAGTATGTAACAGACAGAAGGAGGCGTGGCAGATCCCATAAAGTATATATATTCTTGATCAGGGTGACGAGAAAAGTTGATATAGCCATGTCCGTATGTTTGAACGCGTCGATTTCCGAAGATACAAAAGCTAGAGAGTTCATTCTTTTTGTGTTAGGTACATATATTGCACGCGCAGTACGAGTTTGTTACAGAAATTCGATAACTTGTATATTTCGAGAGTTATCGATAAACGAATATATCGAGAATCAGTTATAAAATTATATTTATTTCATCTTTAGAGTTAGGCCTCCGAGTCTTCTGCATATATAAATACTAATTTAATACAAGCGTAGATCAACGTATGTGTGTGCTCGTGTTTTTGCCTGTATAGTTTCTTACGCGTGGAGAACCGAAACGAGGCATTCTTGCAATATGATTCGTTCGAAGAAGGGCTCAGGGGATTTCGTAGTCGAGCAATCTCGATTACAGCTTTCTTACTTGTTTCGTTTATTTTAGTTGTTAAATCGATAAATTGTTGCAACATTGCTGTTGGCTGTTAGCTGTTGGGTGTTGATTGCTTGTCCTGGCGCCCATTTTGCTGTCCATTGCAGCACGACTCAAATGTATATCCGTGTTTGGCTCTAACCTCGGTCGTGCTGTCAGAGACAGTCAGAGTCATGGAAATAGAGACAGTAAGAGAGAGGAATGAAGCGGCGCGTATGTAGCAGACAGCCCAGATGTACGTAGTTTTTTGATCTGCCAAATCTAAAACTAAAACTGAAACTTTTCTCTGTATAATATCAAAGAATATGTATGGATAAGAGTATGGTGATAGTGGCAGCTTGCTTAATTAACAACCCTTTGACACACTAGGCAAGTGGGCACAGGGTTCGGGGAAGGGGGCTGTGCTGGGGCTGGGGCTGAGGGTGAGAGTAGAGCCAGCTTCGTTCATCTGTCGCGCGCATTATGCCAACTCATCGACCACTACAAAATTACAGACTCAAAGGGCAGCATACAAAGGGAGGTAGAGATATCGTGCTCGTAACTGGGATGACGAAGCAAACACAAAAGCTATCGCACAGCCTGCCACATACATACACCTAGCCTGCTACACTCGCTCACACATACACTTACACAGCAAGGCATGCAAAAAAAATTATCATTTGTCAAAATCACAACATGAAACCGTTTTAAATTAAGCCACTCCGCCGTGTACATCAGAACACGCCTCTTCCCCTTACGACCCGCCCCTCTCTCTCCAGCTAAAAAAAATATCATTTTGTCTGCGGCTGAAGTTAAGTTTAGTTGTCATCTTTGGCGACAGCAGCAACGGTTGCGGCAGCTCTTGAATTCACATTGATTGACGACGACCGCCAAGTGTATTCTGCCCCGAGGGAAATGAGCGACTTGATAAGGAGAGAGCTGTGGTTAGGGGAGCGGGCAGGATATCTAGCAGTTAGCAGGGGTAAATTAACTTTATCATTTGGCTTGGCATTGTGAAAGAAATCAATTTCAAGCTCTAAGTGCGATTGCTCCATTGCTTTTTCAATGGCATCGCATTTCAAAGAAATCATTTTCCAGCTACAAGACAATATGAAATGAAATATGAAATAAATATTAATAGAAAATAAGTAAGAAAGCTCTGGTCGAGACTGCTCTACGACGATATACCACGATGGCTACATAGTAGGGTTGTCGAATATTTTTAAAATATCGTATCGATGATATTTTAAGTTTTGAAAAAATATCAAAATTATATTTGATATTCAACTTTAAAAATATCTATATATCGATATTTTTCGATATTTTACAAACTTTTTGCCACAACAACTTTACAATCCGACCCAAAAAAAAAAAAAAGAATAATAAGAATAACTATTTTTTATGAAAATGACCAGTATTCGGTACTCAAAGACTTAAAAAAAAACGCATTCTAATATGTGAGAATCCGTCATACGGCTTCGTGAGTCGCAAACAAGTCGCTCCGAAGGCACTTAGCTTCGATAGTACTGGCATAGTGGCCTTATGAGAATTCCAAAGAACTCTCGGATTGCTTTTCCAAGAAGCTTGTGGAAAGCTGCGGTACATCTCAAGTTCCATCTTCCGTACGGTCGTTTTCGAAGCTATCACCTTGGTCATCTAAAAAAAAATATTCCGATATAAATATATTTTTTATACAAAAAAATATCAATATATCGATATTTTGATATATTTTCAAATAAAAATGGGTTTAGACCATACAAAACAGTGAATAAATAGAAATATAAGTCTTAGGAAATTTGATTATATTAGTATTTATATATATGTAGCTAAATGGTGATTTTGATAGTGAATAACAACAAGAACAAGAAAATATATAATCAAGTATCAATTATTGTTATGATATTTTCTCTAGGGTACACCACCGGTCATTTATAATAGATATCAAGATATTTATAAGCGATGTAGCTTGTAGTAGAACACCCAGAGGGAATATGCTGCAGAAGCAATATCAGTTGAAGTCTCTCTCTCAGAAGTCTTTAAATCATCCAACAAAGCCAAAAACTGTTCGCACGCTCCAAATATGGCCAATTTGGCTTGAATAGGCAAGTTGGATGGGGCGGCTGAAGGCAATGCCAAGAACAATCATAACAAAACCAATAGACGTTAACGAAAACGAGGAAGGGGAGGGAGGAGGAGGCTTAGACAGGAACGAAAAGAATAACGAAGGAAGCGCTCAAGGCAGGTGGTATAAAACGTAATGGGTTTGATTTTAATCTAAATAATGGGCTCTGCGCTGCGTGCTGACATACATGGCTTAATTAAATAATTTATATAAATTACATATACGCTTCTTACACACTCGTATACACGCACACATACACACTTTAGTGGTAAATGTAGCCGCAAAGCGCGCGCGCGTTCTCTGCGTCTGAGTGTGAGTCAGGTGTTGCCATCTCGCCTGTAAAAATTTCAGTACTTTTTTTTTTTCGTTTATTTTTGGGGGGGTAAACAAGACAGTAGGACTTTAGTCTGTTTTATCAGCGCATCGTGTACGCTCGAAAACTTCCGGTACGTGTGCCAAAAATTTACAAGCGGATCATTTGTATAAAAAAGAAGGCGATTAACAACAAAACACAACAAACACGGCTGTCGCCGGTTGCCATATCCGCGCCTTGGTAATCAGCCAACAATTTGACTGTGCGACCACCTGTCAAATACATTTAATATTTAACATATATCTTATTGTCGCATTACTGCACTATCAGCCTTTTTCAGTTAGCCAATTTAAAGCCAGCAAGGTTTTTTCGGCCCAGAGCTTTCGTTTAGGGTCAGCTGTCAAAAGCGACAGTGAGCCCGCCAGACCGCCAGACCGCCAGCTCGCTAGTCAGGCAGCCAGCCTGAGTGGGCGGCCGGAATTGAGAGGCATTCGAATAATTGCTCTCGTTCTGGCAGTCATCCACTGTTAGCAAGCGCTGTTTCTCTCCTTTTCTCTCTCTCTCCTCTCTTTTTCTCTCTCCCTCTTTTTTCTCTCTTCTCTCCTCTCTCTCTCATCTCCTCTCTTTTCTTGTCCTCTCTAATCTCCCTCTCTTTTCTCTCTCTCTCTCTCTCTCTCTCTCCTCTCTCTCATCGTCTCTCTCTCTTCTTATTCACTCGTTCGCTCGTTCACTTATTCACGCTCTCGCTAGTGTGCGCTCGTCGCATTTTGGCGTTGTAAACTGTGTGCAGTGAATAACAGTTACTTGGTATTTTCGTTGTAGTTGGGCTCGGGAAAAGTGTTTTTTGTGTATGCTAGTGGTGAAACAGATTTGTTGTTTGTTACGCCGCGAGCAGAGCAAATTGTGACGAAAATATAATTTTTCAACAAATTATTGTTGTGTTGTGGCGTTGAGTGTTTAACTGTGCCTTCAGCGGTTGTAGTAAGCGAGCCGCTGCGACCCATCTATAATACAAGTGCAAAAATTTTTCAACAAATTTATATAAACGAAAAAATAAAGTGAAATGAAAAGTCCGCATTACCCAAGGCAAAACGCAATTCTCCTAGGACCAGAACGTGACATTCATCTCAAGCAGAACTAGCGCAGGTAGCCCAATGTGAGCAGCTGCACGATGATAAGCAATTTGTGGCTGCTAAAAGAAAGGATAATAAGTAGAAGCAATAGAAAATATAATTGATTGCTATATAAGACAGAGCCAGGGAAACTATAATTGATAAAGTGCAAGACAATCAAGTTGGAGAGCATTTGTTGGATTTATATCAGACTAATTAGAATTCTTGCGACAGACAGACCGACACTTTATCCTAAAGGCAATTGGTGCACTGACCACTAAGCAGCGGACGTGGCGAAGAACTTTGCAATTTCCTACTTTCAAGCTGTGCGTTTCCGCTGAATCACAAAAGTTAGCTATCTCTATGTGTGTGTGTATGTGTGCAAGCTAATGGCAACTGACAGGGAAAACAAAGGCGTCAGGCGTAACTCTTTCACAGCTGTGTGTGCCATATGCTGAGCTTATCACTGCCATTTGGGACATCACTTCTATTATGTTTTTCTTTTATTTATATGTTTTTAATTGGGGGGGTTTAGGTTATCTCAACAACAACAAATCAATAACGCATATTTGCCCATATGTAATGCTTAGCGTAAAACTCAACAATCCTGACGGACTTTTCTGCGTAGCGCAGGCGCCGGCCGCAAATAAGTAGGCAACACTTTTTATTTCAAAGTCAAAAAGTCAAAAGAGAAAGAGAGCGCAGTGAAAGCGAGAGGGAGAGAGAAAGGAAGAGAATGCGCGCGAGTGTAAGTTCGTATAAAAAATTATGTAATAGAAAGAGTAGTAAATGAAATGCGACTGCAAATAAGTATATTATTAGTTAAAAAGCTAAAAGCTATTATGTACTCACACAAATACACACACTCACAACCACTTAAATGTACATACATGAAACGATTTATTGAGCCTACTCGAAGAGCGCAATATGGTAACGAGCCCAGGCTCCAATCCATATGCTAGAACAGCACAGCTAGTGCGTACTCACTCAAAGCATTATGCGGGGAAATTCGCAAAAGCTTTGGCAAAAATGTTTGCTACTGAGTGAAATCGTGAGTGCTGTTGTCTTTGTTATTTGTTGTAAATGTAGGCGCCGTTACGGCTGCGACGTCGACGCTTACGCCGCTGCTGCCTATAGCTGGCTGTCTAGCTGTGCTTTGCTCTGCTCGGTGCGCGCCGCAATGGCCCGAGTTTTCCATATAGGCGACTCGGCCGTGCGACACAGAAGAGTGCGAACATAGCATGAAGTAAGAAGCGCCCGTATTAAATACGAAAGTAAAGTGCACAAAAAAAGTATTAAATAAGGAAAAATATACTAGCACATATTCATATATAGCATATATATATATATATATATATATATATATATATATATATATATATATATATATATATACATATATATATATATATATATATATATATATATATATACATATATATATATATGTCTATGTGTGTATGTGTGTGTGTGTGTGTGTGCTTGTGCGTGTACATCGACACTCGCTCAACAGATATATAATAATATAGCTCCCACATATACATAGAAAACATACACTATCATATAATGCTTGTAAAAATCTATCAACAATAAAATAAAATTAATTCGCTGAGCTGCATTAGCAGCTGCGGAAGCCGTGAAGTCGACGGCGAACGCAGTTTTATGTAATCGAGGGATACAAAGTGTTCTTAAAAATTTGAGTAAAACAAAGTCCCCAACGTTTGTTACGTAAAATGTTGTCTGCATATATATATATGTGTGTGTCTAGCTATATGCCGCATACACGCTTGGCTCAGCTTCGTTATGGGCACTTACGTGCACGCTCACATAAAAGAAACCCTAATAAAGAAATATCGATAAAAACAACAAAACACGAACACACATACATATGCATAGAATAAATAACATACATCATATACATCACCGAATATTAAATGTTCTTTATATATATTTTCAACAAGAACATCATATACATTTCCATTGGTCTGATTTGTTCCAGACTCTATCTATTATATGAAATTATTGTCATAATTAATAGTAGCTCGGTTATCTAGAATGGCACGTAAAATAATATATTGCCGCGGTTCGAGGTGTTAGAGCATAGAAAGATTGATCTATTTTCACATGACATACAAGTCTTCACATGTCCCAGATTTCGTACCACAAGTAGTATTCCCTTTGCATAACATTATACTCTTGAATAACAATAGTCTAGTTGCTGCCGTGGCTTGGGGGTGGGTTGGTCTGAACTTTGGACGCTTATAACTTAATTTCTAGATGGTCGATCTTCATGAAATTTTCGTAATATATTAATAGCATTCAAATGTGTCTAATTGCCAAATTACAAGTCTCTAGTATTTTAAATGCGTTTTTTTTTTTTCAAATTGGTGGCGAAAGGGGTAGAAGTTCTGGTCAAAAAATATATTTTTTTTAAAATAAACGAACTTTCCATTTTTATTGATAATTTGGAAATGGGATGATTTATCGAAAAAACAAAACAAACTCGTACTGCATAACTTTCATACAAGTATTCATGTGCTCGGCGCTCTAGCTTTGTAGTTCCCGAAATCTCGACGTTCATACGGACAGACGGACAGGTCTATATCAACTTATTTTTTTGTGCTGACCAAGAATATACATATATATTTTGTGGGGTCTGCGACGTCTCCTTCTGCCTGTCACATACATTTTCACAAAACCATTATACCCCGAATTCCCATTTTCGATGTGTTCAGGGTTGACAAATACACAGGCTGCCTCTATTCAAGTGTATGTGTGTTTATTTGCTCGTGTGCTTTTGTTTAAATTAGCTGCAATGTCAATAGCTACTTGTGTTATGTAGGGTTCAGCGCTCAATAGAGATGACCCCTAAGCAAACTCATTAAAATCGTTTCGCCATCTCTTTTTTTAACAAATATCTATCCATACATCCGTCTTGCTCTCTCCCTCACTTTGGCCATATAGTTTTAAGTAAAGGCAAACAGTTTTATTCTGGTTCTTTTTATCTATGTTTACTTTGCAGCAAACTCTTTCTATCTGATGCTCGCTCACCTTAGTGGATTTCTTTAAAAACAACACAAACTACTTTCTAAAACTTAGCTTCTGCCTCTTCAACAACAACAACAAAAACTACAACTACAACTGCATCACCAACAACAACTACACCATCTAGAACCACAACACACACGCACAGCAAGACACGAAAATTTAAGTGGAATATTTTCGAAACAGTAGGTAAGTGAATGCACAGAAAAGTATCTTAAAGTAGCTACAAGTATCTCATTCGAAGTACTCTTCAAACTGACAACTCACTGAACACTAAAACTCTGCATAAACTTTATGCATTTTCACGCGTGAAGTGGCTAGACACCGCAGAGCACATCTTGATGTGTTCTTTGCCAATTCCACTAACACTCACCTGATGAAAAGTTTTGATTTGCGCCCACGCCCACTTCAGGGTACCACATTTCGAGCTATCAATTCCTCAATCAATTGCCTAGTATAAACTTTTGTATTGTGCTCATTGTTGAACTTACTGAAAAATGTGATTTGCATTCGAATTTGACTTTGATTGGACTGCATTGTAAATGGTATATGAAACTCAGCAAGTGGGTTCAATTCAATTCAAATAACTTGGAAAAAGTTAATTAATATGAAATATATGAACATTGAAATGGTAACGATTTGAACAACATCGATTGGCGAAGCTTACGCTGGGTAAACCTGCATTTTGCCTCTTCCAAATGAATAGTATTGACATCCCTGATCTTCCTATGATAATATATTGAGTTTGAACTCAACTTTAAACTAACGTTGTACACCATTTTTTGGGAAGACGGGTTCCTTCGAATAATAATCTTATATTTATACTACTTTTACTCAATCGTTGCCAGAACTAAGATTTAATTTGCTCCACTGTAAAAGAGAGCCGCAGATTTGCTCCACTGCACTGTGGACGGAAAGCCCGATTTTTTTGCATAAAGTCCAATTTGGAAAATAGAGAGTTGAAACTTGTCACAGGTGACAATAATAATATACATAGTAAGCCTTTAAAATTTGAAACGGATCAGGCTTTCCACAGTGCACTGTAAAAAAGAGTTTGTCAAAGAGTTTGACATTGGGCTTTGGGAAGGCTTAGGGTGTGTTTACTTGATATCGCTGTTGACCGATTGACTCCATCCTCCTCTTGAGTAGCTCCACTTACTGCGGCGTCATAGGAACGAACAAAACTCAACTTGGCTTATTTGCGTGTTTATTGCCTTTAGCTTTTCATATCAAAAAAATACCTTCAAACGTAATTGGATAGCCGTGCAAAAGAAATGCGAATTGGCTTTTGTTGGGGCACACCTGAAACAGCGGCAGCTGCTGTTTCTGTTATTTCCCCATCAAATTCAAAACACGAAACCCATAAATTTTCGCCTTTTATTTATGTATTTTATAGTAGGAGCAACCGCAAAGCCTTGACTGGACAGTTAAAACCCTTCTGTTTCAAACAACTTGCCTGCTTTTTTTCTTTTTGAAAATTGAAGTGAATTTCGTTAAATTCAGAAACTGACTGGCAGAAACTTACTTGGTTAGCATTATATATTATATTTTTTGGGATAGTAAAGCTTTAATCTAACTTGATTTTAATATTTGAAATTAGGAGCTTACTTGGTTCGTAGTTTAAGTAATCGCCAAAGTATCAAAATTCCCCAAGTCACTACGAAAAGTGGAAAAAAAAAAATAGAAAATTTTGTAGCCTACACCATATGAGATGTGTTTTTGAAAAGCAACAGGTATTAAAATGCTACATAAATATTAAAATGCTACATAGATACTAAAATGTTTCAAATCGAATGAGGTCTCATAATATTAAAGTCACTTCCGAAGAGGTTTCTTATTATAATACTCTAGTACTCTAGTACAGTAACAATTTGCAATCCAAGCATGGCCAAAGCCAAGCACCACACTTTACAAATCTACCTGTAATATATACAACTTCATATAGTTAATAGAGTAAAAATGTATTTAGTTCGAGCCCTTACTACACTTAAAGCATAGGGTATGCTTAATGTAAATTTTACAAAGGGTAAATGTGTTTTCCTATAATTTTGTTGTGGGTGGGTCCTGGAGCAATTTGGGCGCTGGATATTGGGTGCTGGTGTCGAATAAATAATTCTGTTGACGAGTGGCCGCAGGGCGCCTGAAAAGCTAAAAATTCCTTGCAGCGCCAGCTTAATTCATTAGCTTGGCGCAGTACGCCGGAAGGCAGGCAGGCAGGCGAGCGAAGGGGAGAATAGCAAGGAGAGCATGTCCTGAGTCTTGATGATCTGTCAGGCTATCTCTATATTCGCTCAGCCTGTCTGTCTGCCTGCCTGACAGGCGTATGCTTTTTATGTCAAACTAATTTAGTTGCTCGTTTAGTTGAACGTTGTTTTAATTTGCTGCACCCCCAGCCCTGACTATGCTCCTAGCTTAGGTTTGTTAGCCCAATTATGTAAATATTAATACATGACCATGAAGCCGATGGTACTAGATAAAACTGTAATTGAAAATGGAAATGAAAATAATCCGTCGCCGCAATATTTTACAAAGTTGCAAATTTCTTGTTTTATTGCTCCTTGCCGTTGAGTAAACAAAGAAAATTTGATATTTCGTTTTTGTAATCGAGTTCAAAAAGCTTTAGCAGTTGAGAGCTAACAAATTTTGAATACAGAAAAAAATTTCGAGCAAAGTAATTGAGTTATTTAAGGCATTTGTATTATGAGCGAGTATTGGACTACCGGTACATGCAAGTACGCAATTCTCAATTAATTTGTATATTACGCCCACATTCATTAGGCTATTATTATACGGGGCCTTACATAATTTGAAATTATGTATTGTAGTACAGTTGGCAGACAGCCTGCACAGCACATTCCAGAAATGTGCTTTAGTCACTCTCACAGACATGGTCCATCTGTAAACTGGGAAACTGTCGAGAAGTTCCCTCTGATAATAAAAGGCATTTAAGCTAATCGGCTTAAAGTATCAGGGGTACGGTCACTGGGACAGGTGACAGCACAAGTTGGATGTAGGATGCAGAAGGAGAGCTTTGGGGCTCATAGTCCTAAGCATTGTTCTGTTTGAACACAATTTAATTTTCTTGGCTTTTTTATTTCTCTCTCACAGTTTGGTTTTCGTTTCAGTTGCGGAGTTGGGAGCAAAGAAAGCCGTCACTGCACTTTATAGCATCACCAGCAGCAACAACATCCACGCCGATAGATCCAACAACAGGAAGCACCAAGAAATAAAACACAATGGCGGCGTTTATTGCGAAACAGATGGTTGGAAATCAATTAAGTGCCGTTAAAGGTGAGTAAAACTTAAAAAAAAAAAAAAACAAGTAACAAGGTTTCAGTAAGGCGCAACTAACTGCGAAATTCCCGTAGGTGCCGTTTATTTATTTAATAAAGGAAATAATCGAAAACTTATCAATTTTATTTTTTTTAATTCATTAATATTTATATGTTTATGTTAAAACGCTTCCTGCCATCTTAGCAATTACTACTAAGCTGTTTGTATGCACGAATTGTGCAGTTGGCCACAACAAACTTCTTTGCCGATTTGCCACGCCCCCAGTGGGCATGGCCATTTCTTTGAAATAGCCGAGGGTAATATAACTGCAAAATTTGGTTGCTTCCAAAAATTCGATAATTACAGAGTATTTTTCGATATGCCACGCCCCCAAAGAGGCTGAAAAATAATTTTTGGGTCATCGATAGATTAGGTCATTAGTAACTGAACCATCCAATTTTCAAGCTTCTATCTTTAAAACTGTAGGAGATATAAGCTTTTGCGGTTTGCCACGCCCCCTGTGGGCATAGATATATCTACCATAGCTTATTGGTCTTGGGTTATCAACCCGAGTATACATGCAAAATTTCAAGTATCTAGTGTCAATAGTGCTCAAAATATAGCACAATTTGAAAAATCACTATATATATTTAGGTCCGATTTGCCACGTCCCCAATGGGCGTAGACATATAACTTTTTGATCGATCTTCTTAGAAACATAACATCAACTCACATGCAAAATTTCAGCGTTTTAGCTTTAACGGTGTAGAAGATACGTTTCTCCCGATTTGCCACGCCCCCAATGGGCGTAGATATATCCGCCATAGCTTTTTGAACTTGGGTTGTCAACCCGAGTATACATTCCAAATTGCAACTCTCTAGCTCATCATCTAGTATGATTACTTGCCTATGGGCACAAGAGTTTTCCGATTTGCCACGCCCCTAGTGGGCGGATCGGGAATATTTTTACGCTTTATAATTCGGGAGCATATATGAGTATATGTTTAAAATTTCTCTAGCTCTAATAGCGCAGAAAAATATTGCGCTCATACGGGCAGACGGACAGACGGACAAACGGACAGACGGACGGACAGCAAGACGGACATTGCACAAACCCAATATAGTCTTTTCCCTTTTTAAAGGAACAGAGTATAAAAACAATCGCAAAAGAAACGGATTTTAATGTTATGATTATTTCCAAACAGAAAGAGATCGAAGAGATCCCTGGTCATAGTAAATAGAACTAAGTCTATCTATTCATACAAAGAGATTTCCACTTTGAGAATTTATTCAATTACTGTCATATTTGTTTTCATATAATATAACATGATTCTCCCTGAAGAGAGGGAAGAATCATGTTATATTATCACTATATATTTGTAAAATAATAAAAATGGAAGTAAATGGGTATGATACTTGTTATACCCTGAGCCCATTGAAAATGGGAAATCAGGGTATAATGGTTTTGTTAAAAGTATGTAACAGGCAGAAGGAGGCGTGGCAGACCCCATAAAATATATATATTATTGAACAGGGTGACGAGAAAAGTTGATATAGCCATGTCCGTCTGTCCTTCCGTCCGTCCGTATGTATGAACGCGTCAATTTCCGAAGATACAAAAGAAGAAAAAAAGAGAGTTCATTCTTTTTGTGCTACGTTCGTATATTGCACGCGCAGTACGAGTTTGTTTCAGAAATTCGATAACTCGTACATTTCGATCAGTCTCGACTACAGCTTTCTTACTTGTTAATGAGTTGATGTTTCATAGAATTCTAAGCACTCCAACTAACTCTAAAATTAATTAGCTTCAAAAGGGAGAAATATTCCGCTTTTGCTATTTCCGTAATCTTTACTGAATCACTGCTAAATAATAAGAAGAATTGGCAACGTAACCGAATTGAATGTACTGCTCATCCCTTTGGAGCAGTATTTTATCTGATTATACTCATATATACATACATGCATATGAATATGTAGCTAAACGGGGGAACATATGTACATACACACCCACACATAATTCACACACGCACATATATAAATGTATATATTTATATATATTTTTGGCATACCAGATCGATAAACCTACATAATTCATTTTCAAGCTACTGCACAGCGCAGCAGATGAAGTACAAGTAACTGCCACACATGAAAGTGGCTAACGCTTTTAGCTGCCCCACTCATACCTCTGGCGTTTCTTTGCTAAAGCTCTCCTAGTTGTTGTTGCCGTTTTTATTTAACCGTTGGCTGTGCAATCGTTTGGAAAATCATTGAATGCTTTCAAAAACGCTACACTAGAATTTTTTATTTGAAACGCTTATCAACTGGAGGCATGCGACATGCCACAATACAGCATATGGCATGAGGCAAGGATTTACATAGTTACTATATAATGTGTATCTGTGTATCTAGGCGTGTGTATTCGTATAGCTTTAGGTGTGAAGAAGGATTTCGCAATTTGCTTGTGCCCGTAGCTGCTGCCCATAAGGCCGCGCGGCTATACACCAACTGCCAACTGCCGACATCCCAACTCCATTTCCATTTCTAACTCGAAGAGGAGCGAGTGCCATCGTCAAATGGCTTTCTCTTATCAAGCGCAGAAATTCTGCACGAATGCGTTGCCAAGTGGTTCTAACAAATTGATACAGTTAATTGCGTAGATTGATGCTAAATTTATATACCACTAACAAAGGGCGTGAGCTAGCAGACCAGAGTCATCTAGTTGGATATATAGATAGAGTATGAGCTCAATCATTAGCCAACCCACTTCTCCACCCACCTGCCACAGGCATTTGCTCTTGCTACTTGTCAAGCTGTCGACGGAGGCTCTGCGAGTTGGGATTGATAGACTGGTCGAAAAACATGAAAATACTATTAGCATGACCATAAAAATCGAGAAATCAAATCGAAGTACCATACATTCGTATTTATATACATATATAGGAATATATGATGGCGCACGTATGCCAATTACCCAGACACCAAAATTCAGATTCTATGTTGCCCTTTTTTATGTCACCCACTTCAGTTGTTCCAATTGTGTAAGAAATTAAATAACAAGTAAGAAAGCTGTAGTCGACTACAAAATCCTCTGAGCCCTTCTTCGATCGAAGAATATTCCAAGAATACTTCGTTTCGTTTCTCCACGCCCTGTTACATAAGGCGAATAACAAAGAGTGTTTGTAAGAGTGTATTCAGGGCATGGTCAGCTAATGCATTTCCATTGTCGTCACAATCGTTGAATTTATTTGAGTTGCTGTCGTACTATTGCCTGTCTTATGCGAGGACAATATATGTATATGGATTTGTCCATTTGGGAGGAAGTAAGAGTAATAAATGTGACAAACGTGCAGACAGGAAATAACTCCTTGATATATGAACCACAATTTACTTAAAGAACAACTATCATTACTGCATTTTAATACTATTTAATTTTTCTTTTCTTAAAGGTAAGCGTTTGGTTTGTGCAACTTAATCAAGTTTCTACTCAATGCGTAAGTCACATACAAGAAAATAAGCATATCTATATATACATAAATTAATATCAATATCATATCGAACATTATAATAATAATTACATTATTATATATGCGGCACAGATTTCGATTATGATTTCAGTCTGACTTTCAGTTTTGAATGAAGCAACAGAAAATTTGTATTGATTGGCCTCACAGCATGATTGACAATAAATGACCATTTGACCATTTTTAGAAATTTGTTAAGATTGCGTTATAGACTCGATCAAATTTAAAATTTAATAATAAAAAAAAAAAAAAAATATATATATATATATATATATATATATATATATATATATATATATATATATATATATATTTATATATATATATATATATATATATATTTATATTTACATATATATCATTTTTATCCTTTTTAACTTCGAAATATAGCGTTGCACCTTCAATTTAATTTTTAAGTTTTTGGTAATTACTTTAATTTCTAACCCAAACACTGTCATCAGAAAACGTTTTTGGCTCGCAATTGCCATTATCTAGTCTGCCTTTCAATTGATAACTGTGTACTATATTATATACGACTATATTGTATTCTATTTAAGCTTAAGTGCACACATATCATGAAAATCGCCCATAACCAAGTTAAAGATAAAATAAAATGTACATATTTGTACGCTCCTCCTCCTGTACCTTGTCACGGCCGAACTTTACCTCATTGTAAAACACACACTAAACAGAGGAGCTTGACAAAAGCCAGTAACAGCAAGATATAAAATACAAAACTCGAAAAAAAAAACACACACACTCACAAACATAGCTATAGCAACAGCTACCTTCAAAACGATAGCCAAGTGCACATCAATCCTCAGAAATTTCCATGCACTTCACACAAAAACATACAACAATGCCCCATACGCCCTACATTCCACGCCCTCACGACCGACAACAATGAACACAGCTGCCAACGCCTTTTTTATACAAAAAATATAAAGTAAAACATACTATTCAATTTTTTCTTTAACAATGTCTTTCTGCCTTATTCTGATGTCTCTTTCATTTTTTCTTCCTTTTTTTGTGAGCGCTTCTTTTTATTTTGTTTTCGCCAATAATAATTCCACGCCTCGTCACGAATTGTGTTATTAGATAACGCCGGGAATTTAATACTTTCTGCATCGAATATTTAAGGGTAATCAATTACCCTTTAATATACTATTCACAATACATGCTCATTTAATGTTAAGTTCGCTGTGTCTTAACACTTCAAACTTCAATCTCTTATGTTTCACCAATACTAACACGGACTCAACTTCTGATTAAATACATTCGCTTGGGTTTTAAACGCGAAATCAGTCAAGAGTGTTTTACCAAGAAATGTTTTCTAAGCTGTTTAACATTAAAATTGTTCGCAATTTGTAAACACAACATAATATACCTTATCCAACACACACGTTTAACATTTAATGTATACGTATATCGTATATATACTACTAACTTTTCAACTCAACAGCACTAAAACAAATTTAAATAAAAAGATTTTAATAAACCACACGTATAAACACAACTATTTACTTACTATTTCTATTTCCTAACAACTACATTTTCAACTTATTCTACTATTCTTCCAACTCCCTCTCTCTTTCCATCTTTGATATATATTTTACCAAGCTATTCACTATAACCGCATACTTTCACTATCATTTAAAAAATAGCCATCTACTAACTATATCTATATCTATATAATACAATAACTAATAGGATTACAAGTAAACAAACAAATAGGAAGACATATTAATGAAAATTTAACCTTTACTCTCCTCGACCCTACACGCTGAACAGATGCTGCAGGCGGTAATTTCTCAAGAAATAATACCTATATAAATCACAAATATATATATATATATATATATATATATATATATATATATATATATATATATATATCTTTATATTTCCAAATTAAACTTTTGTATGAACCCCACTCATTTTTGATTCGATTTCGATTTAGATCCCACATGATATCAATATTTATTATTATATATATACATATTTATATATCGTACTCCATATATATATATATTTATATAGATTATAGAGTACGATTTGTAATACATAGATATTAGGCTTGATTACCGTTTTATTTTTGCTGAAAGAAAACACGAGCTAACAATTATATAATACTTAATTTAGTTATTACACTTGGTGCACTTGCTCCTCTTGCTCCTAAAAAAATCGAGTAAAAGATTGCACAAGAAAAATACTTTCGATAGTACCGTTAGTTATGCATAACAAAACTTTTGTCCTGCAAAAGGCAAAAAATTAAATCAAAATTAAAAGTGCTTTAAACAATTTTTGATTTTTTTTTTATAATTTGTTAATTAGCCAAAAAAGAAGCCCAAACATAGAAATATGAATATTTACTTAGCATAAACATATTTTTTTACTTTGAAAAGTTACCTGTTTTATTATATTTGGTTACCTATTGCTTCTATATCTACTACTACTTCTACTTCTTTTCTAATTACTACTAACTTCTATTACTAAAACAACAACAAAATAAAACTACAACCTTTCGTACTCTACTCTGTACTTATAACCATATTTGGAACCTTACTTACTACAATAAAACAACTTACATCTTCTCTACCTTCTACTACTACAACTACTACTATAAAACTACTCTTAACTACAACAACAACCAACAACAACAACAACAATTTCTACAACTATTATACAACGTATTTACAATGAGGTAAAGTATAAGTAAATATTTTTGATATGTATATAACACAGGAAGTACCTTAACTATATGTGTATAAGATGAATCTCTTTATCTTTATCTATTATCTACATTTAATAAATATATGATATGTATGTATCTATAAAATATATGTATATATAAGTCTCTACTACTGTGAGTCTGCACTTCAGAGTGCTATATAACAAATATACTGAGTGTTCTCAATGAAAATTATCTCTCATCAGTTATTAAATATGTTAACTGCTCATATTATATATATACAAAATGTGCCTCATCCGTGTTATATCGTTCAGGCAATTTTCTATAAATTTAAGGTATAACTGGGATCCATTTATTCACATTTGTTCGAGTTCCCGTTTGCTATTTTCAATTTGTATTTTGACGAGCAAACATTTTGACACATGCGACACATGCCACAGACAAGCAAGACTACACCCCCTACAAGACCGCTACAGCTACTTCTCTGGCTTGATACAGACACTCATGCAGATATCAATACATTGTATACTGATACAGATACAGTCAGCTACAGCTGTCCACAACATTTGCAATTGATGTACTTAACACCAAAATGCAAATGCCGCTCGTTTCTCTCAATTTGTTAGACAACATTTGTGACGAGCACAAAGGGAAATTGGAACTTTACTCTATCTGATATTGCGGTTAGCACGAAAATTCTATTTTCTTTTCTATTTTTTTCATTATTTAAATAGAGCAATTGCTTTCAATTGGAAACACTTTTTTATGAGGTTGAAACATAAAGAGTAGAAAACAGAAGCTTTGATAGCTATATAGAAAATTTGATTATACCTTTTTAAGCAATAAATTTGGTTTGGTTCACAATAAAGTAAAGTTAATTCTAAAGACGATAGACTCAGAGGCCTCTAAGCAGCTGTCAAACTTAATTCGCTCAAGCTCGTTCATTGAATGAAATGAGCCTAGAGCTGACATACCGGCACGTTCTGGCAGGAGCGCAGCATAACTAATTCTGTGGGCACAAAAGACCACAAAACTAAGCGCCAAATGAAGCGCCAAATGACGCATGATGCGAGCGGTGGGAAGAAGTTAAAGAGTGGGGTAAAGCTCGTAGCTGCCACATAAATGCTGCATATTAAAAATTCTTTAAATATTTGTACTGCGAAAAATATTTGCATGCAGTTTATCAGCTGCCAGCCCTGTAGACGCGGCAGCATTTTTGTCAAATTTCCAACATTTACTGACATGGAAACCAAATTCCCAACAGAGACAACCCTGGTTTTACGAGAGGCGATAGGCGAGAGGTGTGAGTGAATGTGCTTATGTGTATGTACGTGAGTGTGGGTATGAGTGTGTGCAAGTGCTGTTGGCTAACAACTAATTGCTAAAGCTCAAGAACTGAGAAAAGAATTGAGTGCACAGCCAGCGAAATGGCAATGAGATTTGCTTGCGTCATTATAAAGAGCCATAAGCCACGGCTTAGCAAAACGAGGCGACACAGGAAAAGGATGAGGTGCTCTCTTCCACAAGTACTGAACAACATTATAACACTTGCACACGCCCACTTTTTTACTTACTTATGCACACGCATATGGCCACAGCAACACAGCTCAAATATACAGAAGCTGCTCAAAGAGATACTGCTGCACACAGTAAGGCTACACTCGAAGAAATAGAGAGCCTAAAATCATGTGGACGCATCTAATTTTAATGTCCTTAAGCCATTGCACGTTTTATAGATGTTTCAAATACTTTGTAACATTTTATATTATATTCTTAGTTTGATAACGTTTTCTAGATTGAATTCATATTAAATCGTGACTCTAAATACTTCAAAGATGTACAAATATTTGGCTTTATCAAACGCTTGACACAAGTAAATTATTCTTTTCTGATTTTTTTTTCACGTCTTATTTTTTAAAGTGTACATTTAGATACATCTGAATACATCTCTAAAGACAGAAGGCCAAATTATTAAATTATATGAGTATATGCAAGAGGGTACGTGGCGATAAGTAAATATCTAGGACTCTTTGAGGCTGTTCAAATGTAATTACGCCGGGAAAATGGTAGTTGCTATTAGTAACTATGACAATGAAATCATTTGCTTTGGGGAACATAGCGCTTAGCTGAGACGCGTTGAGGTGGGCTGGAATAGCCCCCAACATTTCAGCTGCTTAAGTCAACATCTACTTAGCAAAGTCGCCGTAGTGAGCGACCAAACACCCACTTCCTGTCATTCGAAATGCCGCCGACGTCTCCAGCTCTGACCCAGATGCGGATGCAGAGCCCGGTAGAAGCATGCGTGGCAGCAGAGGGTTTGGCAACAAAGCTCGCCGGTCTTGAACCGGATTAGGCATGAAAATAATTTGACGTTCGTGCCTTTTCAGCAACTCCTTGCAATAAAAAAGAACAAAAATTACACACACACACACATATCTAGTGAATGGGAGTGGAAGATGGAGAGAGAGAGAGAGAGTGGAAGGTGGAAAGTGGTGTGATGTGTGAATGTGTTGCGCTTCCTTTCGCTTCTTCTTAGCACTTGGTCCCTATTTGTGGGTGTGCGTGTGTGTATGTTGGCAATACGAATGGAAATGGAACTCTAATGTAGTATTCCCTTAGCATGCACAGCATTAAGTCGCATAAATGTCACTAGCAGTCATCCTCATCTACTCATCTATATACAGACGCCTCAGCAAATCCTAAAACAATTCCAAGGGGGCACCACGACGACTGACGACTGACGTGCTGGTATTCAAAATAGCATTCAAAGCAATAAAACGCAGCGAGTGTCTTACTTATCCGGTCTTTGGATCGTATATCAGACTTATGATTGGGACCACAGCACTTAGGCAGAATCCAAAAAGGGATGATACATATGTACATAAAAAAAAAAGAAATATATATATATATATATCATCATATACATATATAGAGAGCTTGGCCGCAGGACTACGTATTAAGTACCCTCATTACGGCCAGGACACGCAGAAGCAAAGCTTTTAACAAAAAAAATATATATATATAAAAAAGAAGAAATTGTTGCCAAGAACAACTAATTTGTGTACCCAGTGTTAGATTCAAAAATATCTTTAAAAAAATACATAAATGTACGTAAATTGAAGACATTTGGCCTTAAAGGCTAAACCTTTAGTCAATAGGTTGGCCATTAGGAAATAAATGAAATAAGTAAAATTGCCAACAATAAAAATATATTTTCACAAATATATACATAGGAATACACATAAATATGAAAATATATATATATACACATTCATAAATGGAAAAAAAAAGCTGGTGAAAATTAAGAAAAGCTGGCTGACCAGGAGAATATCGCAACTAGTATATGCACAAACTCTGTTAATTATGTTGTCACGATAATTATATTACAATAGGCTTGATTAGTTTTTAATTGAGTTACGAGTTGCGAACAACTTCAAACATAAGAGAAAAGAGAGCGAGGAAGAAAAAGAGAGAGTATATATGTAAACAACACTCAAAGAAAATATATTTATTAAAAACGCGATTAGTAAACATAGAAATAGTAAATAATCAAAATTTCCTTTCGAGATCAGAAATCAACTTCACTTGAATTAAGAAAAAAATTAAACCTATTTCTGTAGATATATCTATATGTATATATGAAACTGACTTTTAAATATTATTCTGCAGCAGCTCACACACTCTCTCTCCTTAATATGTGGCTATATATACATATATATATATATATATATATATATATGTGTGTGTGTGTGAGTGTAAGAGAGAGCAGGAGCTGCTGGAGAATACTGAAAGTGCCAAATAGCATAAAAGGAAGTTCATAAAGTTCATAAAGCAAATTACAAAAGTCTCATAAAAGCGCAGCAAACGCAGAGCGGAAAATGGTTGGAGTAAGGTTAGAAGTTGGACTAGGGGTAGATGGGGCGTATGTGTGCTCGGCTGAAAACAATTTGGCACCATTTTGATTAAGTGTGGGGAAAGAGGGCTCAATCAATTTTTATTATAAAATACATTGAACTGATTTAAGAAAACAATAAATGGACATTTACACAAATCAATGCGAATACCCCACAATAAAAAGAAGAAAAAGTTAATTCACGCAGCTATTCAGCAAATTGATGACAATAAATTCAGTTTAATGTACGTTGCCTTTAGCAGCAGAGACGTGCACCGGCTGCGGCAGTGCTGTCTACGCAGCAGTATGAAAATATGGTCAACAGCCAGTAGCCAACCCCCTCTGGCAACTAGGAAAAACGCTCAAGAGCATTGCGTGGGAATTTTCTATTGCGTTTGCGCCGTCCTATTGGAGGCTGTGCAAATAGTATCGTTAGCGTCGGCAGTCCGAGTGCGACGACAATAATTAGAGCGAGACTGCTTCTGCTGCCGCTGCTGCCGCTGCTGCCGCTGCTGCTGCTATTTCTGTTATCAGAGGCAACGCCAGTCACATTCAAAGCCAAAGCTGAATCTGCGCAGGCGCTGCACAGTGCACAGTTAACAGTTAACAGAGTCAACCCCAAGTACTTGGGTCAAAAAAGATATGGTCCATCGCTGCAGCAACAGACTGCGACTGCGACCGCGACTGCGACCGCGACTGCGACCGCGACTGCGACTGCGACCGAGGCAGCGACAGCGACACTGGCGTTTGGGCATAAAAAGCCCAGCGACTGTTGGATTGACTCCTACTCCATCTTTGAACTTCTGCGACTAAAGTTCACTTACGTAGCTACGTAGTTGACGTAACGGAGTGCGTCGCCGCTTAAAAGTTGGCATTAGTCAAGTTCATTTTTGTGCATTCAGTTCGTGAGCGCTCGTGGCCGGGTACGCAGTTCGTTTTCTATGCCGCTGTGCGAGCAAATCGATTTGATAGACATAGAAATGGACCTACAGACCAAAGCAAACGATGCCAAAGCCGAATCTTCACGAAGCCAAACAAGACGATGGCGAACACGAAGGCGAAAGCGCAGCGTCAGTGTGTCACAGTTGCAGCGGACGACTACGGCCTGGCCACTCTCAGTGTGGAGCGACGATGCGGCTACACTACTAACTAGCTAGTCGAAACCACAACGGCAGCGACAGCAGTGCCTTCATTTAACATAGTCGCGTGTTTTACACAAACCCCAGCAGCACGGAGAGATAGCATTGGCCTAAAAGCGTCACGAAATCATGAATTTCATTGGTATGGAAACAACAGTAAAGCCAAAAAAATAAAATAAATAAATATATATAGATAATAGTTTGGTGCTGCGTGCACTTCAGTTGAATTGTAACTCTTTCTCTCTCTCTCTTTCTCTCTCTCTCCCACGCTCTCTATATCTAACTAACTGACTCTTTCTATCTCTGTGTGTGTGTGTGTGTTTCACTCTTAATACTAACACAACTGTACTCTGCTAAATGTAAGTCACAAAAAATTAACTTTGTTTTACATACATATACAATCCAGCAATATAATTGCGAGCATACATATGCTCGTGATGGAAAAACAAGAAGCGAACTAAGCAAAAATCAATTGCATTAATCCCCAACAACCCCATGTGCTTGCTAAATTTATTGATTTCCTGTCAGGGGAAAAGAAAAAGTTCAAGGTTGATACACTTGCATTTGTCTGATTCGATTAATTTTTATTATGCATTAAAGCTGAGCGAACGATTTTCGGCGAGTTGGCAACGCTGCGGCTGCACATAAAGTGCATCGCCGGGGCGACAGCTAAACGCCTCGCTGAATTCGGGAGTGTTACGCAAGAGCATGTGCTGCAGCTGGCGCTTATGCTCCTGCTGTCCTTCTCTACACTCCATCAGCAGACTGCCAATGAAGTAGAGGCGCTGCAGCGTCAACTGCAGTTTACCTGCAGTCAGCAGCACATTCACTCGGTTCATTGTAGCCTGCTGGCCCAGCCACTCTTTATAGCTGCTAGCCGCCAACCGCTGAGCTAAAGTACTCAGTAGCAGTTCGTTGCCATTTGTATTAGAGGCGATCTTGCTACAGTTCAAGAACTGGGAGAATATGGGATCTGAGTCGGTGCTGCGCCAAGCGCCAGATGTTCGACTGCTGCTGCCAGCGGCTACCAAATGACGAGCAAAGCGTTCCGCTAGAAGCACATAGCTAAGCGGCGCTGTCAAGTTCTGTTGTTGCTTTGGCAACAATCCATATACGGTCTCAAAGCCTCGCGCATATTGGCGCAACTGCAGTGCAGCTGGTGTAGGCGACGGTCGCTTATGATGGAAGCGCCGCAGTTTCTCCATATTCCGATAGAAGCTTCGACGACCAAGCTGCAAGTCCTGATAAGCAGCATCTAAATACTCATCTCCATTAAGCATTATGTGCATCACTTGACTCAGAAAACGCTTTGATGACTGCTCGGAGATCTCGTCTATCCACACACTGCCTACTAGCTGTGTCTTGTAGGCTCTGCCAATGCTCGCATACATCTGTGTCAACTGCACACGATCCGTGCTCAAGCGCTGCAGCAGATGCGCATATATGTCGCCGGCATAGATATCGACCAACTGCTGGCAGTCAGCCTCTGCAATATCTATACATCAAAGTAAAATGTTAGCATATTACACATACGCAGCATTGGGCTGATAAAGTATACGCACCTATCAAATAATCAATCCAAATCCAATTAAGTAGTCGATTCATACTCGTATTCTGTAATAGCTGCATATAGTCTATAAGCCGTGGCAACTGCTTTACAACAATTGTATCTGTGGGCTTTAACGACTTGCCACCGAGCAGATTGCGGAAATAGGCATCCCAATCAAGGCGAGCCATCGAGAAGTTACCGAAGGAACTTCGTTTGAAATTTGCATAGCTAAAGTGCACCTGATCGTCGATGCGCTCAGTCTTAATGATATCGCGGCGATTACGCTCCAGACTGAGGACCTCCAGGGAAACTACATGCGCACGACTCTGCTCGACGGCAAAGCTCTGGAGCAGCTCACCTACCCGCTGCTCAAATTTGCGCAACGTGTGACGCCTGGTTACATCTGGCTGCACTGTGACCACCCGTTTGTTGGACTGTATGCTAATGCGGGTTTCAAAGAAGTATGGAGATCCCATCTCGTGGAACTGACTTAGCAATCCCAACCAGCCGAACCCAGTCTGATTGATGTTGCTGGATTCTAGTGCGGGCCAGCCACCGCTACTCTTGTACAGCTGCATGGACGTGAGCGAGTCCAGGGTGCGACTGCTTTGGCAGGACCTGTAAAAGTTGAGCAGCTGTTGCTCCATTGGCAATAGTTGGCCTGGATTGCTTGAGCGCAATAACTGATGAAAACGATGTTGCTCCTGTTGATAGCGCAGTGTCTGATTCTCGGAACGTCTGCATACATAACCATAGAAGTCCTGGCAAGGCGAATGTGTCGTGTTTAGAAGCTGCTCGAGCTCCTGGCCAAAGCGCAGAACATCCTGTTCCACAATCGAGACACTGTGACAAGCGCCAGCTATCCATAACACGAAGAACAATGACACTAACATTTGAGCCATCTGTTTGCCACGAACTATAAATTTCAAATGCTTTAATATTGTTTCTAACTGTAAACTTGGCTCACACTGTAAGTGACCTTAGACGATTAGAGGTCACCTGAGTGAAAGGTCGCAGCCCATGCAAATTACCGGAAATTACCCTTAGTAGCGCTTCCGCAACAATTTTCTGTTTTTGTGGCACATCAGTTCGCATTCAATGCTGCCGGCCAACTAATTGTATTTTCTATATGCTCTAGATAAGCCCTAGACATCACACATCAGTCTCAACACCACTTCTACAAGCAAGATTACACTTAGCAAAAAAAAACCCCGAATCTCTCATCAAGCATATGTTCAGCTGATATACAAAAATATAATTTAATGTTAATTAGAATCAATATTTAAAAACTATTTCTTAATAAGAAATTTTATTAAGTTAAATTTCGTTCCTTTCATTTAAAACTAAGGTAAAAATATGAAGGAATTTTTTTTTTTATAATCATAATTTTAGAAGGTAATTGAAACACAAATTATCGAGATATAAGTAAATTTCAGTGTAGAGCTTATCTCTCGGATTTTATGTCAGAATGTCAAGCTAAAATTGATCATGACCTATTTTGATTGAAACATACAGAATACATATCAGCACTGAAAGTGTAGGCAACTAGTACGTACTGTACAGTAAATATATTCTTTAGACTACATAAGTATATAGAGACTTATCTTGTTGTATGCTAATACCGATTTCAATTGATCTTTGTGCAGGCGCTGTAGGAGGTGATGGTGGCGATGATGGTGACGATAAGGAAAAGGCAGAGGAGGAGGAGAGAGAGCGGCAGGAGGCCATACGTGAGGCCGAGGAGCGGCGCAAAGAGAAACACCGCAAAATGGAAGAAGAACGCGAGAAAATGAGACAGGATATACGCGATAAGGTAAAGTATATATATATGTATATATATATATATGAATCATAGATATGAGAGCTAAGCAAGTGCATTGAATATTAGCGCGCTACGAGCTTCCTGCTGCAGTTCAAATTGACTCTAGTAGGGAGTCCTTTTTACGAGCGACTCCCTAACGGAGTCAGATTGAATTTCAAAGGATACCAACAACGAAAATGCGCCAATGTGCTAGGTGGTAAAGTGTACATTAAAAAATTGAATAAGTGAATGAAATTATTACAGGTTCGGTTCACTTTGGACATTGCAATTTACATTTTCGTTCATAATATTTTTAGTTTCAGGCAAATTTCCTTAACATAATCAAGCATTTGTATATAAAAATAACCTATTTTGCAGTACAACATCAAGAAAAAGGAAGAAATTGTGGAGGCTGCACCACAGGAGGAGCCCAACCCACTAATGCGGAAAAAAAAGACGCCCGAAGAACTGGCTGCCGAGGCGGAGCAGGAGGAACTCGACGATTTTACAAGTAAATTTTTACTCTCACATCTCATATCCTTAACAAAATGCCGTTATGTATGTGTGTATGTAGTGTCCGTACTCATGTATCTATATGTATATATCAGTTATCAACCGGTCCTTTATCTATATTCGCTGTGTGCTAGCAGAGCTAAAGCACCCGAAGTCGCGGATAACTCTTTCCCTCTCTCTCTCTCTCTCTCTCTCTCTCTCTCTCCCGCTCAGTATGTCTCCGACTCTTTAACTTTCTCTCTCTCTCTTTCTCTCTCTATCTCTCTATGAGCACTTTTTTTGTGTACATTGCATTTAAATATTTTGTATTTATATAACAAAAATATACAAAACAAAAACAACAAAAAAAAAAAACAAAACAAAAAACAACAACAAAACGCGACATTCGGAAGTAGTACAATGTTGTGTGTGCTTGTAAATTTATTTTTATCGTAATCTGCTCGAAGCATTAAGTGTTCGAAGTGTCAATGAAACTGTCAACTATCTATCTCTATCGACTGCTACTACCTCTACTACTCCCAATGCTGCTATTATTTTTACTACTATATGTGTGTATCTATCTCTAGCTATATTTCCTGTGCGTACGATTGAATCGTAAATCGTAAGATTGAGATGTAAACTCTACTCAACAAAACTGTTAATCCATCAAATAATCTAACTTTAAAGCAACGTTTGAAAGAATCTATCAATTATGCACCCCATTCGCTCTCATTTAACTATTATTTTGACCTTTTTTATGAATTCGTTTCTTAAACTTTAAATTGTTTTTAATTGTATTTAAATGTGAAAAATATGTGTTGTATTCGAAAAATGGGTTAAAATAATTAAATAGTTGATGTTAGTTAGCAGATTATTTTATTCGCGGGTTAAAGTATATTAGACTAAGGTAAGTGTATAAAAATGTCATATTATCATTTCCATGTGTTTTAATCTAATTGCAAAAACTTTTGCATTTTAATTCATCCATTCCACGCGTCTCAATGTGTCTTTCTCTCTCTCTCTCTCTCTCTCACTCTCTCTCACACTCTCTCTCTCTCTCTCACTCTCCCCCTCTCTCTCGTGGTCTGTTTCTGTATGTTGTTGTCCAAAACTATCGAACTGTACAATCCAATGAGAACTTTGTCAGAATGCCTACAATTTGGCAAAATGTCCGTAACAGCAAAAAAAAAAAAAAATAATAATAATAATAATAATAAATAAATAAATAATTCAAATAAAAATATGGAATAAATAAAATAACACACAAGTCAAGAAATCGAGGTGGGGTCTTTATTTTTAAGACTAGGCAGGTTATGTAGTTATTCTTGCATTCAATTTTTCATTTACTACAACATTTTTTCTTTGGTTTTTCTGTTTGCCAACATAAAAATAAATACTCACCAACTGCACTAACTAACTGATAAATAGAACTTAATAGAAAAACAAAAAACAGATCTATTTCTATATATGAAAACCAAACACACATAACAATAACAAATATATATAAAGCTCGAAGAAAACTTTCTGCTAATTATTTTTTATGCTAAACTAAAACAAAAACAACAAAACTAACTAAATGCTCTAATAAACTTTTTCCCTCTTGCAATTGTTTACTATCTTTCTCCTTTACATCTTATGTAATATGTGTATTTTACATAATGCTTACATGTTTATGTAAAATATATATAATGCATATGTGGCTATGTATGTGTATTTCTCCTACTTCACACACACCATTTATATATCGCTATCACACGCTTCACACACTCGATTTACTGTGACTCCGTCGCTCTCTATTTCTCTACATTTCTCTATATCTGTTAATTACATGAATACTGAATACTCTTATACGAATTATATTACAAACCTCAATTACATTTAGTTTGGTATTTTAATTTTTAATTTTAAATTTAGCAAGCAGAGCAATTAAACTTAATTTTTTAACTGCCACCCAAACCTCTCTGCTAGTCCTCTTGCATTGCATTTTGATGAATGTATCTTAGGAACACATTGATACAACAAATTTTGGCAATTTTAATTTTCAACAATTATATATACATATATACTTTTATATACTTGGCTACCATCAACAGTTAAGTTGCACCATATACATAACATTACGAAAGGTTGCGCTATGTTAGATAACATAAGCATCTCTTCAAAATACATATACATATACCAGTTGAACATACATATAACATTTGTAGTCTACTCTACAAAATATGCTTATTTATTGCTGTTTCCATACTCAATTTCTTTTTACAGAACTGAAAAATCAAATAGAAACGCAAGTAAATGAGCTAAAAACTCAAATAGAGGGAAAATGTGTCATGCAGTGATATGTCTGTCACCATAAAAGAGATATATAACAATAATAACAAAAGAAATAATTCGAATAATAATGACAGAGGAAAAACGAAACATTTATAAAATGCAAATAATTTCAAAAACTTTAATTTGTTGAATAAAACTTTATAAAAAAATACATATAACATATATATATATATATATATATATATATATATATATATATATATATATATTATGTTCCAAATGTTGAAATAATATGCTTATTTACTATATATAAATACAAACTTACGAATCGGCAGCAATAATAAAGTAAAACTATAAAACGTATATCTCGGAAAAATCATATAAACAACAAAATAATACAAATAGTATAATAGTAATAACAGACAAACAAAAAATACGGATAATGAAAATAATATACATGCATATGTACTATGTATGAAAAAAAGGACGGTGAAATCCTATTGACTTTTAAAAGTAGCTAAAACATAAACTAAATTATGTATAAATGAAAAATATAGTAAACGCCTTTAATAATATATATAATTTACTTTTGCTTCGATGATAATGTATTATACTAATAACGCCCCCCCCAAAAAAAAAAAAAAAAAAAAAAAAAAAAAAAAAAAAAAAAAGCGACAAAGAATACACAATCGTTATTTGGTTGCTAGCGATAAAGGTAACAACAGAAACGATATTGGTGACAGAATCGCGTTTATAAATCAAATATAACTGCAGTTGGTGCGACAGAGACAGAGTCAGAAAACTGTTATAATGGAGAGGTTGCTGAATCATGTCGAACCGTCGAAATACGTTGCTGAAAAATCTTCTTTTGGACTTTAATGAAACATATAATACATGAACCTGCAAGGAAACTGGAAATGATCTAGCTAACATTCATAACATTTTCGAAGTTGTTCTGTATTCAATAAATTAAATATTTACATATATATACTTCCATAACAAATTCCAATTAAATTTCCAAACTGTGAATTAAATAATCATCGTTGGTACTCGAAATGATTGTAACAAATGAGAAGAAAATTTTGATGACCCAAATCCAAGAACTCATAATCGTTATGTTTCTTTCAAACTCTCCTTTAACAGCTGTAACATTTTGTTTCTTTTCTATACAAATAAAAATACATACACACAATAAACTGAGAACATTCTAAGCTATTTGAGATACTAACTGAACATACTGAAGCTTCTAAAATGTAAGTAAAAACAGAATTTAGTATACATTAAACATTTTACAAACTTTCAGTTTCTTAATTGAAATCTATAAATATACATTAAGTTGCAACATTATCAAATACGAATAATGTATGATAAGCAGAAAAGAGATAGAAGATTAGATAAAACTTTATATTGTAGTCACTTAGCCCAGGCTAATAGTTCGTAAGAAAACGTTAGGAAGTTCGAGAGCATAATGCTGTGATAAATTTAGCACGTCCCCTACCATAAAAAAAATTGCATGCTTTAAAGTGCAAATATAACTCTAAAATACTCACATACTTGATATATATATTTCCAGTATTTGCAATACATATATATATTTCTGTTGTCTGCTCCGACTCTGTAATATTTGGGTCTCAAGGGTAGGTACTCGCGTACATTCCATTTGATATTCACAAACATATTTACTACAGATATATACATATACCACATCAGAATTGTATATAATACGATTGTTCACGCAACAACAAAACAATACTCGGGTACAGAATGCTATGCATGAATGTACATATATAAACTATGCACATATACGAATGAAGTATATATCAATTGTTAAATGATTGTATGTAAACTTATCGTATATGGTTAATATATCGTATATCGATTAATTATCGATTCAACACTCATATGTATGCTAAAAATATAAATATTCTATGATAGATCATAAATATAAGTATATACATATATATGTACATATGTATATGTATTTCACTTTTTCTTATGGCCTTTCCAAATCGATCTTTGTATCCATGTCTTTATATCCATCTGTGGTATGCCTTATAGAGATAACCTTTATAAAAAAAATCTGCTTCACAAATTTAAATATTTGGAAAGGACATTTCTGCTTCGGGCAATCGAAGGTCACATTCTTCTCACTTTTTATTTTTATATTTATGCAAAATACTTTATATATATATATATAATATAAATATATATATATATATATATTATAAATACATATGAATAAATTTTTTAATCACACTGCATTCTCTATATTTCTCTTTCTCTCTCTCTTTCTCTGGTGTCTCTCTTTTCTCTCTCTCTCTCTCTCTCTCTCTCTCTCTCTCTCTCTTTGATTTGAAACACTATTTTGAATCTTTAATCTGCGCCACTAATACTACTCTGCCTAAAAATACATCAACAACTACAACTACAAAAATCACACGAAACAACTACAATCTTCACTACAACATCAACAACAACAACGACTCGCTGGTTTCTTTCAGAAATATGTACTCTCTGTGGTATAATATATGATATACCACTTGTATCATCATCTACAACAACAACAGCACAAAAAAACAACAAGTACAAGAACATCTACAGAAGTAACCTTATATATATATATATATATATTATATATATATATATATGTATATATATATATAATCTAACAACAGAACCAATCTAATTTTATAGATCAACGTTATCTCTAATTGTTGTGAATATTTTGTTTAAAATTAAAGAGTTTTTGTTTTCTTGTGTAGTACATTACACCTATATACACCGATACACACACACACAGTCATATATGATTACAAGCATATAGTTAAAGAAATAAATACGGTATTGTAAATGTTAAAAGTTATATGTACAGATTCAACAACAACAAACACACAAAATACTAAAGCAATTATATGTATAATTTACACAAATACCGCATATTGGAAAAAGATATTCAATATCTAATATATGAGTTATATAAATATATATAATATAGAATGATCCATCAGCATTCGTTACAAAAAAATAAAAAAATAAATAAAGAAAAAACTTCATTCGCGTTAGACCAATTTTAGCTAACAGGAAACTTGCTGTGTGTTGTTAAATATTTTGTAGCCTAACTTTCTTGGTACTTCACTGTTTCTATCATAGTTTATTGCCTGGCATTGTTTTTTTTTTTAATATTTTGTCTTTGAAAGCAACAACTAAGACCTCACTCTCTGTCAATCCAGAAAAGCAATTCCCTAGTGCCCCTCGCTCGATTAAATAATTGAACGATAAAATTGCCTTAAAGTGGCTCCTAGATACTATCCAAAAACTAAGGATATCTTTAACTTCAATCTTTTTTCAGCAACTACTAGAACTAGAAGCTATGTATTTCCCACAACAAATTTCACTAGTTTTACAGAACCCAAGTCTAATGCTCTTTTCAAATTTTAGCTCTTACAACTAAACGGAAAATGCTTTCAACATATAGAAACATATTTAACTAGATTATATTAAAGGAATTATATTCTATTGCGTTGAAATTGACTTGAATTAATTACTAAACATTAAAAAAACGCAAAACCTATACAAAATATATACAAAAATAAACCAATATAAATAAAAGCATTATATTCAATCATAACAAAGGATTTTAGTGTAAATCATTAATGTTGCAAGTGTTGAAAATGGTTCAGATGAATTTTTAGTTTTGATGTTTAATATTACATATTGTTATGATATAATATACATGTATATGTATGTCGAAAAGTTTATAACAAACACATTATTATTGAATATTATTAAATACATATACCCATTTATATATATTTCCCACACATATATATGTATCCATATATCACTATATATTTGGGTATTTGTTTAACTAAATAGGGAAATGAATAAAAAAAAAAAAAAAAGAAACCAAAGTAATATACATCAAACACAACCAAAAACGAGAATAATGTTGAAAATTATACCATTCAAGTCATTATTAGATGTGAAAGCAGCTCTATACAAATATATATATTAAATAAAAGTTAAAAAAAACGTTAATAGTTGATTAATTGTATTGTTACTTTGAACATTTGAAAACAATAATAAATAAAAAAAAACAAAACGAATAATAAAAACATTATATATATGTATAAATATATACTTATATGAGAAAAAAAACACAAATAATACAATGGTTTTTTTTTTGTATTCCTCTGGGCAAGTTTTTTCTAACTCTCTCGTTTTCTCTGTATTTCTCTCTCGTACCAGCGAATCAAGTACACTCTATCTCTCCCACTCTCTCTCTCTCCTACTCTCTCACTCTCTCTCTCTCTCTCTCTCACTCTCTCACTCTCTCACACTCTCTCTCACACTCTTTCTCTGTCTCTCCCTCTACGTTTAGCATTCTTAATTTAGCATGAATTAGTCTAAATGTTTTTCTACCAACTACCAATTTCCTTAAATGTGTGTATAGTCGAGCCTATCTCTCATTATCTTTCTTGTCTCTGCCTATCCATCCTTATACTTCTTTTTGCTCTCTATAATTTCCTGTTTCTTTTTTTAATGAAGAAGCGCATATTTGCTGTCCATTGTCTATCTTAACTATATAACTAAATGCTAAGTATATCTAATCTTAAAAAAAAAAAAAACGCTGTCTTATGGAATGTGCTGCGTTTTCTAATAAGTATTAAGCACATATTCGTACCATGCATCTTTGCATCTGTATCTCCCTATATTCTGAGCTGACTCTCAGATATACTTGTTGTACTTTTAGACAAAGGTAGAAGGTGAGTTGTGTCGAGTTATAAAAACGTAATCATGTCAAAAAAAAAAAAAAAAAAAAAAATCTGCCCCCATACTAAATAGTGTGAGTATCTACGTGTCTCTCGTTTTTTCCGTTGTGTTTTCAAGTCATTTCATTAGTCTGTCCCAAAACCAGGTAGGTAGACCCTAAATATATATCAAATGAATACAAACAACACACAACGCAACAAAAAAATCCCTTAAGATACATTTTTTTTATGTTTTCCAGGCAAAAAGTAATCAAAAAATATGAACAAAATTTCATTTCTCTTCATTTTCTTACTTTTTTGTATTATTTTTACATTATACTGTTATATTTTCTTTTTGTAGACAATTTGAGAAACTTGTGAAATATATCTTCAATAAAAACTGATTTTTTTTCGATTTTGTACTTTCAGCGAAATTAAGAAAACGTCTCAGCGACGCTTTCAAGAATTGCCCACTGAGAAACTTATTTTGAAACCCCCCGCCTAGCTACAATTCTAGAGGAGATGAATTAACATTGCATAATTTCGGTTTCAATCTACATGCGGACAAGCATACGCATATATGCTCTATTTACATATAAACACATACACCTATGTTTAGGATGACGCCTAGTTTATATATGAATAAAAATGTGAAATAAGCGTTTGATATATATCAATAACGATGTTTATCAAACAATATTACATAAATATTAGTACCACCCTACGATGTGCCCTTCGAACGCATATGCAGCTGCACTAAATTTAATTAGAATTCGAAATTAAGCTAGTTTGTGAATTGATTTTGAAGCTCTACTTTGTTTTTATCGATATAAACCATTCATTTGTCGAATAAGTACAATGATGAAGTATTAGAAAGATTAGATTTCAGAAAGTCGAGATATCCAGTTTAATAAACAGCGACATTAGTTAAAAGCAACGAAATTAGTTAGAATAGACAGACTTAAGCAGAATAAAATCAAATCGTGTTTTATAATGTGCCATGCACAGTTCTTAGGATTCGAATTGATTCGGTAAGACTCAACACATTTCGATCCTGTTCATTTAGCTTGTAGATGTTTTAAGATGTTTTCGTTAATTGCCAAAATAATTCATAAGATTTTTAAATGTACCTGAAATTCCAAAGATCCTAATGGAAGTCTAAAAAATTAGGTTAAGCTTCTTTCAAAAATTAATATAATTTTTCAGATATATATAGTCATATCTTCGATACTTTGAAAAATACTAAACCTATTTAAAACCTTTTTAGAAAACTTTAGAAAGACTATTCAATATTTCGGTTAGCCGAAGCAAACATCATATGCATATAGCTAAAAACTTCATGGTGTCTTTTATCTCGAATTTCTATAAGTTATGGTGAGATATGCCACTGAGATTATGCACTTAAATCATTCAGAAGAACAACAATCATATCTAAAATCTAAACAATTTCGTGTCTTACTTGAAAAATATTAAATAATTTTACAAAATGGCTAATAAAATTAAAGTAGTAAGAAGAATAAAAAGACACAAAAGTTTCGATGAATGCAAACGTAGTTTTTATCGAAAGCATTTTAGTCTAAGTATAATTTATACATACATTATATATATACATATATATAAACACGGACTGAAATTATTGTTAAAAGTTTTATCAATTATACTTGCTTATATATGTATATATATATATGAGTATATATATATATATGATTGATGTGAGCAAGTGAATACAAGAAATATATATACAATACGGTTCAAAAAAAATAAAATAAAAAATGAAAATAAAAACGAAATATATTAAACTTTCTATACCTTAATCAAGCATCATTTGCGATTTAATATACATATATACATACATATTGCGATAGTTGAGCGAATCCTAAAATGAATTATATAGGATCATTTACAATATTTTACGAATCAAACAATAGTTTTTAAATAAACAGCTAAAAGGAGTTATTAAAGTAAATGAAAGTAAAATAAATAGCTGTTATTTACACTTATAAAATGACAAACGAATATTTTGCAGGGTTCGAGGCAGATCTGTATCTATAACCTGATGCTCGTGAATGGCGAAATTAAATCTAAATCCAAGACTAGTTCCAAAATAAATTCTAAAATAAATTTACAAAGAGAAAAGAAAACTTCAGCGTTATTAAAAAAAAAAAGAAACAACAGGTGTAATAATAAATATTATAATACTTAAAAATAAATATATTCAGGCATTTTAATGACTTAATGATACTTAAGATCCTCGTTCAACATAGGCGCCCATGCATATACATATATACATGTACACATGCATATAAACCGTGTTGTACTTCTTTCGATTATATTGTATGGCATCATACTGTATTGCTTTTTAAAATGTTGTATTTTATTAGCTGTTGAATTGTATTTTAATATATATGGACAGAGTTAATTTCCAATAAAGAGTTTTTAAATGCAAGGAATTTGCTTCTTTTCTTTTCCTCCTTCATTAGGGAATAGCTCCTTACCACACTGAAAATAAGATAGAAGAATCTAGTCGATACAATTTGTTTGCAATTTAGCAAAAAACAAGAAGGTTCTAGTCAAGACGGCTCGACTACGAGATACCCTTTAGGCTTAGGGTTGGGTTGGGCTATATTTTGGACGCATATAAATCCATTTCTAGATGAACGATCTTTATGAAACTTTCGGAATACATTAATAGTATTCAAATGTGTTTATTTGCCAAACTTTAAGTCTCTAGTATTTGAAATGCGTATTTTTCAAATTGGGGGCGAAGGCGGCGCGACAAAATCTGTATTCATAATATATATCTAAATATATAAATTTGAAGTCTCTAGCTAAAACGGTGTAGAAGTTTTGCTCAAAAAACGTTAAAAAAAAGTAAACGAATTTTCGGTAAAAAAGAAGAGTATCAGTATTTTCAGGGTTCACGAGATCTCATAGCAATCTCGACTAGAGCCTTCTTACTTGTTATGAGTGCCGGTTAATGAATATAAATAGTAAAGGTTAAAAGCGTATAAACATGCAGAATTTAAATAGTTTGTGACATATTTATTATATCCCACAGCTTGAAAGTACAAAACAACATAATCAAATATTTCCTGGTTCTATTCAATTGGGATGTTTTTATTGGTATTTGGTAAAACTTTTGTTTGGCATTTTATGATGCTATCATTATGGGAGGCCGCATTGTTTAGAGATCAAATGCCAAAGTGTTTGGAATTTATGAAACTGCCAGTCCTACCTTGACGTGGGTGGTCCTGGCCCTGGCACGCTTCCTTGTGCTGTTCGACACCAACAACGAGGCAAAAGGAATTCGATTAGCGGTGGCAGTTGGCATTTGCACGTACTACAAATCAATACAGAAAGTGCGCATCCTTCTCGACATCTGCCTTTTGCTTCTAGCGTTTTTCGCTTAATTAAAAAAAAACAAAAAAAACCAGCAATGTTTCTGAACAATTGATTCCTAAGCTGACATCGTTGACATTTTAATGCGTTTAGTTCTGCTTGTCACTTAAAGCGAGTTTTATCTGCACTATCCATTAACATACATATCAGCGGAGTTGCTTGGCAGTTATCCACGACTCAAGCTTAATGTGCTAGCACACCTTTATTATACACTCCACGCTTCACCAAATATTTTAAGAAAGTATATATTGTACGTTTATGCTGATACAGTATACAAAAATTAAAATATAGGCACTCAAAGAGTTAGATATACGAAGGGGGACAATACATCTATGTCTTAAAATTATATATGGGACTAATACAGTTTACACTCTACCTAAATTGCAGGTAATGGAAGAGAAAGCTGAACGGTTAAATATATAAGAATCGAATAATGTTTCGAAGTTCGCAAAGTTTAAGACATCTTCTAGTAGAGCTTTTTCCAAGAGTGCACTCTTACATAATTCTTTTGGCGAACAATGCTTATAAATAATTCATCGAATAAGGTATTAATTATACAAACTTACCAAGTGTGCAAACCTCACCCCCAGGTACCAATAAATGGACACACACTTTGCCTTCACCCAAGTGTAAAGAGTCGTGTTTATTAGCCATGTATTTCTCTGTATGTATGTATGTGAATATTCTAGCTAAAGTTACACTTTAATGTAATGGGAAGCAGCAAGGGAATGCCTATAATGAAATGCATTGTCAAATGAAATGGTGAAATTGACGACGTCCACTCTTTCCTAAAGTGCCCAACCGCATTAAATCAGCAAACTAACCACCACTAAATAAACACTCACACAAGCAGACACACCACACACATGTTGGTTGCTGCATCGACCAGGATCTAAAGTTAAAAGCACTTGTAACAAATTGAAATCATTCATCTTACTTTTCGCATTCATTTGCACTCACATCTACACACTCACGCAGACACAAATACACACAGGCGTACATGTGCTAGACTCCGTCGCCCACATTAATGTGGGTATTTGAAATTCGCCTGGTCAGCCAATAGCATTAAGTAGTTGAGTTTTGGGCGTTTCTTTGCACAGGTAACACCCGCCTTTCATTTACTATTTATTTATAGAGTGGGGAAAGCCCAAATGATTCTAACTACATACTATAAACTATAAGCTTATATGAGCTTCAAGCTTTGCTTAAGTGTTACTCATACTGTTTAAGTTGTCACAACTTCATGTTGTTCTATTTGAATGTAACTGTAAATCTGTTTTGGGTTTTTCAAATGTAATTGAGTGAATGAAGGATTCACAGATGATATTGGAGATATTGCATAATTATATATAAAGAGTTAACAGTTAACATTAAACATTTCATTTAATTGCATTTTAAACTATGAATTCAGCCTTTAAATATGTTGGCAAACGAAAAGTGATTTAATTGAACGGCTCAGTTATGGTTTGTTATGTAAAATTATATATATACTACCTTAGATTTTTGGTAATGTCAAATGTATTAGTAAAGCAATACTAATTAGACATATACATATAATTCCTTCTGTTTGCACAAAACTTTTGTGGCTCTTTTCCCATTTTCATTAAATAATTAATATGAATTGCTATTTCCGCTCTCCAAACGTTTCAAGTTTTACAAAATACCAGAACTGGCTTTATACATTCTGGATTCTACACTCGAAATAAACTAATGAGTACATACATGTATGTACTTGCATATGATAAAGTGCGTGCACTCGAGCGAGAACATTTAACTATCATATATTAATATTTAAAGAGAATCGAAAATAAATACGTCTTGTGCACATATATTTATGTTTGTACAAATACTTATAAATAAAGAAGTAAAGAATGGAAAAAAGTTAACTTCAGATTTTCGTTCAATGGAGTTGTCTGCTGCAGCTGCCGCAAGCACTTTCGAGTGGATGTGGCTATTTAAACCGGCCAAGAACTGTCAGAGTGAAGTAGACAAGAAATCAACTCACAATACAACTAAAAAGTGCATTTTTGAGGCGGTAGATAGGCAAAAGCAATTATAAAAGAGGCAGAAACTTCACACATAGCAGAAACTTAGCATGCATCTTATGCGAATTGAGTTATACGCTATTCACTTGTACAGCTAATCAGTTAATAATACTCTCTCTCACTCTCTCTCACTCTCTCTCACTCTCTCTCGCTCTCTCTCGCTCTCTCTCGCTCTCTTTCACTCTACCTCTCTCATCATCTTTTTTTCTCTACCTTATCGTTGTCTCTCAGAGGCTTCGTTGACAGCGTATAAGTAGAATCAGGTTGATCTTTAGAAGGCACATTCAGTGCGATTGAGCAGGCAGCGAGAGGAACACGTCGAATCGCAATATTTAGTTCTTCTTATTGATTAATCGGATTTCTATTAAAATTGAAATTTACAGTTTTAAAATTTCAAAATGAAAATCCTGCTGGCTCTGATGCTGCTGCTGCTGAGGTTATTTGACTGCGGTGCGCAAGGTGAGCAAAGGCAGTGGTTGCGGAGACAGTCATTGGGTAAAGTCCCAGAATTGAAACACAATAACATCAAGAATAACAGGAAAAAAATAAAAAAAAATAAATAAAAAACAATAATAACTCAACTTGTTATCAGCTGTGAACTCGACCCAGTGAAATCTGTGAAGCTACTATTAAAATTTTAAAAATTTTACATAGTCTTTTTTATATTATTATTTATTTATTTCTTTATTCATTCATATTTCATTTTGTGCTTAATTTATATTTAATTGTTATATTTAATTATTACCATATCTCTATAGAAACCTTCGGATATTGTACAACGCCCATTGACCAAAGTGGTACGTGTATCAATCTCAGGGATTGCACCTATCTCTTCGAATTGGTCCAAAAGAGGACTTTGTCTTCGTCCGAACGCAGCCTCCTCCAAAATAGCCAATGCGGCTATCGAAATGGTCAGGTGTTGGTGAGTATGCATCAATAAATAAATTAATAAATACAGATATACTAAAAATACCCGCAAAGTGAGTCAAAATAAATGATCAATCGAATAAATGATAAAAAAAGGGGAATTTCGTACACAATAAATAATGTGAAATCTCGCTTAGGTGAGTAAAAACCCTGATTTGGCAACAGTCAAGGAAAAGAGAGAGGCCTTGGTTGTTCCATTTGTTATAAATAATTAATTGATAAGGGAATAATTATCTGGCGAGAAGTACTGTACATTACAAATACGTTTAAAATCGCTTACAGATTTGCTGTGCCAACACCCGCCGACTTAGTCAGCATCCCATATGGAGCCAACCACAACCCCAGCCCCAACCGCAACCAACCTCACCCACCAGGCGGTCTGGGTTACTGCCCCAGGTTCCGAATTGTGGCGACAACTTTGCCGATCGGGTTGTGGGAGGTGTGAATACTGCCATGAGCGAATACACCTGGTTGGCTCTCATCGAGTATACAAAATGTAAGTGGAACGCCTTCCTGCTGGAGCTGTACTAATGAATTTGCTTTCGCAGCGAATAATGATATAGGACACCACTGTGGGGGTTCGCTTATTAACAACCGTTATGTGTTAACGGCGGCACATTGCGTTTCCGCAATACCCAGCGATTGGCAGCTGACGGGCGTCCGTCTAGGCGACTGGGACACCACATCCAATCCAGACTGTGTCAGAGGACGAAATGGCAGAATGGAGTGCAATGACCCCTATGTGGATGTATCTGTATCAGAGAGAATACCACATCCTCAGTACCCCGGAAATACGCGCGATCAGTTGCATGATATTGCGTTGCTGCGTTTGAGTCGGGAAGTTGCCTTCACGAATTTCATATCGCCTGTTTGTCTGCCGGTACTGCCAGAGCAACGGAATACCATTTTCCTGGGACGTAAAATGTTTGTCGCTGGCTGGGGTCGCACCGAGACGAATAGTACATCGAATATCAAGCTTAAGGCTGAACTGCAACCTGTCCCCACTGAGGACTGCCAACGCCGCTATCAGACCCAACGACGTACTTTGACACCGAACCAAATTTGCGCCGGCGGAGTGGAGGGCATTGATTCTTGTCGAGGTGACTCCGGCGGACCATTGGGTAATATTTATGAATATCAATATCAAGACGATCTTTCACTGTTTGCCTATTTTAGTCATGGAGGAGTCCAGTAACGGTTACAGCAATTTTTATCTTACTGGCGTTGTCTCCTATGGACCGACACCGTGTGGGCTTGCCGGCTGGCCAGGGGTATACACGCTTGTGTCTGCTTACATTGATTGGATTGAGGCCACGATAAGAGCATAGAATTGTAAATCAATGAACATTGAGATATTTGAGGTTTGACATTAATTATTAATAAACGATTCGCATATATTATACGGGAAACCCAGCGCCCTGGTTTTTAATAATAATTAGACAAAACAGCAAATATTTTTTGGATAAATTATATGAAACAATCTTGATTGACCTTATTTATATTTCACCTGCAAGAATTATTTTGGCATAATTATGTCCTTAATAAGCCTAAATAACCATACCCCTAACTAATTTGTAATTTCTAAATCGCCAAGGATATAACCACTAACCACATACCATATAGCTAGTAATATAACTAAACAATTGGACAATTATCATAAGAGCACTCGTTATCGATAATTGTAGCAGCTATTCACATACGTACATATGTCTCTCATTTTTGCGTTAGCATGCGATGAATGCATTGCATTAAATGGATTTATCGATTAAGTACCGATATTTTTATGAATAATACTATAAGGTTACTTTCTTGCGTTAAACAAATAAAATGTTGAAAAACGTATGGAAAACACAATTACATCTGCTTCAGAGTGTTAACTGCTTGAGGGAACAAGTGCGGGTAAGCTGAATAATGACTTATAGAGGTAATGCACATTGAATAAATGTATATACCAACATATCTATAGACCACGTTCGTCTTGAAGCGCAAATATGAACCTCTGTTACACAAGAAGAACGAAAAGCCCCGTCGCTTACGCGCTAAACACTTCATCTATGAGCTAGTAGAAGATACACACGTAAAGAAGCGCCCCAATATGGAAGTAGTACTAAAAACCTTCGTCGAGGGTGTTGGCGACAAGGGCGATGTGGTCTCCATGAAGCCACACTTCGTATACAACAAGTTACTGTTGCCCGGTTTGGCAACCTACAAAACTCCTGAAAATATTGCCAAATATTCGAAGACGGAGGCGGAAAAGTCGGCTGTGCAGCACAGCTCAGCATATGCACAACGCACAGTCAACATGCTGGAGACTATTGTGCTAGCCGTTGTCATGAACAAGGATGAACCCTGGGTGCTAGAGCCATGGCACATTAAAGCTTCCCTTCGCAAGGCGGGCTTTCACTGTAAGGAGGAATGCATAAAGCTGCCTACAGAGCGTATTGAAGGGCCCGATCTAAAAAAGGAGAATAAGGAATTCAGTTGCACCATAACAATTAACAAACTGGAACAGGCCACGCTCAAATGTCGCATTCATCACTGGAGCACCGATCCCAGCGAACGCTTGCCCTATGTCCTCGAGCACTGGAAGCTGCCAGCAGAACCACTGCTCGAGACAAGTCAACTTAAGGTGCCAGCAAGCACTGTCCGAAAACCTATTGTTGAATGAATATGTATATTATAAAGTCTTATTTTCTTATCGTAAAAATCTTTATTTTAAATCAACTTTCAACCACACGAAAAGTGGATTTTATAATTATATATATAGGAAGAAAATAAGAAGAAAAAATTTGAGCTTATTTCTAGTGATATATCTCTGTGAATGAAGTATGTATTCAAAACTGAACGATTTGCTGATAGCAATTGATAATCAATATTAATATCTACTGCTATATTTAGGTGCCTATTTTGCTCTTCAAGCTTGCTTAGTGCACAGCCTTTAGCTCAACATCGAAGATGAGCGTTGAGTTTGGTGGAATAGTGGGCGGATGGCCACGTGCGCCATATGCCATGTGCCCGGGACAGGTAATTCGACGTTTGCCACCCACCTTCATTCCAATAACGCCCACATCCCAGCCTTTAATCACTTCCCCAGCGCCCAAAGCGAACTTAAATCCATTACCTTTTTGCATGCTGTCGAATGTCTTATTATTAGATTTAAGGCGTCCAACATAGTAAACAGAAACGCGTTTGCCCTGCTTGGCCTCTGGCCCGTTGCCTGTCTGTAAGTCCTGGACTTTAACGCCACCCGCTAAAGTGCGCTCACCTCCAGCAGTAGTAGTTTGTTTACCCTCCTTTGCCTTCACCTGCTGTTTCTTCACCTCGGATGCAGCTACCACTTTAGTTTCCTTTTTGCCTTCTTTCTTCTGTGGTTGCTTTTGCTGCTTCTCTTGCTTTTTGGCTTCACCATTTTGTTCCTTAGCAGGCTTTTTGGCAGTTTCATTTATTTTTGCTTTTTTGGCCTTGGGGGCTGAGCTGTCTTCCTCCTCATCCTCTTCGCCAGAGTCATCCTCGCCATCTTCAGAGTCATCCTCTTCGTCGTCCTCATCACCGGATTCTTCGTCTTCGAGGAATGATGAATACTCAGCAGCAAGCTTGCTATCATCATCATCGTCGTCCTCATCGTCCTCGTCTTCCTCCTCGGTGGCATCTTCATCAGATTGAACATCATCGGCGCCCGCTTTAGCCTTTTGGTCCTTCTTTAAAGCATTAACTACTTTCTCATATTCCTCTTCGTCTTCGAATTCTTCGTCCGATTCATCGGTATCATGCAAGTAGCCAATTAATGATACCACGGCATTTCCTAAATTTTACAATATAAATGTATAGAAAGATATATAGGTACATATATAATTATGTATTTTATATAAAGCCTCACCAGTTGTCTGAAACATGATCTTGTCGCCCTTGCAGAAGTTCAAGTCGAGGGTCATTTGGGGCAAATTTTTAGTTAAAGTTGCAACAATAAACTTGGTTTTGTCTGCGGTAATGTAAAGCTTAGCGGTGTCGCCCTCATCCAGTGCTACGCCCGAAATATGGAACGATTTTACAATGGTTTGTGTGTACTTCCGGTTGGGCTTCATGCTTAATCCTGAGCAACAAAGGAAGCAAGCACAGATTATAGAAAAAATAGCAATATATGATAAAGTCCACGCTGCGACGGTCGCAAGCACGTGGTAAAAGCATATCCACTTGCTGTCAGAACGTACGCAGTTACACAAGCTATGAATGGACTAACTCATCTAAAATTTTTAAACTACTTAATATACAATAAAAACTTACCCCAAAACATCGACATGTTGCAAATTATATATTATTTAACGCAGAGAAAAATAAAAAAGGAAACGTGCGCGATACGATAGAACGTGCGCGAAACAAATGACTGACGCCGGCAAATTGAAAGTGCTGGAAAAGATGTAATGGAATTTCGGCGCCAACGATTAATCCATATCGATATAAGAAACGGCACTCACACACATTTCGGAACGTGCAACACTGCGAGCTCACGTCTCGCTGTGATTGACAAAAAAAATGGTGTTTATGTATTTGTGACGAAAAAGTCGTATATCTGAAGTTCCGCAGCCCCGCCTTTCAGTGCAGTTTTATCTGAACATTTTCGTTGTCAACTTAAAAGTGATGACAATTAAAGTAACATGACCGAAAAGATTACGCTCGCTGATGCCCTGTCTAATGTAGAAGTACTAGACGAAATACCCCTGCCCGATGAGCAACCATGTATTGAGGCCCAGCCCTGTTCCATTATTTACAAAGCAAATTTTGATACCAATTTCGAGGATCGCAATGGCTTCGTTACGGGCATTGCCAAGTATATCGAAGAAGCGACTACGCACGCAAATTTGGTAAGTTTTTAAAAAGAATTTGGAAAACAATCGTTTAAAAACTATTAAATTAATGTAATTTTACATTCGATTCAGAATGTTTTACTGGATGAGGGTCAAAAACATGCTGTTATGCTGTATACCTGGCGCTGCTGCTCTCGGGCAATACCGCAACCAAAATCAAACGAGCAGCCAAATCGTGTGGAAATCTATGAAAAAACTGTGGAAGTTCTGGCGCCGGAAGTGAATAAATTGCTAAACTTTATGTATTTTCAACGCAAGGCTATCGAAGCATTCTCTGGAGAAATAAAACGTTTATGTCATGCTGAAAAACGCAAGGACTTCGTGTCAGAGGCATATCTCCTTACCCTCGGAAAATTCATTAACATGTTTGCCGTGCTAGATGAACTTAAAAATATGAAGTCAAGCGTAAAGAACGACTATTCGACATATAGACGCGCTGCACAGTTCCTTAAGGTGATGTCTGATTCACATACGCTTCAAGAATCACAGAATCTTTCCATGTTTTTGGCCACCCAAAACAAAATACGTGACACTGTCAAGGATACGCTGGAAAAGATCGTTGGCTATGAGGATCTGCTATCTGACGTGGTCAACATCTGCGTGCATATGTTTGAAACGAAAATGTATTTGACGCCAGAAGAGAAACACATGCTGGTGAAAGTCATGGGTTTTGGTTTATTTTTGATGGATAGTGACGCGTGCAATATCAACAAGCTAGATCAGAAAAAGAAAATACGTCTGGATCGCATTGATCGCATCTTCAAGAATCTAGAGGTGGTGCCACTCTTTGGAGATATGCAAATTGCTCCATTTAACTATATAAAGCGCAGCAAACACTTTGATTCTAGCAAATGGCCGTTATCTAGCTCCAATGCTATCAGCCCGCAGGCAGATTTGATGGTACATTTACCCCAGATACGCGAGGACCATGTAAAATACATATCCGAGCTGGCACGCTACACCAATGAGGTGACCACCACCGTCAAAGAAAATCCAACCGATTCTGAGAATCGTATTACCGCAGATTTGGCTTTGCGCGGTCTGCAGCTACTATCCGAGTGGACCAGCGTCGTCACTGAGCTCTACTCATGGAAGCTGTTGCATCCCACCGATCATCATCAGAACAAAGATTGTCCCGTCGAGGCGGAAGAATATGAGCGTGCCACACGCTACAATTATTCATCTGAAGAGAAATTTGCACTGATCGAAGTGATTGCCATGATCAAAGGACTGCAGGTTCTAATGGCACGCATTGAAACAGTACTATGCGAGGCAATCAGACGTAATATCTACGCCGAACTGCAGGACTTCGTGCAACTAACGCTACGTGAACCTCTTCGCAAGGCGGTCAAAAACAAAAAGGATTTGATCCGAAGCATTATTATGTCGGTACGTGAGACCTCCGCCGATTGGCAGAAGGGTTACGAGCCCACAGATGATCCAGTATCTAAGGGCAAGAAGGATCCCGATGGTGGCTTTCGCATACATGTGCCCCGCCTGAATGTGGGACCCTCCTCCACGCAGTTGTACATGGTGCGCACTATGCTGGAGTCCCTGATTGCTGACAAAAGCGGTGGAAAACGTACTCTACGCAAAGATATCGATGGCAACTATTTAATGCAGATAGATACATTTCACAAGACTTCGTTTTATTGGAGTTACTTGCTAAATCTGAGCGATACGTTGCAGAAGTGCTGCGACCTATCCCAGCTATGGTATCGCGAATTTTACTTGGAAATGACAATGGGCCGTAAAGTAAACAAGTGCATGGTGCGGCATCAGCATAATGAAGAATGCAAGGATTTAATCACAATGGAGAAACGTATACAGTTTCCTATTGAAATGTCCATGCCATGGATATTAACCGATCACATACTGCAAACCAAGGAACCATCGATGATGGAGTAGGTTTCTATTCATTGAACTATATAGTATTATTAAGATTCTGTATATGCTTTAGGTTTGTGCTGTATCCGTTGGACTTGTATAACGATTCAGCACATTATGCTCTGACCGTCTTCCGCAAGCAATTCCTCTATGATGAGGTGGAGGCTGAAGTCAACTTGTGCTTTGATCAGTTTGTATATAAGCTAAGCGAACAAATATTTTCCCACTACAAACAACTGGCTGGCAGGTGACTTAAATATATTTCGATTGCGTTCACCATCAAAGCAATATTTTTACCTCTGTATTAATATTTCGTTCTTAGCATTTTCTTAGATAAGCGTTTTCGGCTAGAGTGCGAAGTTCTAGGCTTCAATTTCCATTCATATCCACGCAACAACCGTTATGAAACGCTACTGAAGCAACGGCATGTGCAACTCTTAGGTAAATAAAACAGCATTGCCCCCAAACAGCATTAAACCCCTTTGCTGCTCATCAGGTCGTTCCATTGATCTCAACAAACTAATTACACAACGTATCAATGCAAATATGCACAAGAGTATTGAATTGGCAATCAGTCGCTTTGAGGGAAATGACATAACTGCGATTGTGGTGAGTAAAATCTGAAAGATGAACCACAAGAAAAGCAATGAAAAATTCAAATTGTAATTTTGCATGTTATTATTAAAGGAACTTGAAGGGCTTCTGGAAGCCAACCGCATTTGTCACAAAATGCTTAGCAAATATTTGGCTTTAGACAACTTTGAAGGCATGGTCAAGGAGGCAAATCATAATGTTCTGGCTCCGTATGGTCGCATCACTTTACATGTTTTTGTGGAGTTGAATTATGATTTTCTGGTTAATTACTGTTACAATGCAGCTACAAATCGGTAAGTTCAGCGCAACTGTATTCTAGCAGTTAAATAGAAACTCTTTTATTTCGCGTGCAGCTTTATTCGCACCAAGGTCAATTTGTCATCCTCGCAAGTCATACAGCGCGAGAAGCCGCCCCAGATGTCGCATTATTATCTATGGGGCTCAAAACAGCTGAATGCTGCATATACGACACAGTACGGACAGTATACGGGGTTTGTGGGCTCACCTCATTTCCATGCTATGTGTCGTCTGTTGGGTTACCAGGGAATCGCAGTAGTTATGGATATTATTCTAAAGGACATTGTCAAGCCACTGATACAAGGCTCCTTGCTTCAGTTCACGAAAACTCTAATGATTGCCATGCCCAAATCTTGCAAATTGCCACGTTGCGAATACGGTTCGCCCGGTGTGCTCAGCTATTATCAGGCACATCTCACTGACATTGTGCAATATCCAGATACCAAAACTGAATTATTTCAATCGTTTAGAGAGTTTGGCAACTGCATAATCTTTTGCCTTTTGATCGAGCAAGCGCTGTCGCAAGAAGAGGTGTGCGATCTGCTCCATGCAGCACTCTTTCAAAACATCTTCCCGCGTCCCTTTTGCAAAGGTGTGTTTTAGTTTGACAATTCGATAGAAATGATAGATTTACAACATATTCATAACATACTTGTTGCAGAGAACGAAAAGCCAGAGGCTAAGCAAAAACGCCTAGAAGCTCAGTTTGCCAATTTGCAAATTGTGTCCAATGTGGAGAAAATTGGTACTGCCAAAGTAAGTAGCTGGAAGATAGATAAATGAATCCTTATTCCGATTGTTTATAAGCTTTTATTTAATTTAATCATCCTAATATATTTTTTTTTAACCGACAGCAAGCAATGATAGCACGTGAAGGAGATCTGTTGACACGCGAGCGCCTTTGCTGCGGCCTAAGCATATTTGAGGTAATTTTAAACCGAGTAAAAAGTTATTTAGATGATCCCGTCTGGTGTGGCCCACCACCTGCAAATGGCATCATTCATGTTGACGAATGCTCTGAGTTTCATCGTCTCTGGTCCGCACTGCAGTTTGTCTATTGTATACCAGTGCGCGGCACCGAGTACACCATTGAAGAGCTGTTCGGCGAGGGTCTGAACTGGGCTGGTTGCGTCATGATCGTATTGCTTGGACAGCAGCGACGATTTGAAGCGTTGGACTTTTGTTATCACATATTGCGCGTGCAACGTGTCGATGGCAAGGACGAGGATGTTAAGGGCATTGTAAGTGGGCTTACCCCTAAACTGAATTTCATTTTAAACTATTTATTCCTAATGCAGCAATTGAAGCGTATGGTGGATCGCATAAGACGCTTTCAAGTATTAAACTCACAAATCTTTTCAATATTAAACAAATATTTGAAAGGAGGTGATTGTGAAGGCTCAAATGTTGAGCATGTGCGTTGCTTTCCGCCGCCACAGCATCCATCAGTCATATCCTCATCGTCACACTATCAGGATCCACAAAAGCTGCGCCAGAGTATGAACAATTAAGCAAACTGCAGTATATATAAGCTTATCGTAGACACCTAACACAAAAATTTATTTGATCAGAATACGGCAACTAGCTACTCACACACAATATTTTCTGGCAATATAGATAGTATTTATGCCAACCTCTGCATACATTCGATTTTATTATAATTGTTTATTATTATTATTATGCAATTTTCCTCCTAATTGCTTTTTACATGATTTATTGAATTAGGCAACTATATGCTTTTATGGATTTACCGTATTACCGTTTTAAAAAAAAAAATAATTAAATGTGCGAAAAAAAACTCTATGGCTCGACTATTGGGCAGTAAATTAAATTGGCTTTAAACTTGAAAAAAAAAAATATATATATATATAAATAATAAAAAAACTAAAATCGAGAGAATATTAATAAAAATACATCAGACAGACAACTAGCCAGCGCGCATATAAATTATTAATATATTCACTTACATATTTACACATACAAACTTAATACAATGAACTTTATCGAATAAAATTTGCATACGCATTTCTAATAAACTTTATAAACAACTGTGTTTTGCGAACAAATTGAGAAGAAAAACAAAAAAAAAATGTTGTATACCACGAAATTGAAAATGGGAAATCGGGTTTTTTTAACGTATAAGACAGAAGAAGGGGTGGCAGACCTCATAAAGTATTTATATTATTAATAAGGGCACTGAGCTGATACGATTTAGCATTGTCTGTCTTTCTGTATGTCCCTATGTGTGAACGTGTCGATCTCAAAAACTATAAGATCTAACTATTCTCGATAATCAGTTCGTAAATATTAGTTCTTCGAAGCGTTCAGGCGATGTCGTACTTGAGCAGTCTCGACCAGAGCTTTCTTACGTGTTATAGTATGAGTTCAACATAACTTAGACGTAAAACATAAACGCTGTAGAGTTCCGAATATAGATTCCTTAACAAAATCGTACTTTAGCAAAACATAAAAACATTTTAATATTACACCAAAATTTAACTTGAAGCAACAAAAAAGAAGTAACAACGTTGCAGTTGAGCGCTTTCGACTAGAGTTCTCATTTTAGCGAATGATGGTTTGATGGACGGATGCACAGAGAGATAGACACTTCGTAAATGAGTATAAAATACATTATACATTTTATTTGGAATAGATTAAATACTTTAGTATTATTATTTTATTTACTGACAATTCTTGGAATGACTGAGGAATACAGCTCACATATATTGACCTAATAGCCAGAGGCGGTCGGTGTGACCCCATTTTTAACCAGAGTACTTTTAGGATGGACATGCAACACGGTAAAGTTGTCCGCATAGTTGCGAGGCAACTCGAATTTAGCACTGTCGGCACCCAAGTAACAGGCGCCATAAGCGCTGCTTTTGGTGATACGCACCAGTTTGAGATTGTAATCGATGCTCATTTTCGAGATTTCTTTAATGAAAGCCTCCTGCAATAAATTCCAGCTGCTCCATACCGATCCAACGCAAACAATATTAAGCTCACCGAACTTGACCAGGTCCTTGTGCACCTTGGGCAGCACCGCCTTGATCATGCACGCCAAATGGACAGCAGCCTCATGGAACAGGGACAAAGCCAGTTTGTCGCCGGCTTCGGCATTCCTCGCCAGCTTCTCACATAGATTGGCAAAGAAGGGCTTATCAAATTTGGCATAACAATATGGTAGCATATCGTAGCGTGTCTCTATACTAAAGTGTTCACGAATAAGAGCCCAGGTCTGATCAATGGGAAAAGGCGACTTGACCAGGTTATCCATATGATCAAAGACCACTTTAGTTGCGCGATAGGATATAAACCAGGCTGGAAAACAAAACCAATTACTCATTTCAAATTATATTGCCATCGAACGATATCAGCTAATATTTATCACTGATTTATCAATAAGATAGATTAATGAAACTGATAATGATTCCTGTTTTAATGGACAAAAGTTTGTCACTCACCGCTACCCTCGTCCCCCAGAAAATGTCCCCAACCACCACAATTTGCCGTGCTACCATCTGGATTACGCAGCAAGCAATTGGAGCCGGTTCCCGAAATGAGGACAATCCCACCAATAGAGGAAGCCGTGAACATACTGCCCATTGTGTCGCTCGAGACGGTATAGCTCTCGGAAAGATTGGGATATTTACGTCGCAATTCCAGCTCCAGCTCGCGATTGGTAGCTTCCTGTTGTGTACAAACCGATAGTTACATGCTTCAAATTTTCTTTTCTTCCAAGTTACCTGTTCGCACCCGCTAAGGCTGAGACCCAAGCTCGCCAATGGCGTATCTTTTGGTATGTTAGCTTCATCTTTGCAACGTTCCACCATATCAGCAATGCGACGGGCACATGTCGGTATTCCGATGCCCCAATGATTTGTGCCGAGACCACTCGTCGTGCCCACCGAAACACCGCTTGCATCACAGATGACCAAGTGGGAGTGCGTCGCTCCTCTGCAATATGCAAACAAATTTATTTACATATATGTATATTTTTTCTGTATAACCGTTTGGTGCGTATTGTTCGACTATTAAGATCTATTTAATAATGCTTATATCAATAGTTATTCAATCAAGGCAATTGAGTTAATTGAATCAATAATGTTCTATATTTGACGAAGTTTATTCAATTAATTAATTTTCTGAAAGTATATTTTTACTACTGTAACAAGCCTTATATGTACATTTTTGATGCAGTTGTCGTTGTGAATAATATACATACATATGTACATACATACATACATATGTACATATGTATATACATACATACATGAATATTATTCAGATTATGATCATGACATACAACATGCCAAATCAATCCATATGTCCATACATACATACATACATGTATGTGTATTTGAAATACATTTTTTTCACATAATATAAAATATTAGAAACAAGTAAGAAAGCTGTAGTCGAGACTGCTCGACTACGAAATCCCCTGAGCCCTTCTTCGAACGAATAATATTCCAAGAATTATTCGATTCGTTTCTGCACGCATAAGAAACTGTACATGCAAAACCACGCGCACACATACATATACGCTGATCTACGCTTGTAGGCATGTACATATGTACATATGTGTGTATGCATGTGTAAGCATTGCAAGTGTCTTGCTGTCTCGCTGCTTTGCTGCTGCGCCGCATGGGTTTTGTTGAGAAAACTTTGATGATTAATAATTCTGTTTCTAGATGGACAATCGTATTGATATCTTCAGATTATGATTATGATATTCATATCTATATCCTAAACCAAACTGCATGTCTCTAGTATTTGAAATGCATTTTCACATTTGGGGGTGGTGGGGCGAAGTGGGGACCGCCATCCAAAATCTGACAAAAACCGAAATTGTATTAAATTAGTATCTATATATATGCAGAAGACTTGGAGACTCTAATGCTAAAGATGAATTAGCTAGAATTTTATAACTAGTTCCCGATAAATCGTTTATCGATAACTTTGCAAATATACAAGTTATCGAATTTCTGAAACAAACTTGTACTGCGCGCGCAATATACGGACCTAACACAAAAAGAATGAACTCTCTAGCTTTTGTATCTTCGGAAATCGACGCGTTCAAACATACGGACAGACGGACATGGCTATATCAACTTCTCTCGTCACCCTGATCAAGAATATATATACTTTATGGGGTCTGCCACGCCTCCTTCTGCCTGTTACATATATTTAACAAAACCATTATACCCCATTTCCCATTTTCAATGGGCTCAGGGTATAAAAATGTATGTTTCGTATTCAAGCTTAGCATTTATGACGTCAAAATTCTCTAACATACTGGCAGCACTAAACCAAATGGTGCTGCCACATCAGCGTACACAATATTCACATTACACAATAAAAACCTTTTTAATTGCTAATTGGATACATATATGTCGAGACATCGAAAAGTGCTCGCTAATTAAAAAGAGTTAAAAAAAAAAATTGCATAAAAACATAATTTTAATTGATATGAAACTTTTGATAAATGTACGGAAACTACTGTCGCTCAATTGCCGGCACACCATGAAGCAGCGGCTAATGACAACAACAATAAAGGAAGCCGAACGTGATCAACCGGCAATAACCAGTGCACAGCTGGACGAATTGGAGCAGAATGTGCTGATGCGACATCACAAGAACAATCTGCCACGCATTCGGCAGCTTGTGGAAGCGCTGCAGCTAAACAGGGGGCACTCAGAGGACACACGCCAACAACTGGCTGCTGAGCTCCAACAACTACCAAACGCAACTCATCCCCGCCTGCTCACATACAAAAATCAGCCGATGGAGCTGGCTAAGTATGAGCATCGGTTTCAGCATGAGGGAGCCAAAGAGTTCTCAGAACTGGCGCGTTCATTTAACTTGTATCGCATGGAGCATCTGGGGAACTATACGGGACACAAGAGCTACTACCTAATGGGTCAGCTGGCCATGCTGGAGCAAGCCATCATACAGTATGCGCTGAAATCGCTCACTCGAAACGGCTTTAAGGTTATCTCCGTGCCTGACATATTGCCACGAGAAATTATCGAGGGCTGTGGCATGCGCACCGAAGGCGAACGCACACAGGTCTACAAGTTGGACACGGGGGAATGCCTATCGGGGACATCTGAAATGGCACTAGCTGGTTACTTTGCGAATAGACAGCTGTCGGAACGGGAGCTGCCGTTAAAAGTAGCTGCCGTCAGTCGTTGCTATCGAGCCGAGACCTCAGGACTACAGGAGGAGAAGGGCATCTACCGGGTGCATCAGTTTACCAAGGTAGAAATGTTTGCCATTACAACGCCCCAAAAATCTGAGCCTACGTTAGAGGAGTTTAAGAACATTGAAATCGATTTGTTCCAAAAATTAGGGATTAACTTTCGACTGCTTGACATGCCGCCCTGTGAGCTGGGTACGCCGGCATATCAGAAATATGATATAGAAGGGTGGATGCCGGGTCGCCAGATATGGGGTGAAATATCGAGCTGCAGCAACTGCACAGACTACCAGGCCAAGCGCCTGAATATCATGTATAGGCGAGATAGAGATGGAGCTGTTGTATATGCTCACACTCTCAATGGTACCGCAACGGCTATTCCACGACTACTGATCGCTCTGATAGAGTCATATCAGAACGATGATCACATACAGATACCAGAGGTTTTAGTGCCCTTCATGAATGTACGGTGCACAATAACAAAGAATAAAAAGATACCCGAGATAAAGCTGGTAAAATATATCAAAACTTAACCTCTGCATTTAAAAATTATGTGATGAATAAAGAATATTGAGAGACTACGATTACATTCGCCAAAATGAAACACAATCGCAATTTATATAGTACATACAAAACATATACACATTGTATTGTGAGTAATTTGTTTCCATTAACTGACTTTGTATATTTAAGAGTAGTTTTTATGATTTTTATCTTACGCAAATATTTATGCAAAAGTATAGGTATTTATATAATCAATATGGGCGCTTGATTTAATAGATCCCCTCTGATAAGTATTTGTCGCGCGCAACAATGACAAAAGCAATAATCTAGCTCATTGTTAAACAATTGCGCATTGCACAAATAGATGAATACAATTGCAACTATCAACGACCTTACTTACCCTTCAATGCCGCCAAAATATCTCATTTTAATTGCTTGAGCTTTAGTTTGAAGCCGTGTAACGGGGCACTAGTATAAATCCTGCAATTAAACAACAAACATTATGGTAAACGCATTTCAAGCAGTTGAATTTACTATCATGACAATCTTATCGAGATTTAAACCACTCTGGTATTAGAATTTGCTAATCTAAGCACAAAAATAACAAGTAAGAAGGCTCTAGTCGAGGCGGCTCGACTACGAGATCCCCTGAACCCTTCAAAAAAGTGATACTCTTCTTCTTTACGCACTTATGAGCGCGCGTTCTGCTAACCGCGCAGTTGCTGTCGTGGCTTGGAGGCGGGTTGGGCTGAACTTTGGACGCTCATAACTCCATTTCTAGATGGACTATCTTTATGAAATTTTCAAAGTAGATTAAGAGTATCTAAATCTATCTATAGGCCAAATTGCAAGTCTCTAGTATTTTAAATGCGTTTTTTTCCAATTGGGGGCGAAGGGGGCGTGGCATCCAAAATCTGTAAATTACATAATCTGCGTATACATAATATCTATCTAAATAAACAAATTTGAAGTCTCTAGCTGAAACAGTGTAGAAGTTATGCCCAAAAACCCTAAAAATGGAAACGAATTTTCGATTTTTTATCGATAATTTGGAAATGGGATGAGTTATCGAAAAAACAAAATAAACTCGTACTGCGTAGCTAACATACGTATGTTCATGTGAAATTTCAGCTCTCTAGCTTTTGTAGTTTCCGAAATCTCGACGTTCATACGGACGGACGGACGGACGGACGGACGGACGGACGGACGGACGGACGGACGGACAGACGGACAGGGCTCAATCAACTTATTTTTTTTATGCTGATCAAGAATATATATACTTTATGGGGTCTGCGACTTCTCCTTCTGCCTGTTACATACATTTTCACAAAACCATTATACCCTGAATTCCCATTTTCAATGGGTTCAGGGTATAAAAACGAAAATCGAGTTAGGTGCATGTGCTTGAAGAATGGAGAACTGTTTTACCAATTCCGATTGGAAGCTCAAATAACAATTATTGCAGCTACAGCACAAAGCAGTTCAGCGGGTGAGAGTCAGAGCGTACAAAAAAAAAAAAAAAAAAAAAAAAAAAAAAACAAAAACAAATACAAGAAACCCGTTTTCAAAATAAATTCCAGTCACTTTTTAGCATTTTGTAATCGTAGTCAGTTTTCTGTCTCATTTAAAAAGAAATTAAACAATTAACTGCTCTCATCTCCCACCGATCCTTACACAACAGCCGTTAATATTTCCTATTTGCACACTCATTGATATGTACTATACACAAATACCGTAAATTTATGTTAGAAACAACTTTTTGTAAGAATTCGCGTATTAAATCTGTTTTATTCTTACACGCCAATGGAGCTGTTGATATGGATCCACGTCCAAACACTTTGAAACCCAAACACCTAATATTGTTTTGGGACACTTGTTTTATTATTTGAAGATTGGCGTCCGCCACACCAAACAGATGTTTTAACAGCAACAGTGCTCGAAAACGCCATGCTCACGCTTGTGTGAGTCTTTTACCAGTGCACTATGCTAAAAGTAGCAGAATAAAATTTAATCTCTGTTGGGCAGGCCTACCTTTAGTATTATTATTAAAAAAATCTAATTTGTTCCATTAAAAATAAAATAAATAAATGCAAAAGAAAAGAAAAATTAATATGATGGGAAACTTATATTTAAAAAAAATGTTTAATACGAATCTTTCCTTTTATTATTCATATCAAACACTTAATAATACAACACTAAATAATACAAAATCGAACTCTATTTTTTGCTCTTGTCCTTGTCGTTATCCTTGATTGTATATTTGTCATAGGACTTGGTGGGATCGTATGGCTCCCATCGGCTAGCAGGGAAGATGTGCTTGTTGCGTTCATACCACGAACGCAATAGTACTTTGCCTGCATGTGATTCTTCCTTCTCAACGGAGGCGTCGCTAATCATACGAACATCATCGTGCACATCGAACTGGAAGAGTGGGCCGGATTTACCGCGAGCCTTGGTTACAATGAAGTCATAAAAAGAGTAGTGATGGGGCAATATTAAATCTTCCTTCACATACATCAGCTGATCGGCCATTACAGTCTTCAGCTCGATGAACTCTTTACGCAACAGCTCCAGGCATTTCTGAAGGAACTGATATATGGAATTGCCCTTTTTCATCAACACATTTCGCCTGTGCCCAGAGCCATCCCAGTAGCTAAACGTAATGGAGATGTCTTCGTCTTTGAGTTCCGCTTGCTGCATGACCCATTCCTGTCGTAATTGCTCGCGCAAACGATTCTCCTGTTCCTCACGCTCGCGGTCTGGCAGAAAGGAGGTGTCCACATCAGGATTCTTAAAGATTTTCTTTTTTTTAATGGGCACATGTTCATTTGGCTTTTCGGTCCACTTGCTTGGCTTGGGCCGGACGAACTTCTCTTCCGTCACCCCATCGCTTTCGTCTATTTCCTCCTCTTCGTCATCTAAACTAAAGGATAACGCTTGTATCTGACGCTTCTGTTTGTTCTTTTCTTCTTGTATTGCTTCCAAGGCACGCTGTTTCTCTCGATCTTTTTCATCCTTCTTTTGCGCGAGTTTCTTTTCTCTTTCTCGCACAATGTCTTCTTGCTTCGCCTTCATCTCATCTAAAGTGACCAGTCCAATGGTCGACGACTTGAGCTGTTGTTCTACGGCATCGTAGTGCGTTGCAAATTTGTTCTCAATCTTGTCCAGCTTCAGTTCCTCCTCGATTTTCTTTTTCCGGAACTCGATCTCTTGCTGCTGAATCTCGCGTTTTTTCATTAGTTGAGCAGCGCGCCCAGCCTCGCTGGCGGCACCCTTGTAGTGTGCCATTAGTCAGTTTTAACACTCCTTTATTAAAAAAAGAAATAATACGATATAAATTTGTTATAACGAAATCTGTTCTGCTTCTTCTTTCTCAAATTGTTGTGCCAGCTGTTATTTAAGAGTGGTTCAATATTTATTCATATGTCGGAACTAGTTAGTTCATATATAAAATAAAGTGTCATATCGGCTAGCTTTTGAGCGTAGAAATGCGTAATTTGTTAAAATTTGGATATGTGAGAGCTTTAAGGCCCTTTCAAAGTCCTTTGAGCTTTTACAAGCTGGTTAACATAAATACACTTCACAGATGCCGTTGACTGTTTTAGTTACAGCGGAACTTTCAAGCCTATTGGACGCGCTCGGCAAAAAAATCAGTGCAAACAGCTGATTGGTTCATTGGATATTTTTTAAAACCGAATTCTTTGATAAAAGTCGCTGGAAATGAATTGTAAAGTAATAAGAACCAAATTATCAAATTGTATGCGGTTACATTATGTAAATACCAAAGGCGTGTCTAAGCTGTGGAAATGTGAGGTTGCGTTTTTTCTCTGTTTGTGAATGAGTGGATATGTGCACATACATATGTACATGTGTGCGTGTTGTAAATGAAGAAGTGCTCTGCGTTGGGCAAGGACATTACGGACAAAGAGTAACACCAGTAAGTGACACGTGGTGGGCGGGGCAAAGCGGGTGGTGGGGGGCAGAGTGTCGGGAGGAAACGGAAATTACCAAATTGAAATGGCATTTAAGATGAGCAAACCATTAAAGAAATTTCACTTACAGCTTCTTTAGTCCATCGAATTTTCTTTGCGTCTTTGCGTCATTGCTAGCGAGTAATCTAATGTGGTTACTGTTTTAGAAACGTTGATAATATTCATGAGTCTGAGTCATAAATTCCCGTTCGAAGTCTGGCTAATGGATGGGCCAGGCTTGGTTCTTATGGGGTGGAGGTGCAGGTGCCACGTCAAATGCCACTAAAATCATTAACTGTTGCAACATATTAAATTCATTGCCCAGACTCAAGTCGTTACTCAGGCAGCATACATTGCCATAAACACTATTCGATAGTCAGCCAACCAATACCCGAGAGCGTGTCATGAGGTCCTGTGCGTGCTGCAGCTAATTGCCTGTGTGTGGGAACATGCGAAAAACTATGAAAATAACGTAAGAGCTGCCATCGTGAGAAGTAATTAATAGCGACAATAATTTTATAGAGCATCAATTAATTTATCGAAGTATTATATTTATAACACTTATATCTCGAAGTATATCCGATCTCTTCAGATGGGAGATGCTTACCATTATGTATATATTTTCAGCTTAGAGAGCTGGCAAAGTTTTAGCCAGGTTAAATCAAATTAAACAAGTGTAACAGTTAGCTTCAAACCAACAAAAATTAAACTTTCTAACCTATGTATACAAACAATAAAATAAGTATATGGAGAATATTAATTGACAAATGTGGTATACCCTCTGCTGGAACATAACTAAAATCAACTTGAAAGTTTCTCCTGGGTACTGGATGAAGTTAATTTCATAGAGTTATTGCCTTAACTTGGATTTCAGCTTACCGGTGGAGCTTCACATTCTCTTCTATTTTCTTTGTCTCTCTATCAAAATGTATACATGTATTGCTTCCTTTGCAATTCACGTTCACAGCCCTGCGAAAAGTTGCATATTGGCTTTCTTGACGACAAATTTGCCAAACGATTAAAACACAGCTCAATTTTATTTGTAAACTTTTACAAACAGCTTCAGCTTTTCGCTCACAATGTATGAGTGAGCATTTATGTTTGACAGATTTCTTAGTCATAGGTTCATAAATTTCTTAACAGCATCTTGGAAAAGGAAGAGTACATACTTTTGCCGCCCAATCGACCTCAATCAACCATAAATTGAGACCCTCTCCCCCCCAAGCCTTGATTAAATACTGCAATTAAGAAGGGCGTTAGAACTGAAATTTCGTAGCTCATTTAATAAATGAAGCCTAAGGAGCCAAGTCATGTAATTAATACTTACAGTATCATGAAATTAATACTTAATTTACATGTCAAATAATTAAAATATTTTATGAAATAATATTGGCTCTCTTCAATACGAAAGTATCTACTGATTTTTATCACTATTATGCGTGGTGGAATTATAATATGAAAGATTTTGCAATATCTATAAATTTCAAATATTGTTTTATAAAACTTCTGATATCCCAAATCATGCAAAATCTCATTCGATGTATTTTATGGAAACTGTATTATTAGGAACTAAAAGAAATGTGTTCGTATTACTTAGATTTGTATTTGTATTGTATTTTCATATATATTATTTCTTTTATCTTTTCAATTGCAAACTTTCAAGAAAGTATAATATTGGCAGTAGAAAATTTATTTGCCTAACACTTTCTTGGAGGACTATAATGACTTATTCAGCATCCCGTGATGACAGTATCGTATATATTATATCCACACAGTTTTTCATTTGCGTCCACTTTTGTTAACGATTTTATTCTGATATGTGAACTATTCAATTTTTTATTGCGCAAGTAAACTTTTTGAATTTTGTGATTGAAGAATAAATCGGAGACATTCTCCACTTCTATCTGAGTTTTTGTGTTCTCATTAAATAATGTGATTTGAGCTCATAATTTGTCAATAGAAGGAAAAAATATAAACCATTTTCCAACTTATTTTTTGCGCATTTCTATTTTTGCAGAAATTACATACATTCTAATCAATTTGCCGTCTGTATATATAAATTCGCTCGGAAACTCACATATGCACAGTCAGTTCTGTATACTCCCGGTTACATTCTACACAGGATTTATGCAGACTTTTCATAAAGCTGACAGCACGACATAAGATTAATTTGTTGTTATTCCCCAATGTCTTAAATTGGCAAACAGCGCTAGCTGAACAGCTGCTTTTTCATATACATAACTTAAGCGTTTATTTATGGGTCACAATTACGATGAGAAAACTATACAAAATGAGCAGCTTCCAATATTCATTTTTATACCCTGAAAATGGGAATTCAAAGTATAATGATTTTGTGAAAATGTATGTAACAGGCAGAAGGAGGCGTGGCAGACCCCACCCCGTCCGTATGAACGCCGAGATTTCCGAAACTACAAAAGCTGGAGACCGTAAATTCCACATGAATACTCGTATGTTAGTTACGCAGTACGATTGTATTTTGTTTTTTTTTTTTTTTTTTTTTTTTTTCGATAACTCATTCCATTTTCAAATTATCGAAAAGAAATCGAACAAAAACGATATGGTTAACATAATTTAAAAAGCAACAGCTGCCACGGACGGACTTATTTTTTTGTGCTGATCAAGAATATACATATGTATATACTTTGTGGGGTCTCCGACGTCTCCTTCTAATAGTACGCCAATCCACTGTATATATTTTGCGAAGAATAATATAACATAATATAGACTTATCGAACCACTTCTTAATACGAGCTCCACTAGAGAGTTCATTTTTTTGTGTTTGTGTATAACACGCGCAGTACAAGTTTGTTTCAGAAATTCGATAACTTGTATATTTCCAGAGTTATCGATAAGCGAATTTATCGAGAATCAGTTATAAAATTATATTTAATCTTCTGCATATATGTATATAGATACTAATTTTATACAATTTCGGTTTTGTCAGATTTTGGATTCCGGTCCCCAATTCGCCCCCACACCCCTGAAATATGTAAAAAATGCATTTCAAATACTATTCGTTCGAAGAAGGGCTCAGGGGATTCCATAGTTGAGCAGTCTCGACTAGAGCTTTCTTACTTGTTATACTAAAACTATTTTATTTTTACGCTAACGTCCTAGTTTTATTTATAGACTTTAGACAAGCAAATGAAGTGTCAAAAATATGTCCCCAATTTCTGCTCTATAATTTCGTGTGCGAATTATAGGCGTGTATCAGTGTATATGTATCTACAATATGTGTGTCCTTGAACTATAAGCCAAGCGTTTGTGGAAATATATGTATGTGTAGGTGGTTTTAAAATAGCTTAATAAGCGACGTCAAACGCTGTTTGCATTTTCGCAGCGCAGCGCAGCAAAACAAAACAAACACACGTATACTTGTGTGCGTGCGTGTATATATGTGTGTATATGATTGAGTATACATGCATGTATTTGTGCTCTGCTGATGACTATATGAATGATACTCGAATAACCAACCAGCCAAATAGTTGAGTGGGTCTCTTTCTTTTTCCCACTGTGTGCTGCATCCAAATGACAGGCGCCTGACAACAAGCATGCCCTGCTCTTCTGAACCTTTGGCCGTACCTTTAGGCATGCACTCCTTTGCAGTAATAATATTTGCTCCATCATTGACGCGTAGTTCAATGCACCGAGCTATATCGATCTATTCGATTGCAGACTGCATCTCAATTATATACCTTGAACACATTGGAAATAGGAAATCAGGGTATAATGGTGTTGTTAAACAGGCAGGAGGAGGCGTGACAATTATATCTCATTCATCTTTAGAGCTAAAGTCTCCAAGTCTGTCCGTTTGTCCGTCCGTATGGACGTCGAGATTTCGAAAACTACAAAAGCTAGACGCTGTTTGCATTTTCGCAGCGCAGCGCAGCAAAACAAAACAAACACACGTATACTTGTGTGCGTGCGTGTATATATGTGTGTATATGATTGAGTATACATGCATGTATTTGTGCTCTGCTGATGACTATATGAATGATACTCGAATAACCAACCAGCCAAATAGTTGAGTGGGTCTCTTTCTTTTTCCCACTGTGTGCTGCATCCAAATGACAGGCGCCTGACAACAAGCATGCCCTGCTCTTCTGAACCTTTGGCCGTACCTTTAGGCATGCACTCCTTTGCAGTAATAATATTTGCTCCATCATTGACGCGTAGTTCAATGCACCGAGCTATATTGATCTATTCGATTGCAGACTGCATCTCAATTATATACCTTGAACACATTGGAAATAGGAAATCAGGGTATAATGGTGTTGTTAAACAGGCAGGAGGAGGCGTGACAATTATATCTCATTCATCTTTAGAGCTAAAGTCTCCAAGTCTGTCCGTTTGTCCGTCCGTATGGACGTCGAGATTTCGAAAACTACAAAAGCTAGACGCTGTTTGCATTTTCGCAGCGCAGCGCAGCAAAACAAAACAAACACACGTATACTTGTGTGCGTGCGTGTATATATGTGTGTATATGATTGAGTATACATGCATGTATTTGTGCTCTGCTGATGACTATATGAATGATACTCGAATAACCAACCAGCCAAATAGTTGAGTGGGTCTCTTTCTTTTTCCCACTGTGTGCTGCATCCAAATGACAGGCGCCTGACAACAAGCATGCCCTGCTCTTCTGAACCTTTGGCCGTACCTTTAGGCATGCACTCCTTTGCAGTAATAATATTTGCTCCATCATTGACGCGTAGTTCAATGCACCGAGCTATATCGATCTATTCGATTGCAGACTGCATCTCAATTATATACCTTGAACACATTGGAAATAGGAAATCAGGGTATAATGGTGTTGTTAAACAGGCAGGAGGAGGCGTGACAATTATATCTCATTCATCTTTAGAGCTAAAGTCTCCAAGTCTGTCCGTTTGTCCGTCCGTATGGACGTCGAGATTTCGAAAACTACAAAAGCTAGAGAGCTCAAACCTTATATAAATACACGTATGTTAGTTACGCGGTACGAAAATTCTTTTACTTTTTTTTTTATTTTTTTTAGCATGACTTCTACACCGTTTTAGCTAGAGAAATTTGTATATTTAAACAGATATTATGGATACCATTTTGGATGCCACGCCCCTTCGCCACCAATTTAAAAAAAAACGCATTTAAAATGCTAGAGACTTGTAATTTGAATGCTATGCTATGTATAATATATAATATATTTCATGAAGATCGTCCATATAGAAATGGAGTTGTAAGCGTCCAAAGTTCAGCCAAACCCATCCCCAAGCCACGGCAGTAACTTCGGGGTTAGCAAAGGGTGCGCTCATACGTTCATAAAGAAGAAGAGTATTAGTTTTTTTTTTCTTAGGTTTCAGGGTATCTCATAGTCGAGCTGTCTCGACTACGGCCTTCTTACTTGTTATATATATCGACTTTGATTTGTTTTGCTGTTTCCGTTTGCCAAGGGCATCTTGAGGTAATTTTCGGCTGCTACACACATCATTTTCTTATATTCATAAATATTTATGTATGTGTATATTCCAGCTATATTGTCTAAGTTCTTCCACTTGTAACATACATAAATCGGATACCATGTACGCAGCTCTTTATTATTTGCTTTGCTTTGCCCTATTCTCCGTTAAATTATATTTGATGTCAACTAAACATGCCCAGTTGACTGAGAATTGTTGATTGATTGATCTGTCACTGTCTCTTTTCTTCATGGGCACAGTATTGTTGAATTATTTCCTTGCTTTAAACCAGTAATTAATGAAGGGGTATGCTATATTAGATTTCTAAAGATATTACCGTCTAAGAACCTTTTCATCTGCTTGCAGGATAGTAGTAAGTAAATAATTCTGTCTCTACTTTCTCTACATTTGTTTATAAAGTCAGGCAACTTGGATTCACATCGATATGTTTGGTAAAGTAATAAAGCTTTGCAGTAGCACTTATTAGCTGGCCTTAACGTATCATTAACATATTTACTATCTATAGTATAGATGAAATCTATAGTCATAAACTTTTTGTCTAAAAACCATTAATACGCGCGGCTTGTAGCTCGTTTAATTGGTGTATTGCGTGCTTTTAGGCGCTCTTCCTACAACTACACCCTTAACATCGCAATTTATCTATTATTCTTAGTTAAGGCTAGTATATATATTTAATTGATTTGTGTGACGAGATATGTGGCTGAACTTCATGACTTGACCATCTTAGACCAAAAGCTAAGACTCGAAATACAATATCCAAGATCATCAAGTATCCCGCTGTACAGTTGTCAAAGATTCTTGTTGCATGTTTGTTCGTTTTTATAGATATCGCTCTCACACGATTGTTGCTCCATTTCATAGAGAGAATGAATGTGTGTATGTATATGTTGGATGCTTGTGTATGCTTGTTTTCCTGCTGCATGCAATGGGGCATGAAATTTCTGTAACCTTTGTTTATGGGCCTTGCTTAGTTGAATAACTGACTGCCTGCCCTTGTCAAAAATATCGTTGTATATATATATATATATATATATATATAAGCGAGCGTTGATGTGTTGGCTCTCTCAATTGTCTTTTTCCCGAAAGCTATTTGGCATTTGCCAAATGGCCAAGGCTGGCAGTCAACCAGTCAGCCAAAAACAAAACGACCAACTAGCGAAATAAACTTTAACATACATACATAGCTGGCGACTGCGAGTGTTTGTGTCTGTGTGTGTGTACTTGGGTGTTTGTGGACTATATACCAGTCAATGGCGACATAGAATTTCCAACGCGACGCGGACTGAATGTTGCTAAAGAAAACAAAGCTTGGCAGCTTAAACTTTAAATGTTGCCAGCCAGACCTAGAAAAATCTCAAAATAGGTATGTAATTTAGGTATACTTTAGACGCATATAACTCCATTCCAAAATGGATGGATAATCTTCATGAAATAGAATATATTAATATATTTTAGAATTAATAGCATCGTACTGTGAATGAAATCTCAAGCTATTATATCTTCGGAAATCGATGCGTTCAAGCATACGGACGGACGGACAGACGGACCTTTTCTCGTCACCCTGATCAAGAATATACACTTTATGGGGTCTGCCACGCCTCCTTCTGCCTGTTACATACTTTTAACAAAACCATTATACCCTGATTTCCCATTTTAAAAAGAAGTTATGGCAGCAAGAGACGCAACGAGATAGCAAGCCGCCTGCAATGCTTACACACATACAGGCGTACAAGCGTAGATCAGCGTGTGTGTGTGATCGTGTTTTTGCATGCATAGTTTCTTACGCGTGGAGAATCGAAATGAAGCATTCTTGGAATATGATTCGTTCGAAGAAGGGCTCTGGGGATTTCGTAGTCGAGCAGTCTCGACTACAGCTTTCTTACTTGTTGATCTTGGGTTATCAACCCGAGTATACATTCCAAATTGCAACTCTGTAGCTCATTAACTAGTATGATTACTGGCATACGGACGCAAGAATTTTCCGATTTGCTATCGGAAAAATTTTTGCACTTTATAATTTGAGAGCATATGTTTATATTCCAAATTTCAAGTCTCTAGCTCTAATAGCGCCGAAAAATATTGCGTTCATACGGACAGACAGACATACGGACGGACGGACATACGGACGGACAGCAAGACGGATATTGCACAAACCCAATAGACTCTTTTTTCCTTCGGGAACAGAGTCCAACAACACAGTTTTAAAGAAACTAACGGTACAACAAGAATTAAGCGAACTTGCGGGCTCTGAAATATCCTTAATAAAAACACGTAGCATTTATGGTTGACTGCGTTCTGGCAAATTTTTCCAAACAACGATTTGGCATTGAATTTTTGTGCGTGTCCATTTTTATGCTGAGGCCCTGCGCTTTCTCTCCTTCTGTTATTCCTCTTTTCTCCACAAATTTTTGTTTAAGTGTGACATTCTTTCGTTTGCTGTTTCAAAACATTTTCACAGATACATTATACACTAGCTTCCCATTTCTTTTTGCGAACCCTCTGTCTTTTTGCCAATAGTTCTTATGCTGTCAGTTCAAATCCCTTTTTAAATTGGACTATGTTTTGGGGTTTCTTAGAGTTGAGTTGAACAAGCTGTCAGATAAATTGAATACCTTTTTCTGTTAACCGGATTCTTTCTGTGTATCCCACACGGAACAGCAGGTCTTATTATCATACTTAAATTAAGTTAGATTTTGTGCTGAGTCAAGGTTTCCGTTTCTAATGGTGATAACTATACCGACAAAGTGTTCAAGGTCAATCCACATTTGGTTACAGCAGAAGGTCTACTGCCTTTTACGCCAAATTCATTAGTTTTCAATTTTTAGCCAATATTAAGTTAACTGCTTCGGCCTTGGTGTGCGGAGCTTAAGTGCTTTGTGGTTTGTTGTTCAAATCAGCAGCAAAAGCTTATCTTTTATCAAGCAAACTGTCACTCAAGCCAGTCAAACACACACAGAGTTCGGAATGCAGGACATGAATGTGAGGGTGCCTGAAAAGGGAATGTTAACGCCACGGCGTATCTTTCCAATTTGAGTATAAGTTTGATGTAGCTAACATTTGAAATACAAGTAACAATGACAGACAATTCGTAATTGATCTACGGAGCAGGGTCAGATGCAGCATTAGTTGAGTCCTGAGAGTTAATCCGTCATGAGGAGAGGAAGCTTACAGCTGATATACATCCTGTCAACTGTTTAAGTAAGATGACTATGCTGTCTCACCAACCAAGTAAAACTGCTTATTTTAATGCGTAAAATCGAAAATTGCAACAAACTTAACGGCAATAACCCCCGCAATAAGCAATTATAAATAAAACAATATAAACAATATAATAAACGCACATTAAAATCTGATAGAGCCCTTCAGAGAAAGAAGGGTATAGAAGGCTTGAGTGTAAGATGTGTATTACATGTGCTTGTATTTGCATGTGAGAGTGTATGTGTACGTGTGTCAAGCAGACAACGAATTATTTCCGTAGCTAGCACATCAATAAGCTATGGGGAGTTTATGTGACAAAGGCAAGTGTACATTCATAATATATAGGTATGTATGTATGTATATAATGAATACGTATTTATAAATATAATGTTACGCCAGACAGCGCACAAAGCATAGGGTACAAATAATAAAAAGAAAGTGTAGCACTAGAGACGAAAATAACAGGAACATGAACGGGAACACAAAGCACGCACAGGAAACCAGTTAAAAGGCAAAGTAAGATAACAACTACCAGCAGCAACAACAACCACAACGACGCTTCGCGCATACAAATGTCAGTCGTGGCCAACGGTGACTGCGGTGCCGGCAGTTATAGAAAGTAGAGAGCATTATGCTTGCAACTTCAACACGCTGCAAACTGCTGTATTAGCGCGTTGCGTCCATTGACATTCCAATTTAAATACAGCGAAACGGCAGCAGAGACAACAACAGCGGAATCCGCTACTTACTCACACCATGGAGGACATTAGCGGAGCAACTTCGGCAACAAAAAAGAGTACCCTGTCAGTGGATCGTGCCGCATTTCTCCTGCTGCGCGTAAAAAAGGCGTTCAAGAAGAAGAGGCAGCAACGAAAGGACCGTCAGTAAGTTAAAACCGTCGTTTACCACGCTCTTCATCACAGTCCATCTTCCCACGCACTCTTTATATTTTATGTTGAAGCTTTCGAATTGGTTTTTCATTTTCTATTTTGCCTATATTGCATTTTCCGTTGCCCCTTTTTTCTTTGAGTTTCAGCTTTTTATACCCTGAGCTCATTGAAAATGGGAAATCAGGGGTGTCTTAGACTCGTATATTACATCCGGAGTACGAGCTTGTTTCAGTAATTTAATAACTTGTATATTTCCAAAGTTTTTGATAAAACACTTTATTTGGAATCAGCTATAAAATTATATCTCGTTCATCTTTAGAGTTAGAGTCTCCAAGTCTTCTGCATATATATAGATACTAATTTATTACAATTTCGGTTTTTGTCAGATTTTGGATTTTCTAAATGAGTTTCAAAATGAGATGATAGCACACAGCTGTTAAAAGCCTATGAAGAGGGTGCGGAGGTTTGAAGAAGACGGAAGGTTTTATATCTCAGACAGATTTTTACATTTGGTATGCATGTAAACGTTTCACATGATCATTGAATATTGGCGGATGTGGATGGCGGAAAAAATGTGATTTGACTAACGCCCCTAAGTAATTGCATTTTCTTGTTGCAGCTTTAATTGCATTGAGTTCATTAGTATTTCCTTCTGTCTTTCTCACTTCTCTCTCTCTCTTTGTCTCCCTCTTTCTCTCTCGATATATAATAATATACATATCTCTCTCTCTCTCTCTCTCTCTCGTTATCTTTGCAGGGGACAGCAGAGCGGCGCATGCACGGTCTTGGGTGGCAACAGACAACAGTCGCGCAGCGGTAGCCGCAAGTTTCCGCCGCCATTGTTACGGTCACGCACTCTGCCTGCCATAATTGTACCAGGAATTCCCGTTGTCTCGCTGCACACAGATAAACCACCATTTCAATTGGGTGTGTAATCAATGTATAAGTGAAAGAGATATATACACATATAGCACATTAACACATCATTGACGGTCTTGAATGAATATATGTTTTCAAGGCTAGTTAACAAGTGAAGTTATCAAGAACGTTATAGTGTCAGAAACATCCAACTACAAAATACCCACTCATGTTTTAGTACATATCTTCAAATATCACATGTCAACATTTATTTACTATCAAAATACATATCGAGCAACCGCAAAGATTTTTCACTGAACAATTCAAATCAAACAACTGGTAGATACATATATACTGATTCGATGAAAGTTATGTATACATACATATAAGACAGTTATGCATAGATATGGTTAAGGTTACATATACGTCTAAGGCTGAGCATTGAGGACAATCCATAATACGACCAATATATAAAATGAGATGCCTCCAGTTGTAATAAATATGCCGAAAATGTGAGCTGAAAAGTATGCTATGGATTTTTATATATTAGATATTGTCTTTTAAGGACGCACGACACGAAGACACGCTGCATGCTTGCCTACTAATTGTTTTCATTTATTTCATTTCATTTATTTTATTTCTCCTTTTCAATTTTCATTAAATAATATATGAGCGCAATGAAACATACACACAGCTCATATATAATGCCACAGTTATAAATGATAAGTATTATATTTCCAAATGTTGATCCACAGATTGTAAAAGCCACAGTGATAGCGCTGGTGGTCATCGTTGGTCTGTGCTCACACGCGGTGCGGGTGGTGGGGCCAGTGGAGCTGCTACCGGTGGTGGCAGCCATAACAACAACAATGCCAATTTCAACAATAACAATAACAACACGCTAATGGTAAAGTCACTGAATTTACCAAAAGATGATTGCAGTCAGATCTATCGCCGGAAATCGTCGGGCAGTTCGCCACATGCTCAAGCCGCACATGCGGCTATACAACAGCATGTGGCACAGCAATATTTGCACCTCTATCAGCAGCATATTCCCGATAGTTCGACTTATCACTTATCCGATGATTTTGAATGCCATGCTGATGGTTCGCTTCTGCTTAGGTGAGTTAGAACTAAAATTAAATACAAAGTCATTTTTTATAAGCTACAGAATCATCGTAGTATAGGATCGTTATCTACCTAGTGGTTGAAAAGGTGTATTGAAGAGATCCATTCTTATCTGGAGAGTCCGTATTCAGCTACTGTACAAGTCACTCAATTATTTTTATACCCTGAACCCATTGAAAATGGAAATTCAGGGTATAATGGCTATGCGAAAATGTATGTAACAAGCAGAAGGAAACGTCGCAGACCCTATAAGTATATATATTCTTGGTCAGCGCGAAAAAGTAAGTCTATATAGCCCTGTCCGTCTGTCGAACTACATGAGCTAGAAAGCTGAAACTTTACATGAATACTCGTATGTTAGATACGCAGTACGAGTATATTTTGGTTGTTTGATAACTTTGTATATTTAGATAGATATTGTGGACACAAAAATTCTGTAGTTTTCAGATTTAGGATGTCACGCTCCCTTCGCCCCCAAATTTGAGAAATCGCATTTCGCGCTTAGCAGTGCGCGTGCTTAAGCGTGCGTAAAGAAGAAGAATATTCTATGCAGGGTTCAGGGGATCTCGCAGTCGAGCCGTCTCGACTAAAGCCTTCTTACTTGTTCCCGGTGTACCTACGTGACACATGAACTTTAGCTGTGTGCTGTAATCACTTCAGTTGACTATTTAACACAGGATACCCTCACCGCATGTCGCGGCCCCATTACGCGGCTATCCGGTTCGTCCGGGTGGAAAGAAACGTGCCACAGCATGCTCGGAGGCAACAACACCAATGGCTAGGGAGCACCATCATCTGCATGATTTTACGACGGCCGAGAGCTGCGGCTCCAGTGCGCATACGACCTTCTCACGGTTGGCCAAATTCCTACATCAATCAAGATCCACTCTGTTACCACAGCCGCCTATGTTGCACGGAGAATATTTCGGTATTGAGGCGGGTCCAGGGCCACAAAAGAGCAACAGCAAATTTGTATTGGACCTCGGTGAGGATGCGCCGCGTCGTTTGTCGTGGGAAAGGTGCGTATGCAATTTATGTGGCACTGGCAACATACCTGTGGAACGATATCTGTCCATCCAGCTGTTGGCCATCATGTCTGTCAGCTTGTCAGTGTGGCAACTTACCTTATCTTGGCTTTGGCAATTAGTTAATATCATTTCTGACAACAAAGTTGCTTTTCATTTCAGCCGGGGTTAGCGCGTTGCGTGCAAGTCAATTGCTGGCTGGATGCGAGTACGTGAGATTTAGTACGCCGGCATCTGATGACGCGATATACTCGAGTGCTCCGCATTTATCTTCATTTAGTTTTTCGAATTTCTCCCTCTGCAACTAATGAAGACTCATTCCCTAGCTTTCCCAACCTGAACATCAAATTGACTACGCTTCATGTTGTAGTATATTTACATAGGGCAGGGACTTCGTATATTTATAATGCTAGTTCTACTAAGTGTCTATTCGGAAAAAATAAATATCGTTAATAAAGATTAAAATTCATTAGAAATGGGATGAATTATTAAAAAAATAAATAAACTCGTCCTGTGTAACTTTCATACGAGTATTCATGTGAAATTTCAGCACTCTAGCTTTTGTAGTTTCCTAAATATTGACGTTCATACGGACGGACGGATGGGCAGGCGGACAGAGCTATATCAACTTATTTTTTGTGCTGATCAAGAATATATATACTTTGTGGGGTCTGCAACGTCTTCTTCTGCCTGTTACATAACTTTTCACAAAACCATTATACTTAATTATACATTATATATTAGTAAATACAGTTAAACAGTGAGATACAAAATCAAATACAATTTCATAATAATAAAAACCGAAGAATAGAATTAACAAGTTTATCTGTTGCAGATAGTCTTTCTAAAATTGAGTAGCATGTACTTTTTTTTTCCAAATACATAGTTATCGTACCAAAAAGCCAGAAGAAGCTTGGACAGATGCTGTAGCTGCCTCAGAGATAGAACTTTGACAATAAATACAGTGTCTGTAGTATGTTAATGATAAAGCGAATGGTAACTAGGCCAGGCCACTGACCGCGAAACATTGCATGACCTGATCAAATTGTATCTAAGACGCCGTGTTCTGAAGTAATTGCAATAGTTTACAACTTGCTAGAGCAACAATTATTCGTCTCACTCTTTGACAGTTACCCCAATCTCCCTCTATTACAGGCGCAAGGACAGCAGTGCGTTGCAACGCTCAGCCAGCATAGATTCGTTTGCGGAAATTGTGTTTAGCGACCTTCCACGCCCATCGCTGGATGTATCACGCAGTGTGGTAGCCACCCCAACACCCTTCAGTAAGCGCCCATCGGCAAGCAGCCTATATTCAACATGCAGCAGCATTGCGGCCGTTACAGTCGCCTCCGCGCAGGTGAATACCCAGCTGAATGTTAATTATGGCGATGTAACGGCATATTCGCATCAGCATCAACTTCAACAGCAACCAGGTAACTGCAGCAGCAGAAGCAGCAGCACCGCCAATAGTCGACGCGAGAGCATGTTGAGTCCCTCGTCAACGCGACGCAACAAGCAGACCCGCATTATAAATGGTAAGTGCAGGGGCTGAAGGAAAGTGTAAATAGAGCGAGCACAGCTAGAGGGCAATAATTGCTGGATACCAAGCAAAACACTAGCAACAGCATGATCAGCAGCAACAATACGAACATGAAATGCACTTTAAGTGATTCTAAATCATCTTTCCCAAAATAGCTGTTTAAAAGATTTTTATTGTGTTTCAATCAATCAGTACTATCACACATATTTTTTTATGTCCCGAGCCCATTGAAAATGAGAAATCGGGGTATAATAGTTTTGTTAAAATTATGTAACCCCATAAAGTATATATATTCTTGATCAGGATTACGAGAAAAGTTGATAAAGCCATGTCCGTTCGTCCGTCCGTATGTATGACTGAACGCGTCGATCTCGGAAATTATAAATGCTAAAGACTTCATTACTTCCGAAAATCGATAACTATTTTCGTTTCAGAGTTATCGATTTAATCATTGATCGAGAATCAGTTAAAAAATTATATCTGGTTCATCTTAAGAGTGAGTCTACATGTCTTTTACAATAATATAGATACTAATTAAATACAATTTCGATTTTTGTTGGATTTTGGATACCGTCCCCAAATTCGCCCTCATCCCCCATATTCGAAAAAAAAAAAACGTAATACAAATACTAGACTTGCAATCAGGCAAATAGACACGTTTTAGTGCTTTGATTATATTCTGTCCACGGCAGCAACTCGTGCGCTCATACGTGCGTAAAGAAGAAGAGTATCACTTTTTTTTTTTTGCATGATTCAGGGTATCTCGTAGTCGAGCAATCACGACTAGAGCCTTCTTATTTGTTTTAAATTAAATGTCTGATATTAGTTATTCGAAAAATTGTTTTGGTAGTTAATTTGCCTTTCAGTTTTTCTCATAATACTTTCATTTATTTTATTTTTAAGCCTAGTCCGATCGGTTTCCAAAGGTTTGCTCTGCACCTATCGGAGAAAAAATATAAAAAGCTTAAGACAAGCGATCGTAAGCATTTTTTATTTGCTGCATAATGCTACGAAATTGCAACTTCGACATCAACGGCAGTTGAGATCGTCTACTGAGCAATGAGAGCGAAGCGCTCTCTCGCCCAACACGTTTACGCTCTGTCGCGATCGCTGTCGATGTCGCTACAACTTCGATTTCAGTTGACTAACGACTTCTGTTAGGAGAGCAACGAGAGATACGTGTCTATGGATCGAAATTACAATAACAACAAATAAGAATAAAATCTATTGGAAATTTCGAATTGTGTTCAACATACTCTGCATTTTAGTGTGATCTGTAAAATATTTTAGATATGAAGTGGGCCGTTGCTTAACAAAAGGTTTAGCTACATAAAAAGTCACATGAAAATGAAAAAGAAATTATTATAAAAAAAAAAAAACCCGACGCTTCGCGTATTCGTTTCTGCTTCGTTGTGTTTGTGTGAGTATATCAAACTACCTGTTTGTAGACGCGAATGTGTGAGTGTTTGTGTGGTTTGAGGCAGTGGGGGAGAGAGAGAGAGAAAAATAACAGAGCACGCAACAACTAAGTTACCTGCCTTGACGGTATAGAGAGTCGTGCTAGAAAGAAGAGAGTGTAACCGAAAAACTAAGAGAGTGAGCGAAATTTAACGAATGATCGTCGTGCACTCGTTATTGTTTTAGTTGGTTTTGACAAAAACTAAATGTGTCGCTTTCGTTAAAAAAGAAACGTTGAACCAACTACCTACAACAATGTCAACAACAAACAGCCGCGGGGTAACACTTTCGCTACCGACAGCGGCCTTTCTGCAGATGCTACTGCTACTGATATTAGCTCCCATTGCAATGTTAATTTTTTTTTAAACTACATATGTATGTGCCAGAAAAAAAGCAGTATCGCAAATCTAACTGCAATTGCATTGCGTGTCCAACTGTTATTATTTTCACTACGAGCTTGAATAAAATTTACAATATTTACAACTACAACTGCAGCGAAAGTGAAATTTTGCTTCATTATTATTTTAATTTTTTTTTTTTTTTTTTCATTGTGCCATAAGCTTAACTCAACTAATTTGCTCACGACTCTCTCATGCAACTGGCGCGGGAAATAACACTATTCGAAGTAGTTAGAGTTGCGCCGCTTCGAGCTTCCCAAAGTAGGATCCAGTTAATTTAAAAGAAAAATAAACACTACGAAAAGAATACATGAATTGTAAAAGAAAAATCAATGCGACATATATATTTGGCGATAAAAAGATTTCTTTACATATGCAAAACGGATTACGGCAGAAAAGGCAACACTGCAGCATACTTACAATAATGTTTCGGCGATTCCATATAGCGGCGTCTCTTTCTCTCACCCATATGTGTATATTTATATCTGTAAAAATATGTTCGCGTTGCTCACCTTGTTCTTAGCTTATCTTGATGTGTTATGTGGTTGTTGTTTTTTGCAGCAGTTTTGTAGCCATCGCGTCGTCGGTTTCATAAAAGTTGTTTGTGTTGCAATTTAAAGTACGTCGCACAATGAACAGGTAAGCAAACCCATTACAGACGCACAGACTTAAAGAGGTTGTGCGAAGTTTTCTGGCTATAATATGCAATGCTATGAATCTGATTTCCCAAATGAGTTTAATCGCATTGAAATTTTGCTAACAGTTTACTGTTTATATCAACTTATTATTATTAATAGTTAGAAAAAAAAAAAAAAAAAACAAGTAAGAAGGCTCTAGTCGAGACGGCTCGACTACGAGATACCCTGAACCCCGCAAAAAATTGATACTCTTCTTCTTTACGCACATATGAGCGCGTGCTCTGCTAACCGCACAGTTGCTGCCGTGGCTTGGGGGTGGGTTGGGCTGAACTTTGGACGCTTACAACTCTATTTCTAGATGGACGATCTTCATGAAACTTTCGGAATATATTAAAAGCATCCAAATGTATTAATTTGCCAAATTGCAAGTCTCTAGTATTTGAAATGCAATTTTTGGGGCGAAGGGGGCATGGCATCCAAAATCTGTAAATTACATAACCTGCGTATCTATAATATCTATCTAAATATTTAAATTTATTTATTTTATTTATTTTGGATACCGGTCCCCAATTCACCCCCATCCCCCAAATGTGTAAAAAAATGTTTTCAAATACTAGAGACATACACTTCAGTTTGGCATATATGTATATATACATATACATACATATACATACATATGTCATGATCATAACCTCCACTTTCTCCACTTTGGTAGATATATATCTACGCTCACAGGGGGCCTGGCAAGCCGCAAAAGTTTATATATCCTACAGTTTTAGAGATAGAAGCTTCAAAATTGGATGGTTCATTTACTAATGTCCTCCTCCATCGATGATATATTGATATATTGATTTTCGCATTTTTGGAGTGTAAGCAACCAAATTTTTCAGTTATGTTAGCCTCGGCTCTTTCTAAGAACCGAAAAAGTTTCCAGCGGGATTTGTTGAAAATAGCATGTAATCGTTAGCTAAACATAATAAGTGCACTGCTACAAGCTCACAACTCAATCGCAATTCTTAGAATACTATAGCATGCAGCTTTTGCGCGCATGCTGTGTGTATGCTCGTAAAGTGTGTATAATTGCCGAAATATTTCGTTTATTACATTTTTATTAAATAAATAAAATGCACCTACGGGAACAGAGTATCCCGAAGTTAGTAGCGCCAAACTGCAACGTTCCTACTTGTTTTAATATTGGATTCCTTCCCCATTTTCAGTGCCCCCATTAAGAACATTCCCGTGTATATTCAGACTATATACATATATGTATGTAAGGGAGTAATCATGGTTAGGTGGTGAACCAATGGATGATGGGAAGGAAGGCAAAAAGTTGATGCACACTAAATAAAAACGTTGAATACCATATTTATATATTTCTTTTAAGATTTCTGATGATGATTTTTTATACCCTGTACCCATTAAAAATGGGAATTCAGGGTATAATGGATTAGGGAAAATGTATGTAACAGACAGAAGGAGACGTCGCAGACCTCACAATGTATTCATATGTATTATTGATCAGCACAAAAAAGATAAGTTGATATAGCCCTATCCGTCCGTCCGTCCGTATGAACGTCGAGATATCGAACGTCTGAAATTTCACATGAATACTCGTATGTTAGATACGTAGTACGAATTATTATTATTATTATTTTTTTTTTTTTTGATAACTTATCCCATTTCCTTATTATCGATAAAAATCGAAAATTCGTACTTTGAGTATAACTTCTACACCCTTTTAGACTTCAAATTTATATATTTAGATAGATATTATGAATACGCATTTGCATTTGGTAATTGTCAGATTTTGGATGCCACGTACCCTTCGCCAGCAAAAAAAGACGCATTTCAGATACTAGAGACATGTGATTTGACAAACAGATACATTTAAATACTCTTAATCTACTATGAAAATTTCTTGAAGATCGTTCATCTAGAAATTAAGTTATAAGCGTCCAAAGTATAGCCCTACCCACCCCCAAGCACCGGCGACAACTGCGCGGTTAGCAGGACGTGCGCTTATACGGGCGTAAAGAAGAAGAGTATCACTTTTTTGCAGGGTTCAGGGTATCTCGTAGCCGAGCCGTCTCGACTAGGGCCTCCAACTTGTTTATTTTACAGAAGTACAATTGGCGTTTCCGCTACAGTTTATACAATGCAGAGCCTGTGAATGGGGCTCACAATCATGATGCGATTTCATATTGTACAACATCAAATATGATTTTTATACCCTGAACCCATTGAAAATGGGAATTCAGGGTATAATGGTTTTGTGAAAATGTATGTAACAGGCAGAAGGAGATGTCGCACACCATATAAAGTATATATTTTCTTGATCAGCATATAAAAGTAAATTGATTGAGCCCTGTCCGTCTGTCCGTCCGTCCGTATGAACGTCGAGAACGTCCATCTAGAAATGGAGCTATAAGCGTCAAAATTTCTGCCCAACCCACCCCCAAGCCACGGCAGCAACTGTGCGGTTAGCAGAGTGCGCGCTCATACGTTCGTAAAGAAGAAGAGTATAACTATTTTGCAGCGTTCAGGGTATGTCGTAGTCGAGCCGTCACGACTAGAGCCTTCTTACTTGTTGCTCAATGAGTCGCAATGGGTTAACCCACAGCGTCAGTTTGAGAACAGTTCTTTAGAATTCTACAGTGAGATTTCAAAGGCTGGCTTTTTATTGAGGAAGCGATAAATTTATTTAAATGAAGTCATTGCCTGTCTTGGACTTAATGTGTTTAGAATTCGCAATCATGACACCATATAATGCCACTGAAAATGTACATAACTTATGAGAGGATAAGATGGAGGGAAGAGTTAGGTCCTAGCGTTTTAGCAAGAAGCCCATATCCATGATAATAGATACTAATAGGCTTTAATTAGGAAGCTGTAAATATTATAAAACGTATAACTAAATAAGCAACTATCTGATATTTTCGAGCATATACATAATATAAATAAGTAATAATACTCTGGTCGAAATTGTCCGACTATGAGATCACCTGAATCTTGCGAAGACCTGATATAATCAAAAAATTCCAAGCTTCTTTTCATGCAGGTACCTAGGCCGGTATCCAAAATCCAACGAAAATCGGTATATTTTTTATGTAGACAGACAGAGAGAAAGACAGACAAACAGACAGGGAGAGAGAGAGAGACAAACAGAGAGAGACAGGCAAAGGAAGAGAAAGAGAGTAATCACTCTCTCTTCTCTCTCTCGGGATAGGGAGGTACAAGAGACATGGAAAACACACAACGAATTTCTTTGAAAAGTCACACAGCCAGTCTCAGGTACGACTATGAATAGTTCTCCCTGGTCTAACTGTTGAATTTTAAATTCTAAAGCTATTTCAAAACAAATTTGATGTGTATATTCTATTTTAGGAATATTTAATTGCTGACAGTATTTCAAAATATTCTTTCCGTAGAATACAAGCCAGAGATCACTGAAATTTTCTATATACCTATACCTACCCTATACATATATAGGGGTTAAAAGGAGAGAATGGAACAGAATTATTAAGATCGAGAGAGGCTGACAGAGAGTAAAGCAAACTACCTAACAGACAGAGAGTAAACAAACTACTTAGTAACATACATACATATGTATGTACATATGCAACCCCCATGAAACATAACAAACGTTGTGTAGAACTATCTACCTAAGTGAATGTGAGAGGGACGGAGCTAATGAAAGGAAACAAGAGAGTTCAGTGGTTGAAAATCAAATCCAAGAGCATCTCAGTTCGTATTTTCTAATCGCAACGCACACTACTGAAAATCGTGTCACACGAAATAATGATCCTTGAAATATAGTTAAATATTTATATGAATAAATAAAAACTTGAAAAAATATTAATGTAAAATGGAACGACGTCGTTCTCTGAGTTCCTATGCCAAACTTAAAGAGCAAAATCAGCAATACAAGCAGGAACCGCCTCAGGATAACAGCAAAAGAGAGGAAGATGGCATTTCTGATGCACTGCCAGCATTGCATCGCTCGCATTCGGTGCGCGCCTCGCTACGGCGCCTGAAAAGCAAGCTGCATAACCCAGGTCTGCCACTTCAATCACCCTTCAAGTTTCGACCGCATTTGCATTCGCGAAGTCGCAACTGCAGATCCGTCAGCAAATCAAAAGCAGTCCAAGCTATGTCCATGTGGCATGAAATTGAGAAGGTTGCTGTGCTGACCAAAAGCAAAAACAAAGCCATGTTGCAAGAGCAGCTGCATGACGATGACGATCTACGCATTGACAACCTGATGTCTACACTGCCGGTTGGCGCGCCACTCCCTCGCAAAGCCTGCAAGCTGCTGCAAATACCCGAGAGTTACTCATTACCTACAAATGAAATGGCTCAGAAATCTCACTCGAGTCCAGTGCAGGCCGAGATCATGCGGTACACATCGCAGGGAATATATGGAACAACGCGGATGCGCACGGCTACCATCAGAAAACCAATGCCGTACCTAAGCAGTCGTAGGTGTCTAACCTTAAGATGTGAATTTTCATAAGTGAAAAGTTTGTTTAGTTTGCGGTCGGTTCATCATTTTAATTGCTTTCTTTTGTGGATGTGTCTTTAAAACGTTAGTTACTCAATTTCTTTGTATCTAAAATACATTGAAAAATGTATTTTAAGATCAATTGTGTTGTTATGCTGATCAAGAATATATATACTTTATGGGGTCTGCGACTTCTCCTTCTGCCTGTTACATACATTTTCACAAAACTATTATACCCTGAATTCCCATTTTCAATGGGTTCAGGGTACAAAAACAAAATAAACTCGTACTGCGTAACTAACATGCGATTCATGTAAAATTTCAGCACTCTAGCTTTTGTAGTTTCCGAAATCTCGACGTTCATATGGGCTGACGGACAGGGCTCAATCAACTTATTTTTTTGTGCTGATCAATAATATGTATACTTTGTGGGGTCTGCGACGTCTCCTTCTGGCTGTTACATACATTTTCACAAAACCAATATACCCATTTTCAATGGGTTTAGGATAAAACAAGTAAGAAAGCTGATCTACGCTTTTCGTGTGTATATGTGTAAGCATTACAGTCAATGTAATCAAATGTTCAGATTATGATCACGACATTAATATCTATATGGCAAACCGAACTGTATGTCTCTACTATTTGAAATACATTTTTTACACATTTGGTTGTGTGGAAGTGAATTGGGGACCGGGATCCAAAATCTGACAAAAACCGAAATTGTATTAAATTAGTATATATATATATGTATATGCAGAAGACTTGGAGACTCTAACTCTACGAGATATAATTTTATAATTGATTCTCAATAAATATTTTATCGATAAATACGAACCTAGCACAAAAAGAATGAAGTATCTAGCTCTTATATCTTCGGAAATCGACGCGTTTGAGCATACGGACAGACGGACATGGATATATAAACTTTTTTCGTCACCCCGATCAAGAATATATATACTTTATGGGGTCTGCCACGCCTCATTCTGCCTGTTACATACTTTTAACAAAACCATTATACCCTGATTTCCCATTTTCAATGGGCTCAGGGTATAATTAAAATAATTTGCCTTAACTGTCTATAGATTTTCTGAGAATATTGTTGTGATAAGGTAGTCATTGTAAGTAGGCCACACTACTCACTGGTCAGTCGTATAAATGGCGAACTCTTTCATATTGCTTAAAGAGCACTAATACTTTTTTTGCATATATAATTATATATGTATATCAAAACTTGATAAAGATGATTTAAATGTACAAATTCAAAGGTTAATTAATTAAAATAACTGCAAAAAATTAAGTATTCTATTGTAAATGTCCGAATTCCATTGAATGTTGATTATAGATTATGTGTCTTGTTAATATCAAATGCTCGTAATCGATAATCACCGCATTACACTTACATAAGTAAGCTTTACATCAAAACTATGTTGTGGATATGTTGTCTGATGTTGCAGATGCCACCAGAGCAACAACGATAGGGAATTCAATGATCATAACCATGTCCCACAGAAGCTGCAGATGGGTAGCTGTTTGCGTTCACCAGCGCATTTTATACGTCAAAAATCTTTTCATACGCTCAATGAGCTCACCAAGTTTTGCCAACTTAAAACGCCGCCTGCAGCGTCAGTAACGACGTCAACGCGCATAGTAAAACCACTCGGCTATTATGGCAACGATGGTAAGCAAGTAGCACCGGCGCTTCATTCAATTCACCCATATATCTATATCACATCGCTATGCATCCAGATAATGCTGAACTTATTTATATATAGTTTAATGGATGTTTGATTGAGTTTGATGGGTGCCTACCTGTAGTTGCTTGGGTGGATCTTGATGATTCTTACGCTGCTTGACTGTAAAGGTGATCTAATTCAGTGGGGCTTGAGTTCATGCAACACACACATATATAACACACTTTCCAACACACGCACATCTGTAACATATTCTCATACATACATACACAAATACTTCTGGTTATTAAAAATGGGAAAAACGTAAACCATACATATATATTGTATATGTATATCATTCCCATTGGTTTGGCTTATTTACTTATGTAAATATTCATTTTACGTATATTTCTAATTACCACAATAATTAATAATTAATGTTTATTTATTTATTTTATTATTCATTTTATTTTATTTGCAATTTATTATTTCTATTCCATACCCCAATCCTTGTGTCTCTGTTTGCGCACATAGACAATATTTTGTCCAACTCGTCTGAGGAAGACTCTGTCAAACTACGCTTGAAGCAGTCCTTTGATTGTCAGGTTAATAATATTCAGGAAAGCCATCCTACTTATAACCCCACCTCCAATTTTCGCTGGTCGGAACAACTTAGCCAGCATGGGACTGTAGCCAAGCTCAGGACGGCCATTACATGCCAAGCGCAGGATCTGCGTGAAATGGAATTCCTGCTGCCACAACAGCAACAACAGACTAGGCCACAGTCTAGTCCACAGTTGCTTATCTCTCGTCACTCTCAGCCCAAGAATGCGAAGCCCAAGGAAGAGCACGATGAAAATCAGAGCCAAGACATTGATGAAAACTCCTCAGCAAATGGACAGCAGCAACAGTTATCGGTACATCGACTTCCTGTGCAGCTGCGAAATAAAATTTCAGGCAACACGCCACATCCGCGTATCAGCAAAATGTCTAAGAAACAGGTGAAGCTTGCCCAGGCACAACTGGACAAGCTCACCCAAAGCAATCTCCATTTGCACGGTAAACACACTTCAGCTCTGCTCGCTCTTCGTGCTCCGAACTAATTATTAACTCAAACACTATTTATCTTGACTTGTTACTAATCCAACATACTTATGCACACTTTGCTCTTTCATAGCTTTATTCTCTGCGGTGGAGCATGGACACTTGGAGAAGGCACGAACCATACTCGAATCCACCGATGTAGATGTTAATAGGTAAGTCTGGAAAGTATGAAAAGAGATTCTAGCAGTAGGATTCACTTTAGTAGGTATACATTGACAAGTTAAAGTAATTCCAGATTTTCATTTCTGAAGTACAGCTTAAAATTATATATTTAAGTGAGTCAATATAAAGTCAATTAGTACTTATTTTCAACCTGCTTAGCAAAACTTCAGAAGCGGTTTCTCCTTGTATTCTTCCTTTATATTGTTTTTTTTTTTCTATTTCATTGATCATTCAATTTTAAACCTGCTTACCCTAGTGTGTAAGTTCTCTATTATTCTTCACTTTTTAGAAATATATATTTTATGTTCAAATAACTAATGCAAATATTTTTCGTGATCCACAGCATAAATGTAGATGGCTTATCGGCTCTAGATGTAGCCGTGCTAAGCAACAATCGCTCCATGTCCAAGATGTTGTTGCAGTATGGGGCTTTAGAGGGCTCACAATGTAATATAAATAAATTAAAATTTTTAATAATTAAATCATCTATTCGTTTTTTAACATAAGCAGTTTCCATGGATAGCATTGGCACCAAGTTAAACGGCCTGCTGAAAGATGCCGAGTCCCGCATTCAAGATCTCAGTGGACCGGAAGGTCTGTGTACACCAGTCTTCAGCTCGCGTCCTTCAATATCTAGCATTATAATTGGTACCTACTTTCAATTCGATTTTATAACCCGATATATCTTAATATATGAATTTGCTTATGATTTCAGGCAATTCGAGCTCCTCAGTTACCGGCTGTACCGGCAACGAGGTAGACAAACAGATTGGAATTTGGGAACGAAGGGTCAAGGGACTACGTCGTATGCTGCTAGGATGGGACCAGACCCGACCGCCAGATGCACCTGCCTCAGTTGTTGTCGACGTCACCGGTGACAATTCCATCAGCTTGCAAATAATCGAACCCTTCGAGGGCGCCATCGCTACCAAATTTAAAGGTTCCAGTCGTAGACAGAAGTTTTATTATTTATTTGACCATTGTTTAATCCTCCGTCATTCCTCCAGTTCAATGGTCAACTCGCGCCGACTTTAACAATGTCGTTGGTGAACGAGAGCTACACGATTGGGTTAGCTTCCATGGTAACATGGGTGCTCATTGTGCCATAACAGGACTCACCCAAGGACGGCGCTACTTCCTACGCGGTGCCTGCGGTAATGTCAAAGGTTGGGGTACTTACCGCAACTCAGTGCCTGCGAGCGTTGTGCCATCAAGTAAGTAAAAATCGTATATATGTTGTTTTCATAGTGAATACTCTACTCATCAAATGCGTTGAGCAACAAAATGCACTTAATAATTATGTTGATTCACATATAGAAATAAAAATGTAACGTTTTAGCCATATTATTTTTATTAACTATTATTATTTTTCTTATTGTTTTTATTAATAATGATAATAGCCTGGCGTGACTTAGAAAATCGGGAGGATCGTTTTTATGGCCGTCAATGCATGCTGGACAATCTGTTTACGGCAGTACGTTTGGCACGACCTGCAGATGTATCCGAGCTAGCGCTGGATCCCTACAACATGCAGCGTCGCAATCCCAAAAAGAAGACTACTATTAAACAACTGTTCTCGGTCACCTCGAAGTTCCAAAAAACGCTGCGACGGTAAGATATCACGAACCTATTTTACTTCCAAGATTCCCTTACTGAATAGATGTATACCCAATATATATTTAACAGGGGCATCTACTTCTCGTGCATCATGCACTGCGATGACAAGGTGCTGGTTACCAGCGAGGATTTTCCGCCTGTTATCGAAATCGATGAGTCTTATCCGAGTGCCCTACACATGGACTACTACTGGCTGATGAAAATCGCATGTACATGGGAGGATGTGAAGTCCCTTCGTACGGACATGGAACGGAATCTCACATCGCCCGTTCATTTTCGCACCAAGCTACTGTCGGCCGTTTGCCAAATGCAATCGGCACTAGGAATTACTGATCTTGGCCAATTGTACTATAAGCCCCTTCGAGATGCACAGGGTACAGTGGTGCTAACATGCATACAGTCGGTAAAAAGTCAGAAGGCTGTATCTATAATAAATTCACGCTGGTTACCCGTTAGCAAGCTGCAAAAAAAGGTGGGCGCTTTGCACGAGGATTTTACCATTAATGAGCTGCTTATCTCAAGCATTGGTGAGCAGATACATTATCAGCAGGTAGCGGTACAACGACTTGACCCAGGACTCTATTTGGGATATCTGAAAATGCAGTGCTTGATGGATCAAATACAGTTGGTGGTGCCGGTGAAAACGCCCAATGTGCTGCCCCACTGCAAGATTCGTGAGAATAGCCACATTACCGCGGAGGAGTGGCAGGTACTACATCGCATAAAAGAAAGTAAATCAGTGCGGTTGCCTCTCGACTTTAGTGCACCCAGCGATAGCAATAGCAATGGAAACGGACAACCCAACGAGGTGCAGTGTCTTTTCCTACACGATCTCAGCACAGCTATGCATAAGCTACTAGACGGCATGAACATTAAACCCACGGAAGCCGCAACTCATCGCCTCTACGATGTGGAGGTAATCGAACTTAGTCGTGACATTAGCTTTCTTATTGTCTGTCCCTCGGTGGAGGCATCATGCGCCGTACCCGGCCAATCGGAGCTGCTGTTACAGCACAATGACTTCGTGAGCCTCAGCATCCAGGCCTTCGAGATGATCCATCTACGTACCTACCAGCCGGCCATTGTGCAGAAATATGCGCGAATCTCCTGCATCCTGGAGCTGGACACTGCATTGGCTACCCACTCGCATCGCGAGGCGTTCTCTAGCAGCGAGCTACAGGCGGCGAAAGAGCGTCTAGCCACACTGCAAGACCTCAGCTCGAACCTTTCACTCGTGTGGAAAAGTGTGCGCTGGCTAATGGACGTTGTTGCATATGCTCGAAATAAACATGCTCAGCCAGTGTTAGCTATGCGTGACATACTAAAGTTTGTCGAGGAGCAAGATAAACAATTGTTACAATTGCCACTTCGCGAATCCCGATTCAGCAAGACGAGTCGCGGGAGCTGGCCAGGTCCAGGTGTTAATGAGGGTGGTGACAAGCCAAACAGCAATCCAGAACATTCAAAGTCTGACACAAATCTGGGTCAGAGTGCACCAACACCCAGCTCCGCACAGGCCACAAGTCTCGAGGCAGCTGACAAGCAGCCATCAAAAGTGCAACAACAGCCGCAACTGCTACAGGTGGGTGTCTCCGAATATGCTGCTTCTACATGTTGCGATGTGTCGCTACGTAAGAACAGCTGTGACTCAGTTAACTCCGCATATACGGCACGCAGCTCCACCTCCGATGGCAGTAACTGTGTGTTTGCTTTGCCCCCATCACGATCCGATGATACGCTGGCTGACGCACTGCGTCATTCTCAAGCAGCTGCAGCGGCACTGCGCAAACGCACCAGTTCCCACATTGGACCCCTTCCCACACCCCTTATTACCGTGCACTGTTCCAGTTCAGTGCCATATTTGGCCGGAAGTATCTCAGCCTTTGCGGGAGACTTAGAGCACAAAGCACTAAAACCGTCAGCAGCAGAGTACAGGCTAAAGGCTGCATCCAGCGCCAATTTGCGTGAGGGTGGACTTTATTTGAAGAGCTCTCTGTCTGCTCTTCAACCTGAACTGAAGCCTCTGTGCAGCGATGAGCTGAATTCCGTGACTCCTAGCACCTCCAAGGCTTCGTCCTCCAAGAGCCTGACCCATCAAAGCAGCGAAGAGGACACTGCCAGCTGTTCTAGCCTAAATGCTGAACAGGCGACCACCACTACAGGTGCAGGGATCATTCAAGTGTATACCGCCTACAACACAGGACTGGCCAGTGGAACAAGCCTGAAGCTTCACGTGACGCCAAAGACAACAGCCAGGGAGGTGATCAATTTGGTTGTCAAGCAGCTAAACATGGCTGCCGTGCTAAAAGGATGTAAAGGACCAATCTATAATGCTGACATGCTCGACAATTTCTGCCTTGTCGCAGTCATTGGCGCCCGAGAGCGTTGTCTTCGAGATGACTTTAAGCCCCTTCAACTGCAGAGTCCTTGGAAGAAGGGCCGCCTCTATGTAAGACAGAAGCATGAGCTACTCGCAGCTATTGAACACTCTAATCGTAAATCCCATTTGATTTAAGAACTGAAAGCGCCTCCGTAGCAATCATAGCTTTCAGCTGTAACAAACTATATTTTACTTTTATCTAACTGTCCTCCTAGAGTGGAAATGTGCTATATGAGTATATATATCCACAAGTTTGAATATTAATTATACAAATATTCTACGATCAGTTAAAAGCATAACAATTGCATATATATGCATTCACTAGATGCATGGCAACACAGTATTTCTTGGCTCATTTGCATATCGATTCGATTTTCTTTTGTAAGAAGAACTAGCGTTAAAAAAAAGGTGTAGTTTCGGAGCTAAGTAGATATAGCTCTTTTCCATTTTCTTACTATTCCTTGAATGATCGATTCGATATCTAATAATAAACCGATTTATATATAAAGAGCAAACTCGTTACGAAATATAAAATAGTCCCACAACACGTATATGTCCTATTCGAACAAAAAATAAAAAACTATTTTAAAATACTACTTTATCGTTCATCTTTGAATGAAGAACGGAACGCTTATCTATAATTCAACCAAAATGTTTTCGTACTAACACATATATTAGTATTTTGATTTGGTGTTTGCTTTATTGGGTATTCACTGTACCCGACCAAGCTTGACGACCAATTCCCCAAATTAGACTGAATCACCTACACATTTATGTTAAATGAGAAAAGTAAAGAAATATACAACTATATTTAAGAAACTGTATGAAATAATATAATATTTTAAATACCCTAACACAAACAGCCTCGTACACCTACACGCAGGTTGCATGTGTAACTATAGCGCATTAATTGTTGTTAGATGTTTTAGAACTGGTTTAGATGTTTAGAATATAAGTGAAACGGATTACACAAAAATATGTTATATGTTATATTATTTATATATATTTATTATTTTTGTAGAAATTTTTAGAAGTACACATTTTTTAATATTAATATCTAAATGTTGAAGCTAACGGAAATGAATTATAAAACATATATAGTACATAAATATATGAATATTTATATACTATTAAATTGTGAACCCTCGTAATGTGCATATTATATGTATTCTTTAAATGAATTTTATAAAACGTTTCCAATCTGATTTTATCAAATAAAATAAAGATTAGTTTATAGATTATATTTATAGATTATATATATTTTTAAAAAGTTTATTACAAAAAAAAAAAAAAAAAAAGGTGTGAACAATTGTATAGCTGTGTTTATAAAAAGAAGCTTCTGTTCAAGTTCTATTTGCTGTTATTTTTATTCCCATGTTATGCGTCTATAAGCAAGAATATTATACTAAATAAATATATATATATATATATATATATATATATATATATATATATATATATATATATATATATATATATATATATATATATATATATATATATACTATATATATATATATATATAATTAATATATTCTATATATGAGTGTATTAGCTAAACCTTTCCGATCTACTTATTTGCTGGTGGTTCGAGGTTTCGAATCAACATTGTCCAAAAGTATCATAATTACTATACACAAATTCGAAATAAATTCATAAGCAAGCGTCCATTATAATTTAAATATATATATAATCATTCTGAATGACTCAAAGATGAGACCAAGAAAAAATACAGTATTATGTACAAATTTTTTGTAAATCTTTTTAACACATTTTTTGATAAACTGATTTGGATTAAAAAAATATATATAAAAAAAAAACCTACCTTGACGAACCACACTTAAAAGTAGCTTAACCAAAAAAATTAAGGCTAAATGTCCAACACACCAAAAGATGAAGAAAACATATATAGCAACGAATTGTGTTAGTTAAAATTAGTTGTATTTGTTATTTAGTGAAGAATCAAACTACTTCAGCAGAAATGAAAAAAAAAACCGCCGTCCGTTCCCCAAAGAAATTGTTTACAGAGTAGAATTACTGTTATTGATGCAATTTAATTGTAAACTTTCTTGATAAAGGTTTTAAAGATCGAATGCGAGTATATAGCACATATATTTACATATATAAAGTATAAACATACTATATATATATATATATATATATATATATATATATATATATATATATATATTATAATTACTTATTGTTCGGTAAATGTTTAATCAAAAAAGCAGCCGAGCAATAGGTCTAATCAAGTAAAACTCTATCTAAATTGATGTTTAAAAATTTAAAAAAATGAAAAAGAAAACGTATATACAAATTCCAAGCAACTCCGCACATATTTCTTGTGTCCGTTAACTATATACAATTAAATTTTAAAAATACACACATTATAATGAACAGATAAATGTACTTGAATGATATTAAGAATTAAACGATGTACACGGTTAAATGGGTCGGAAGAAAATAAGGAAAATACTTGAGTGTGGTTGAGACAAGAAAGAAGATGAGTACTTATTCAATTAATTTAAATAAAGACTTAACAAATGTTAGTGGTGTTATTTTATTATTGTATGTATATTAATCTTGTTTTAAGAGTGGGCTTTGACTTAAGGATATGGCTTTTTGGACAGATTGATTGTATTCCTAACTAAATTTCAGCGTCGCCAAGATGATCTTTTGATGATTTAATTTATTATATTGTAATAATGATATTAATAATAATCGGCATATATATTACTCTTCTTTTCTATATCTCCTTAGTTTTCTTATCCGGGGATCAGGGCATTTATAAGCGTATTATGCAATTTATCATTCGATGGTTTATATTCATGCCATAAGCAATAAGCCATGGACAACATGTCGATTAATTAGTCTGTCTGTAACATTTAAAAGTATATTTTTTATACAAGCTCAATATATTACAATTTCAGTTAAAGTATTAAAGTTATCGCATTATTAATGAATATGAAATGGACAAGGTAATAGTTAAGGCAGTAACAAGTAAGAAGGCTCTAGGCTCGCCAACGGATACCCTGAACCTTGCAAAAAAAGCGATTAGCCATTTTCATTAGGTGCAGGGTATTAAAATGGATCGTGATACCTTTTTCTATGGGCTTGTTCCGTTTATCCCCTAATTAAGCAATATAATATAAATAAATAAATAAATATAAATATAATATATATATATATATATATATATATATATATATATATATTTATTTATATTTATTTATATATATAATTTTGTTTTTGTTTTTTTTTTTTTTTTTATAAACTGACTCACGCGCACATTCTATAGTGAGCTCCCTTCCCCATGAGATGGAAACGCAAGTCATGACGACTTTGCAGTCACTACAAGCAGTACTGCCGTACATTTATTGTAATTATATTTTTTTTATATACTTGGAATTGTTGCTGTCAAATTATTAAATCTACAATTGTATGCACATTCATACATATGTATGTATGTACATATGTATGTATTTAATGTATTTTTGTCCAGACATTCGCACACACATGTGTATATGCTTAAGTGTTAACTCTCTTCGAACGCATATGTATGTATGTATGTATACATGTGTGTACGTAGACGGGTAATTACGAATGTAAATGCATATGCTTGGAACATTATTTGTTGAGTTTCACCACAAATAATATTCAGTACGCATGGACAAATTATTGCTTCAAAACGCTGGTGACGCCACAGTTTAATTGAAAAGAATGTATTTAGTATGTACAAACAACCATATATGAATGTGCATACATACATACATATGTACATATGTATGTACATTCATCCCTTATGCAGCCAGAACGACAAATACACGCGCTACAATCTCAATGGTGTTAAATTTAATAACGCCAATAATGTTCAAGTGATTACTGATTGCGGTCGGAATAAATTATTAGAGTTATTATTATAAATATTTTCCAACGTGCTTATTTTGTTAACTCTTACGGTATATCGCAATGTCGCCCAGTTGCACTTGTATGACTTCCTATCAGATAGAATCTCAACAGCAATATATTTCAAATAACTTTCCCAGTAGTGCGATTAGGTGTTATTAATCTAAGCTAACTGACAAGCAGTAAAGCCACGTGATCGGTACGGGTCTATCGAGACTAGACATAAGCCTAGACAAAGCGAAAAGTGCGGAAAGGCTGTCGCCAGGTCTCGTATTACTCTCCCGATAACGATTACACTGTGTGTTTAGAAATGGATTTGTATAATACTCATGTATATGTTTATATTGTGTTACAATTACAAAAACCGGTTAGCAGGTATACCTGTTGTATGTTGAGAAAAAACGCAGAGAAACAAAAAACAATTTAGTGGTTTCAATAACTGTTTATATTCAAAGCAAAAAAAAAATAAAATAAAATAAATAAAAACCAGAAAACTGTTCACAATCAAATCGTCTGAAGTGTTCACTCGCTACTGGAGTGTCACTCACTTCTGTTCTCATCTCGATCTTGACTTTTGTATAACAAACAATAAGTACAGTATTACATGCATACATACATACGAATACATATACATATATAGATGTGCATATATAAATATATAAGTTCAGCTTAGCTTTGGGCTATGCCAACCTTTCATTCCGTTTCTAATTATCAGTGCTAGATTGGGAGGCACCCACTATATAGCCCTTGGCTGTGAGGACGCTACGACAGCGGACATGGACTTGGTAGCGCAGAGCCCAATCGATTGTATAGCCAGGTGCCAAGCATGCGAATTGCTCTTCAGCCAGTAGAAGCTCCGGGTCACTGTGTGTATTCAGTACCAACTCATGATCACGACAGAATTCATGCAGTTCGGTTGGCACTACGCAGCAGGTGGCCAGATTTACCTGCGCTATGGTGGGTACCACTTCAGCCGATTTGTATAGTTCAGCCAAAGTCTTTGCATCGAGATCGGCGATGCCCAACTGTTTGATTTGTTTTTTAAGGGCGTATTGCTCCAAGCCTTTGTAGAGTAACTTCAGTTCTGCTATGCCCTGGTCACCATTTCGTACACTCCAGCTGTTCTCCGCATCGCTGACACTGGTGCTGCTTCCGGTTTCGCTGCTCCCCTCTGAGCAGGGATTTTTTGATGTTGTGTCTAGTGTCGTTGCGCTGGCAACTGCTGAGACATTGGGATGGTAAGCAAGCACCACATTGTCCACATGCGTCACATTGAGTATGTTGAGCAACGCCTCAACGGCCTGATTGATGCACTCCGTCGAATTCTTGTTAAGGAATATCTTAGCACCAATGCTAATCTCATTGCGTCCATTTTCTGTCAGTCGATTGTTCAGTTCCTGCGTAGCACAGAGCACGCGACCGTGCCGCTTGTCAATCTCAACTACCACGCTCTCTGTATTTGGATTGTTGTGTAGGGTAATTTTTAATCCGTCGTACAACTCCTCGTTGGACTTGCGCTGCCCCATCTCGTTATTGATTATGTTGCCTGTGCTGATTACCACGTTCTGGTAGTTTTTCGGTATTGTTGGTATCATTTTGTTATTGCTGCTCACAATTTTTTTGTCAGCTAATGACCCCGTTTATTGATAAGTGATTGCCTCCGACTGCACCGACTATCGCGCCCGTCGGTCACTGCTGCTATGTTGCCCTAAAGGCCGTGTGCATCGGCACTTAAATACACTTCGAAGTAGTGATGATAGCATAAAATATCGATTTATAATGCCTCATCGATTACTAAAATGTGCACAAGTCACTTGCACTTCGTTTATTGTTAAAATGCATTGTCTTTATATGAAAAGAACTGAATATAAATCGGCATATTTCCTTCTTTTAAATATTATATATTAATACTGTTTTGACTACTCACTTCATTTTATTCAATTTTAATGCTTATATGTTTATTAACACTTACATATGTATTTATATCAAAGGAATTTAATATGCACTTTTTAATACAATAATAATAATAATAAAAGTGGTACTTTTATACTTTTAATTGTAAATTAAACTAATATAGTTTGATCTTATTTATCGTTTCTACTACAATTTTTTAATAAATATTTATTTACCAACACTAAATAAAAGTGTGTTAATATCATGTTAATATCGTAATCGAGTTGCGCGCCTTATTTAAGCGTAAATGTTCATGCGCACCATCAGGAAATAAGTGCGTTGTTTTACTGAAAATAGATAATATTGCTCAATTCGAACAAGAGTGGACCAGCGATGTCATTGTATACTCATAACAGACGTGGCGTTACTCATTAATTCACCAGCCCTGCGAGTAGCGTTTGAAAGGTGAAGACCAAAAACTGGTCGAAGATTTTATAGCTACTGTCAAGTTGATACAGATAATTCGTTTACCATATTAATATATTGAAACGTAATAACTGTTAAAATCAATTAACAATAAACATTGTTTTTAATTAATATTATTCTATGGCTATTTGTGTCTATTTAAATGTTATTAATGGACTTAGTAGGGCATTCAACAAGTATTTTATGCCTCGCATCAGGTCCTGCATCCGTGCATCCACCGGCGATGCAACTAGCATGCGCTGTATGCTCATACTGCTTAGATCCGGGGACTTGCAGTCCAAACACTCTATAGTTTTCAGGTCCACTTGGGGCGGAGCAGTGGAACCAGGAACAAAGTATTCGCGTGCATTGTTGGCCAGTTGGCGCGAATTGTGGAGAGTGCCATAGAATGAGATCCGATCGCCACGGTGAAGTCGCTGCGTAAAATTACCAAAGTCATGATGAGCACGTATTAACACATCCGATGTAAAAGTGCCACGTCCTTGTAGAATACTGGATGATGCCACCTGAACGAGTATCTCGTACTCGTAACGATTCCAACGCTGCAACGTGCAATAGCCGGTGTGTGCACTAAACATCTTGATCACGTGCTGCCACTCTATACAGTGTGTCTCGCGCTGGGGATTACATTCGAAATTCTGCGCAATATTTTCGCCATGTACACAGCGCAACAACTTTCCCAACCAGTTGGGCAGATAATTGTCTATCACATCCTCCAGTATATTGAATACGCGAGCAATTTGAACGTGCGACACTTTACCTTCCCAAGCTACATGCAAGCCATTAAGATGGGTGCAGCGTAGTTGGGCCTTTACTTTGTTCGGCTGATCATGAAGGGGCTGGGCACATAGCTCATAGAAGCGTTCCCATTGAAGTGAATCGGACAGAGTGTGCATGCCCACGGTTGGACTAGAAAGCACATTGGGTACGGCATTAAAACGAGGATTATCCTTGAAACTGGACGTCATATAGGGAAATACCAGCACACATGCGGTAGTGAGCCCCACAAATAGCTGAAACGGAAGTTTAAGAATATATTTAAAATTTTTTATCTAAACTACTAACCTGCAACATAGTGATGTACTTCTGTGTCGAGCGATTAACAGCTAGGACGCAAGAAAGAAGCACTACCATGGCACAGGCAATGGCCGTGGTTCCCCAGCGTAGATGCTCGCTTGCCAAGCCCAAACTATCAATGGCAACAAAAACAGGTACCAGCAGTGCCACAATGCCAAATAGGGGCAGGAACAGAACAATACCAGCTAGACCGAGAGCTGCACGCATTGCACCAAAAACTGTAGCACTTTGTGATGTTACAATGCAAACCTGCAACCAACTAAGAGTGACGCAGTGTGGGATTAGGTAGGTGTATACCCCATGCCAGCTTGAGCGTTTAGCCAGCAGTACAAGTAGGATAGGTATCAATAGGTAGAGAGCTGTGCGACAATTAAGGCAGAACTCAATGCCATTGCCAATTACAAAGGAGGAAAAGGTAGGTACACGAAGATCGAGAAATCGCCAATGAGTGGACACAACTTCGTCCAACTCGTACGGATACTTGGCAAGCACATTGACGGCAAACGAAACGATAACCAGCCAGTCTGGGATAAATTGAGACGAGGCATACATAAATACGCTTAACGTAATGAATGTGTTAGCCCCCGATATGATGGTCAGCTCGGAGTGGGGCAGCCAAGCGTCTGCAACCAGCGGATAAACGATCAAATTACAAATGAAAGCACAAAAGTAATACAGATACGGTTTCATATTGTTACGCAAGAAACGCTGCTCCGATATCTCAGCCTCGATGTTGTGATCACCGTAGCTAAGGAATAAGCCAGACCAGATCCGGAAGTCCACAAATTGTTGTTTGGTCTTGAGCATGCGACATGTAGACCAAAGCATTACGCCTAGACTTAGATAATAGCTAATCATCGGCAACATATGTCGTTCACTATCCTCTACGCTGCTCCACCAGCTCAGCAGCACGAGTACGCTACAACGTACACTCAGAGGAAGCATGGCGGGCAACGCGACGACCAGGTTAATGAATCGATGGTAAAGTAACGTAAAGAAAACCAGTGGATGAAAAATTATGCGATAGAAACAAGGCACATGATCCAAACTCTGCGGATGCGGTACGGACAAAGTCAATGTCTCGTTGACACTGGGCATGTGCCCAGCGGAATAGTTTGAAGCAGCAGATACCAAATGTGCCTCAGTTATAAAACGACGTCGCTCTACATTTGTGCGGCCAACGGTTATAGCATCTTCCAAAGGTTCGTGCTCGCACTCGCTGCTTTCATCTGTGTTGGATGAGGAGGCGTTATTGGTGCCACGGCGTCGTCGTTTGCGTTGCAGATTATAAATGCCTCGCATTTTGCGCTCCAGCTGCTTGGGCGTAATATGCTCGTTACCATTAGACAGGCAGGCAAAGAGCTCGCGAGCTGCTTTCCTTGCGGCGCGCTCGCCCGACGTCATGGCTAAACACCTACGCACTTCTTCCGCATTTTCCGTCGTAATGCCATTACCAGCATTGTAACATTTGCGTAGCAAACACACTGCCTCTTCATGCCCTTGTTGTGCTGCGCTAACCAGCCAATGTACCGCTTTTTGGCTCTCATTTGCATTGTTGGGCTCTGCAATAAAGAAGTGTTAAATGCGTTCAGCAGTTCTGCAGACTGCATACCTATTGCATTTTCAAGCAGTTTGCGCCCCAGATCGTATTGCACCTGTGGACAGCCTTCTTCTGCAATGTGTTCCTTTAGCTTGTTCAATGAAGCACGATCTAAGCGCAAAAATGAGACATTAATATTTCATATAACAAATAACATGCATGAAAATACCTTCGAGGTTCCATCGCCTTCTTTTGCTGACACCTGTCGGTGCATTTTGTGTCCATGTGGCCATCGAAGAGCAGCGGACTGCTAATTTTTTACGAGTTTATTTATAATTATGAGTCGCACCAAGCCATTCTGAGCACGGCGTCGGAACGACTTATAGCAAATGAATGAATCGACTAGCTCATATTATTCGTTTCAGTTTAATTATCGTTTATTTCATACTTTAAGAATCAAACCAGTTAGATTTACGATCACGGTATTTTTTCATTTACAAAGCTGAAATACATTGTGTATTTAACTAAATATAATAAATTTTCCGATATCCGACATTCATCAGATTACAAAAACCGGTGATGACTCGATAACTGTTCAATGGTTGTGGACTATCGTTCTCTATTCGATAAGAGGCAAAGTCAGCTGTTTTCAATGTAGTACTTTTATTTTGGCGGCCTTTGATTTCAAAAATTCGTATACTTTATTATCATACATATTTTTTTTTTTTTTAGAAAAAAGCCATTTCATGCCACATAAGAAAAATAATAACTTCCCGAAAATGATAAAATATCAAAGAATTTTATTTATTATCATAAAATATATTTGATTAAAATAATTCCATAATAATTATTTCACAAAGCAAAATTATAGTTTTATTTTACTCTTCTCGTCTTTCTAATTTGATTCTCACGTTTTGTTGGGAACGTAAAACAATGCCATATTCAAAAATTATGTCTTCTAGTCGGGTAACAGGTAAGAGTTTGAAGTTTCGTAATATAGATACTAGTAGAACTTTCATCTCCAAAATAGCAAACTTTTGACCAATGCAATTTCGTTGCCCAGCACTAAATGGTACAAAGGAAAAAGGATGAAGAATCGACGTATTTTGTTGTAAAAATCGTTCTGGCTCGAATTTCAAAGGATTTGAAAAATGACGGGGATCTCTCATTACATCAAACACATGTATATTAATTTGGGTCCCCTTTGGCATGATTAATCCGTTTATAACGGTCTCTTCAGTACATACGCGACCTAAAAATGGAACTGGTGGAAAAAGGCGTAATGACTCCTTAATAACACTTTCCAGGTAATCCAGCTGATTATAATTGAAAACATTGAGATTATTATCATCTCTGGATATGTGCTGCAGCTCCATAAAGCAACGATTTTGAACATCATCATTGAGAGCTAACATAAGCAAGGTAAAAATAAGACAGGTTGAAGTTGTGTCATATCCTTCAAACATAAATGTGTTGACTTCGTCACAAATTCCTTGATGATCGATTAAACCTTCAGTCTCTGCTTCTAACAGGGTATCCAGCATTGCATAGCGTTGTTTTTTTCCAATGTAACTTTTAAGTTCAGTCTGCTGTTTGATTTGACTTCGCTTACGCTTGATAATGTGACTAGCAAAGTCGTGTGCCAACTTAAGATTTGTTTTATGCTTTTTATAGCTACCACAAAGATAAAAGATTGACGAATAATACATCAAAGGATTACACGTTCGTTCAACCATAATAGTCTCTAAAGCATGTATTGCTTCACGATATTGTGCGCCTTCTACCATATCATCAAGTTTTACACCTAGAGCTGTTTCTGTTCAATAGAAAATATATATAATAAAATAGTATAACTTATTTAAAAATGTGAACCATTAATTTATAAATATATTTATATATAAGTTATAAGTTAAAAGTTATAATTTATACGAACCGCACACATTGTTTAAAGTAAATTGTGGAATAAGCTGGCTAAGATCCAATTCGTCATCCACATTGCGATATAAAATATCAACTAGTTTATTACATTCTTCCCTAAAATTTAAAGAAAGTTTTACACTAGAATACCTCTACGAAATATATGCATATACTTGAAAATATCTAAAAATTGCTGCAGCACATTGAAATGAAACGCAGGCGTCAACATCTTTCGTCTCTTATGCCATTTTCGATCTTAAAAACACAAAATTAATAATTTACAATAGTTACATATCTACCTGCCTTACCTGTACTAATAAGCAAACCATCCCCCATGAAGGGCCTTAGCAATTCGTATACAATATTTTTTGTTATCAACTTTGTACTCTGAAAAATTTCTTCGGCATCCTCTGCACATACTACATTGTAGACCGGTGCAAATAAAAAATACCAAAGATAGCTGCGTCCGTTGGCCTTAATATAAGCATCACGAACAAAACGAAATAGCATTGCTGCGGTAAGCACATGTTGATTGTTATCCTTTTATTATTTTTTATACAAATTTGCCTGACTTACCTGGGGTCATCTTCAGTATATCAAAATTATTCCCAAATCTTGTTTTACCCGGTAGTATGAATACCTTATCTTTTAAAGGACTACCATCCTGTGTTTTAATGCGCTTAGCAAGAGAAAGAATAAAATATTTTCTATTTATATATCGAAACAGCATCCACACTCCTATCAGTATGACTGTATTTCCAATCAATTCAATCAACATTTCAGTATGCTATAATTTCTGTTTGCGATCTAGTGAAGCACAACGTCAACAACATACTAACAAACAAATTTTTATAATGTACTACAGAGGGTGATAATGCTAATCTGTGACCTATTTGTTTATTGACATGCTTCACTAAAAAAATAAATAAATAAATAAATAATCAAATAAGATTGTTGGACGCAACCTACTGTACATTTCATGTTCATGAATGTTTATAACAAAACAAGTAATAAAGCTCTTCTCGAGACGGCTCGACTACGAGATACCTTGAACCCTGCAAAAAAGTGATACATTTCTTCTTTACGCACGTATAAGCACGCGCTCTGCTAACCGCGCAGTTGCTGCCGTGGCTGGGGGTGGGTTGAGGTTTGGACGCTTATAACTCAATTTCTAAATGGACGATCCCTATGAAATTTTAAGAGTAGATTAAAGTATTTAAATGTATCTATTGCCAAATTGCAAGTCTCTAGTATATGCAAATAGATTCTTCTTCATATACTCTGAAATTTCATAAGGATCGTCCATCTAGAAATGGAGTTATAAGCGTCCAAAGTTTAGCCCAACCCACTCTCAAGCCGCGGCAGCAACTGCGCGGTTAGCAGAATGCGCGCTTATACGTGCGTAAAGAAGAAGAGTATCACTTTTTTGCAGGGTTCAGGGTATCTCGTAGTCGAGCCGTCTCGAAATGTATGTAAATGGATCTATTTGCCAAATGGCAAGTCTCTAGTATTTTAAATGCAAATAGATACATTTAGATACTCTTAATATACTCTGGAAATTTTATAAGGATCGTCCATCTAGAAATGGAGTTATAAGCGTCCAAAGTTTAGCCCAAACCACCCTCAAGCCGCGGCAGCAACTGCGCGGTTAGCAGAGCGCGCTTATACGTGCGGAAAGAAGAAGGATATCCCTTTTTTGCAGGGTTCACGGTATCTCGTAGTCGAGCCGTCTCGACTAGAGCCATCTTACTTGTTCGGACCTAGAACCGATTTAGGAAGTGGTGTCGCTGCTACCAGAAGGCCTCACAGTTTCTTCCATTATATAATAAGTTTTTGTATTTTAGGTAAATTAAAGTAAGGATTCATCATTGTTATAGTTCTTACTATTCGAATTCGTTGCAAAACAACTTATTTTGGTTGCTTTTGAGCACTTGGCGGATCTTTATCTCAGTGACCGCCATGTATCCAATTGAATAACAGAGCACACTTAGGACCGTGTGACGTCACACTGGGTCTGTTAGTTAACATCAACAGTATCGGAAGTGCTCTTTGCATAAACTGCAGTCTTTTAACAGTGGGCCAATAGTAATCGAAAAAGAGTCTTTTAACAGTGGTCGGGGTGCGAAAATATAGTAGTTGATCACTGTTAAAAGTCATTTCGCTGCCAGCGCTTGAACGAAATGGTTCTATTTTTTTAAGAAGCAGCATTGAGTGCTATTCTTTCCTTACTCATTCATTCAGTTTTTTAGAAACTCCAGCAGCATTCCATATAGAAATAATAATGTTGTTTGGCATTTATTAAATCATTAGAACTTGCTATACTTAATAGGCAAGTTTGCAGAGTGGCTAATATATCAATAATTTGATCAATTTTAGCCTCTAAGCTAGCAGTAGCTTGAATTTGCATAACTGGTGTGTTGCTGCTGGTCATATACAAAAACATTTCTAGACCAGGCTATGTTATACATAGTTAGTACCCAATGAAATAGGGCGCCTGCGACGTATACTTAGACTACGGCTTCTTATTTGCATTGGCGCTGGCATGGTCTGCTGGGCGCCTTTTGTTTTTTGGCGTTGACTGGCGCTGTTGGCTTTGTTTTGCTGCCTGTGCAGCAGGCTGATTAATGTTAACGAGACCAGCTCGAAGGGCATTGCCATAGCTAGGAACATTATTATTAATCTGAAGGCATGGCTGATGGGCAACTTGTTGTCTTTAGTTTGGCAAATTTGATAAATTGGGCTTATTTATAGATACAATCAACAATTTTAGCTTATTACAAATCAATAAAATACACATTCAATTCAGTATTATGTATTTAAAAACAAAACTAAACATAAACAAAATCATATTAACGAAAAATTAAGATTTAATAAAAAAGCTTGTAATTATACCCTGAACCCATTGAAAATTTGAATTCAGGGTGTAATGGTTTTGTGAAAATTTATGTAACAAGCAGAAGGAGACGTCACAGACCCCATAAAGAATATATATTCTTGATCAGCATAAAAAAATAATTTGATCTAGCCCTGTCCGTCTGTCTGTCCGTCTGTATGAAAATCGAGATTTCGGAAACTACAAAAGCTAGAGAGCTGACATTTTACATGAATACTCGTATGTTAGTTACGCAGTATGTGTTTGTTTGTTTTTTCGATAACTCATCCGATTTCCAAATTATCGAAAATTCGTTTCAATTTTTTGGTTTTTTGGGCATCACTTCTACACTGTTTTAGCGAGAGGCTTTAAATTAATATATTTAGATAGATGTTATGGATACACAGATTTTGTATTTTTAAATTTTGGATGCCACGCCTTCTTCGCTCCCAATTTGCAAAAAAAAAAAAGCATTTAAAATACTAGAGACTTGCAATTTGGCAAATAGATATATTTAGATACTCTTAATTTTGTAAGGATCGTCCATCTAGAAATGAAGTTATAAGCTTCCAAGGTTCAGCCCAACCCACCACCAAGGCACGGCAGCAACTGCGCGGTTAACAGAGCGCGCGCTCATATGCGCGTAAAGAAGAAGAGTATCACTTTTTTGCAGGGTTCAGGGTATTTGGTAGTCGAGCCGTCTCGACTAGAGCCTTTTTACTTGTTATACCCTGAACCCATTGAAAATGGGAAATCAGGGTATAATGGTTTTGTTAAAAGTATGTAACAGGCAGAAGGAGCCGTGCGTCACATGGGTTTTGCTGCGAAAACTTTATTGATTAATAATTCTGTCTCTAGACGGACAATCGTATTCATCTCTTTAGATTATGAAAATGATATTCATGTCTATATGCTAAACCAAACTGCATGTCTTTAGTATTTGAAATGCATTCGTTACACATTTGGGGATGGGGGAGGAATCGGGGACCGGAATCCAAAATATGACAAAAACCGAAATTGTAATAAATTAGTATCTATATATATGCAGAAGACTTGGACACTCCAACTCGAAAGATGAATTAGATATAATTTTATAACTGATTCCCGATAAAGTGTTTTATCGATAACTTTGGAAATATAAAAGCAATCGAATTTCTGAAACAAATTCGTACAGCGCGTGTAACATACGAGTATAACACAAGAAGAATGAACTCGCTAGCTCTTATATCTTCGGAAATCGACGCGTTCATACATACGGACGGACAGACGGACATGGCTATATCAACTTTTCTCGTCACCATGATCAAGAATATATATACTTTATACGTGCGTAAAGAAGAAGAGTATCACTTTTTTGCAGGGTTCAGGGTATCTCGTAGTCGAACCGTCTCGAAATGTATGTAAATGGATCTATTTGCCAAATGGCAAGTCTCTAGTATTTTAAATGCAAATAGATACATTTAGATACTCTTAATATACTCTGGAAATTTTATAAGGATCGTCCATCTAGAAATGGAGTTATAAGCGTCCAAAGTTTAGTCCAAACCACCCTCAAGCCGCGGCAGCAACTGCGCGGTTAGCAGAGCGCGCTTATACGTGCGGAAAGAAGAAGGATATCCCTTTTTTGCAGGGTTCACGGTTTTTTTTTTAAGTTTTTGTATTTTAGGTAAATTAAAGTAAGGATTCATCATTGTTATAGTTCTTACTATTCGAATTCGTTGCAAAACAACTTATTTTGGTTGCTTTTGAGCACTTGGCGGATCTTTATCTCAGTGACCGCCATGTATCCAATTGAATAACAGAGCACACTTAGGAACGTGTGACGTCACACGGGGTCTGTTAGTTAACATCAAAAGTAACGGAACTGCTCTTCGCATCACCTACAGAGCCTTTTAACAGTGCCCGCCAAGTATACAATTGAATAACAGAACACACTTAGGACCGTGTGACGTCACACTGGGTCTGTTAGTTAACATCAACAGTATCGGAAGTGCTCTTTGCATAAACTGCAGTCTTTTAACAGTGGGCCGATAGTTATCGAAAAAGAGTCTTTTAACAGTGGTCGGGGTACGAAAATATAGTAGTTGATCACTGTTAAAAGTCATTTCGCTGCCAGCGCTTGAACGAAATGGTTCTATTTTTTTAAGGAGCAGCATTGAGTGCTATTCTTTCCTTACTCATTCATTCAGTTTTTTAGAAACTCCAGCAGCATTCCATATAGAAATAATAATGTTGTTTGGCATTTATTAAATCATTAGAAATTGCTATACTTAATAGGCAAGTTTGCAGAGTGGCTATTATATCAATAATTTGATCAATTTTAGCCTCTAAGCTAGCAGTAGCTTGAATTTGCATAACTGGTGTGTTGCTGCTGGTCATACAGTGACGAACATAATTATTGGCACAGTATGCTTTTTAAGCTTTATAGCAACTTTTCAAGTCTTTTGAAAATAATTTTTTATCAAACAAAAAATTTTTGAAATAGATTAGAGTATTTATTGGATGAAACCAAAAGAATTTGTAAAAATCTTAAACGTAGAATTAACTAAAATTAAATAACGACAAAAATACGTCAATTTCGCTGAACAAAATTATTGGCACACTAAAAAAAAACTTACAGAAATATAAAAATATGATGAAAAACAATAACTAAAAATTATAATTAATATTTTGTACTTAAGTCTTTTGCTTTTATAACGGCTTGTAAGCGGTTTGGCATCGAATTAACTAATTTTTTAGTCACTTCTTCACCAATTTTGTGCCATTCCTTAGTTAAAGCTTGCTTTAATTCGGGTTTGTTTGTAATTGCGCGTTTGGTTATGCGCCTATCCAATTCTTCCCACAAGTGTTCAATTGGATTTAGGTCTGGAGATTGTGGTGGGTGCGGTAGCACATGGGCGGTGTTGTACGCAAGCCACATTTTGACAATATGGGCAGAATGCTTGGAGTCGTTGTCATGTTGAAATGTGAACAAGCTTGGTAATTTGAGCTTTTCGGCGCTTTTTTTAAGCTATCCTTTGAAATATTCAAATATATATTTTTGTCCATTATTCCTTCTATAAATACCAACTCGCCCACACCTGCAGCAGACATGCAACCCCAGACCATCACCCCACCACCACCATGTTTAACTGTTGGCGTAATATTAAGTTTGTCGAATGCAGTATTCGGCCTTCACCACACATTTTGGCGCCCGTCCGATCGGAATATGTTGAATTTGCTCTCATCTGAGAACAATACTTGACTCCAGTAATCGGATGGCTTACTAATAAAGTTCTTAGCATAGTCCAAACGCTTATTTTTATTGCCGGTTGTGATATACGGTTTTCGTCTAGCCACACGCGCTTTGTAATTCGCCTTGTGCAGTACTCTACGTACCGTAATCGGGTGAACCTCCTTTCCCATTTCATTTTTAACTTCAGCAGTGGTCTGTGTTGATGATATTTTCGAATTCTTTTTCACCTTTTGAAGGATTTCCCTGCATTCACAGCTGTTCAGCAATTTTGGGCGGCCTGTGTGTTTTGAACTTTGCAGGTTACAGGTTCCCTTGAAGCGCTGCTCGATGCTTCGAATTGTAAATCGGCTTCTATCCATTAGTTCTCCTATTTTTGCATAAGATTTACCTTGATCGTGTAAATGCAGGATTATTTTCCTCTGAGCTATCGATGTTTCTTTCAGTTTAGGTTCCATTTTTTAGAAAATTAAAACAAATAAGCTCAATAATCACAAAATGCAATATTTTTTAATGCAAATGTGCTCAGCTTTAAATAACGGAATATAACAGATGGAGAATTTGCCAAAACGGTGTTGCCCAATCGGTCAAATTGTTAAAAAAAATACAAAAGAACCCTAAGTGTGCCAATAATTTTGTTCAGCGAAATTGACGTATTTTTGTCGATATTTAATTTTAGTTAATTCTACGTTTAAGATTTTTACAAAATTCTTTTGATTTCATCCAATAAATACTCTAATCTATTTCAAAAAATTTTTGTTTGATAAAAAATTATTTTCAAAAGACTTGAAAAGTTGATATAAAGCTTAACAAGTAAGAAGGCTCTAGTCGAGACGGCTCGACTACGAGATCCCCTGAACCCTGCAAAAAAGTGATACTCTTCTTCTTTACTTATGAGCGCGCGCTCTGCTAACCTCGCAGTTGCCGCCGTGGCTTGGGGGTGGGTTGGACTGAACTTTAGACGCTCATAACTCCATTTCTAGATGGACTATCTTTATGAAATTTTCAAAGTAGATTAAGAGTATCTAAATCTATGTATATGCCAAATTGCAAGTCTCTAGTATTTGAAATGCGTTTTTTTCAAAGGGGGGCGAAGGGGGCGTGGCATCCAAAATCTGAAAATTACATAATCTGCGTATCCATAATATCTATCTAAATAAACAAATTTGAAGTCTCTAGCTGAAATAATGTAGAAGTTATGTCCAAAAAACCTAAAAAATTGAAACGAATTTTCGATTTTTTATCGATAATTTGGAAATGGGATGAGTTATCGAAAAAACAAAATAAACTCGTACTGCGTATCTAACATACGCATGTTCATGTGAAATTTCAGCTCTCTAGCTTTTGTAGTTTCCGAAATCTCGACGTTCATACGGACGGACGGACGGACGGACGGACGGACAGACGGACGGACGGACGGACGGACAGACGGACGGACGGACGGACAGACGGACAGGGCTCAATCAACTTATTTTTTTATGCTGATCAAGAATATATATACTTTATGGGGTCTGCGACTTCTCCTTCTGCCTGTTACATACATTTTCACAAAACCATTATACCCTGAATTCCCATTTTCAATGGGTTCAGGGTATAAAAAGCATACTGTGCCAATAATTATGTTCGTCACTGTATACAAAAACATTTCTAGACCAGGCTATTATACATAGTTAGTACCCAATGAAATAGGGCGCCTGCGACGTGTACTTAGACTACGGCTTCTTATTTGCATTGGCGCTGGCATGGTCTGCTGGGCGCCTTTTGTTTTTTGGCGTTGATTGGCGCTGTTGGCTTTGTTTTGCTGCCTGTGCAGCAGGCTGATTAATGTTAACGAGACCAGCTCGAAGGGCATTGCCATAGCTAGGAACATTATTATTAATCTGAAGGCATGGCTGATGGGCAACTTGTTGTCTTTAGTTTGGCAAATTTGATAAATTGGGCTTATTTATAGATACAATCAACAATTTTAGCTTATTACAAATCAATAAAATACACATTCAATTTAGTATTATGTATTTAAAAACAAAACTAAACATAAACAAGTAAGAAGGCTCTAGTCGAGACGGCTCGACTACGAGATCCCCTGAACCCAGCAAAAAAGTGATACTCTTCTTCTTTACGCACTTATGAGCGCGCGCTCTGCTAACCGCGCAGTTGCTGTCGTGGCTTGGAGGCGGGTTGGGCTGAATTTTGGACGCTCATAACTCCATTTCTAGATAGACTATCTTTATGAAATTTTCAAAGTAGATTAAGAGTATCTAAATCTATCTATATGCCAAATTGCAAGTCTCTAGTATTTGAAATGCGTTTTTTTTAAATTGGGGGCGAAGGGGGCGTGGCATCCAAAATCTGTAAATTACATAATCTGCGTATCCATAATATCTATCTAAATAAACAAATTTGAAGTCTCTAGCTGAAACAGTGTAGAAGTTATGCCCAAAAAACCTAAAAAATGGAAACGAATTTTCGATTTTATCGATAATTTGGAAATGGGATGAGTTATCGAAAAAACAAAATAAACTCGTACTGCGTAGCTAACATACGCATGTTCATGTGAAATTTCAGCTCTCTAGCTTTTGTAGTTTCCGAAATCTCGACGTTCATACGGACGGACAGACGGACAGACGGACGGACGGACAGACGGACAGGGCTAGATCAACTTTTCTCGTCACCCTGATCAAGAATATATATACTTTATGGGGTCTGCCACGCCTCCTTCTGCCTGTTACATACTTTTAACAAAACCATTATACCCTGATTTCCCATTTTCAATGGGTTCAGGGTATAACAAAATCATATTAACGAAAAATTAAGATTTAATAAAAAAGCTTGTAATTATACCCTGAACCCATTGAAAATTTGAATTCAGGGTGTAATGGTTTTGTGAAAATTTATGTAACAAGCAGAAGGAGACGTCACAGACCCCATAAAGAATATATATTCTTGATCAGCATAAAAAAATAATTTGATCTAGCCCTGTCCGTCTGTCTGTCCGTCTGTATGAAAATCGAGATTTCGGAAACTACAAAAGCTAGAGAGCTGACATTTTACATGAATACTCGTATGTTAGTTACGCAGTATGTGTTTGTTTTGTTTTTTCGATAACTCATCCGATTTCCAAATTATCGAAAATTCGTTTCAATTTTTTGGTTTTTTTGGGCATCACTTCTACACTGTTTTAGCGAGAGGCTTTAAATTAATATATTTAGATAGATGTTATGGATACACAGATTTTGTATTTTTAAATTTTGGATGCCACGCCTTCTTCGCTCCCAATTTGCAAAAAAAAAAAAGCATTTAAAATACTAGAGACTTGCAATTTGGCAAATAGATATATTTAGATACTCTTAATTTTGTAAGGATCGTCCATCTAGAAATGAAGTTATAAGCTTCCAAGGTTCAGCCCAACCCACCACCAAGGCACGGCAGCAACTGCGCGGTTAACAGAGCGCGCGCTCATATGCGCGTAAAGAAGAAGAGTATCACTTTTTTGCAGGGTTCAGGGTATTTGGTAGTCGAGCCGTCTCGACTAGAGCCTTTTTACTTGTTATACCCTGAACCCATTGAAAATGGGAAATCAGGGTATAATGGTTTTGTTAAAAGTATGTAACAGGCAGAAGGAGCCGTGCGTCACATGGGTTTTGCTGCGAAAACTTTATTGATTAATAATTCTGTCTCTAGACGGACAATCGTATTCATCTCTTTAGATTATGAAAATGATATTCATGTCTATATGCTAAACCAAACTGCATGTCTTTAGTATTTGAAATGCATTCGTTACACATTTGGGGATGGGGGAGGAATCGGGGACCGGAATCCAAAATATGACAAAAACCGAAATTGTAATAAATTAGTATCTATATATATGCAGAAGACTTGGACACTCCAACTCGAAAGATGAATTAGATATAATTTTATAACTGATTCCCGATAAAGTGTTTTATCGATAACTTTGGAAATATAAAAGCAATCGAATTTCTGAAACAAATTCGTACAGCGCGTGTAACATACGAGTATAACACAAGAAGAATGAACTCGCTAGCTCTTATATCTTCGGAAATCGACGCGTTCATACATACGGACGGACAGACGGACATGGCTATATCAACTTTTCTCGTCACCATGATCAAGAATATATACTTTATACGTGCGTAAAGAAGAAGAGTATCACTTTTTTGCAGGGTTCAGGGTATCTCGTAGTCGAACCGTCTCGAAATGTATGTAAATGGATCTATTTGCCAAATGGCAAGTCTCTAGTATTTTAAATGCAAATAGATACATTTAGATACTCTTAATATACTCTGGAAATTTTATAAGGATCGTCCATCTAGAAATGGAGTTATAAGCGTCCAAAGTTTAGTCCAAACCACCCTCAAGCCGCGGCAGCAACTGCGCGGTTAGCAGAGCGCGCTTATACGTGCGGAAAGAAGAAGGATATCCCTTTTTTGCAGGGTTCACGGTTTTTTTTTAAGTTTTTGTATTTTAGGTAAATTAAAGTAAGGATTCATCATTGTTATAGTTCTTACTATTCGAATTCGTTGCAAAACAACTTATTTTGGTTGCTTTTGAGCACTTGGCGGATCTTTATCTCAGTGACCGCCATGTATCCAATTGAATAACAGAGCACACTTAGGAACGTGTGACGTCACACGGGGTCTGTTAGTTAACATCAAAAGTAACGGAACTGCTCTTCGCATCACCTACAGAGCCTTTTAACAGTGCCCGCCAAGTATACAATTGAATAACAGAACACACTTAGGACCGTGTGACGTCACACTGGGTCTGTTAGTTAACATCAACAGTATCGGAAGTGCTCTTTGCATAAACTGCAGTCTTTTAACAGTGGGCCGATAGTTATCGAAAAAGAGTCTTTTAACAGTGGTCGGGGTGCGAAAATATAGTAGTTGATCACTGTTAAAAGTCATTTCGCTGCCAGCGCTTGAACGAAATGGTTCTATTTTTTTAAGGAGCAGCATTGAGTGCTATTCTTTCCTTACTCATTCATTCAGTTTTTTAGAAACTCCAGCAGCATTCCATATAGAAATAATAATGTTGTTTGGCATTTATTAAATCATTAGAAATTGCTATACTTAATAGGCAAGTTTGCAGAGTGGCTATTATATCAATAATTTGATCAATTTTAGCCTCTAAGCTAGCAGTAGCTTGAATTTGCATAACTGGTGTGTTGCTGCTGGTCATACAGTGACGAACATAATTATTGGCACAGTATGCTTTTTAAGCTTTATAGCAACTTTTCAAGTCTTTTGAAAATAATTTTTTATCAAACAAAAAATTTTTGAAATAGATTAGAGTATTTATTGGATGAAACCAAAAGAATTTTGTAAAAATCTTAAACGTAGAATTAACTAAAATTAAATAACGACAAAAATACGTCAATTTCGCTGAACAAAATTATTGGCACACTAAAAAAAAACTTACAGAAATATAAAAATATGATGAAAAACAATAACTAAAAATTATAATTAATATTTTGTACTTAAGTCTTTTGCTTTTATAACGGCTTGTAAGCGGTTTGGCATCGAATTAACTAATTTTTTAGTCACTTCTTCACCAATTTTGTGCCATTCCTTAGTTAAAGCTTGCTTTAATTCGGGTTTGTTTGTAATTGCGCGTTTGGTTATGCGCCTATCCAATTCTTCCCACAAGTGTTCAATTGGATTTAGGTCTGGAGATTGTGGTGGGTGCGGTAGCACATGGGCGGTGTTGTACGCAAGCCACATTTTGACAATATGGGCAGAATGCTTGGAGTCGTTGTCATGTTGAAATGTGAACAAGCTTGGTAATTTGAGCTTTTCGGCGCTTTTTTTAAGCTATCCTTTGAAATATTCAAATATATATTTTTGTCCATTATTCCTTCTATAAATACCAACTCGCCCACACCTGCAGCAGACATGCAACCCCAGACCATCACCCCACCACCACCATGTTTAACTGTTGGCGTAATATTAAGTTTGTCGAATGCAGTATTCGGCCTTCACCACACATTTTGGCGCCCGTCCGATCGGAATATGTTGAATTTGCTCTCATCTGAGAACAATACTTGACTCCAGTAATCGGATGGCTTACTAATAAAGTTCTTAGCATAGTCCAAACGCTTATTTTTATTGCCGGTTGTGATATACGGTTTTCGTCTAGCCACACGCGCTTTGTAATTCGCCTTGTGCAGTACTCTACGTACCGTAATCGGGTGAACCTCCTTTCCCATTTCATTTTTAACTTCAGCAGTGGTCTGTGTTGATGATATTTTCGAATTCTTTTTCACCTTTTGAAGGATTTCCCTGCATTCACAGCTGTTCAGCAATTTTGGGCGGCCTGTGTGTTTTGAACTTTGCAGGTTACAGGTTCCCTTGAAGCGCTGCTCGATGCTTCGAATTGTAAATCGGCTTCTATCCATTAGTTCTCCTATTTTTGCATAAGATTTACCTTGATCGTGTAAATGCAGGATTATTTTCCTCTGAGCTATCGATGTTTCTTTCAGTTTAGGTTCCATTTTTTAGAAAATTAAAACAAATAAGCTCAATAATCACAAAATGCAATATTTTTTAATGCAAATGTGCTCAGCTTTAAATAACGGAATATAACAGATGGAGAATTTGCCAAAACGGTGTTGCCCAATCGGTCAAATTGTTAAAAAAAATACAAAAGAACCCTAAGTGTGCCAATAATTTTGTTCAGCGAAATTGACGTATTTTTGTCGATATTTAATTTTAGTTAATTCTACGTTTAAGATTTTTACAAAATTCTTTTGATTTCATCCAATAAATACTCTAATCTATTTCAAAAAATTTTTGTTTGATAAAAAATTATTTTCAAAAGACTTGAAAAGTTGATATAAAGCTTAACAAGTAAGAAGGCTCTAGTCGAGACGGCTCGACTACGAGATCCCCTGAACCCTGCAAAAAAGTGATACTCTTCTTCTTTACTTATGAGCGCGCGCTCTGCTAACCTCGCAGTTGCCGCCGTGGCTTGGGGGTGGGTTGGACTGAACTTTAGACGCTCATAACTCCATTTCTAGATGGACTATCTTTATGAAATTTTCAAAGTAGATTAAGAGTATCTAAATCTATGTATATGCCAAATTGCAAGTCTCTAGTATTTGAAATGCGTTTTTTTCAAATTGGGGGCGAAGGGGGCGTGGCATCCAAAATCTGAAAATTACATAATCTGCGTATCCATAATATCTATCTAAATAAACAAATTCGAAGTCTCTAGCTGAAATAATGTAGAAGTTATGTCCAAAAAACCTAAAAAATTGAAACGAATTTTCGATTTTTTATCGATAATTTGGAAATGGGATGAGTTATCGAAAAAAACAAATAAACTCGTACTGCGTAGCTAACATACGCATGTTCATGTGAAATTTCAGCTCTCTAGCTTTTGTAGTTTCCGAAATCTCGACGTTCATACGGACGGACGGACGGACGGACGGACGGACGGACAGACGGACAGGGCTCAATCAACTTATTTTTTTATGCTGATCAAGAATATATATACTTTATGGGGTCTGCGACTTCTCCTTCTGCCTGTTACATACATTTTCACAAAACCATTATACCCTGAATTCCCATTTTCAATGGGTTCAGGGTATAAAAAGCATACTGTGCCAATAATTATGTTCGTCACTGTATACAAAAACATTTCTAGACCAGGCTATTATACATAGTTAGTACCCAATGAAATAGGGCGCCTGCGACGTGTACTTAGACTACGGCTTCTTATTTGCATTGGCGCTGGCATGGTCTGCTGGGCGCCTTTTGTTTTTTGGCGTTGATTGGCGCTGTTGGCTTTGTTTTGCTGCCTGTGCAGCAGGCTGATTAATGTTAACGAGACCAGCTCGAAGGGCATTGCCATAGCTAGGAACATTATTATTAATCTGAAGGCATGGCTGATGGGCAACTTGTTGTCTTTAGTTTGGCAAATTTGATAAATTGGGCTTATTTATAGATACAATCAACAATTTTAGCTTATTACAAATCAATAAAATACACATTCAATTTAGTATTATGTATTTAAAAACAAAACTAAACATAAACAAGTAAGAAGGCTCTAGTCGAGACGGCTCGACTACGAGATCCCCTGAACCCAGCAAAAAAGTGATACTCTTCTTCTTTACGCACTTATGAGCGCGCGCTCTGCTAACCGCGCAGTTGCTGGGTGTAATGGTTTTGTGAAAATTTATGTAACAAGCAGAAGGAGACGTCACAGACCCCATAAAGAATATATATTCTTGATCAGCATAAAAAAATAATTTGATCTAGCCCTGTCCGTCTGTCTGTCCGTCTGTATGAATATCGAGATTTCGGAAACTACAAAAGCTAGAGAGCTGACATTTTACATGAATACTCGTATGTTAGTTACGCAGTATGAGTTTGTTTTGTTTTTTTCGATAACTCATCCCATTTCCAAATTATCGAAAATTCGTTTCAATTTTTTGGTTTTTTGGGCATCACTTCTACACTGTTTTAGCGAGAGGCTTTAAATTAATATATTTAGATAGATATTATGGATACACAGATTTTGTATTTTTAAATTTTGGATGCCACGCCTTCTTCGCTCCCAATTTGCAAAAAAAAAAAAAGCATTTAAAATACTAGAGACTTGCAATTTGGCAAATAGATATATTTAGATACTCTTAATTTTGTAAGGATCGTCCATCTAGAAACGAAGTTATAAGCTTCCAAGGTTCAGCCCAACCCACCACCAAGGCACGGCAGCAACTGCGCGGTTAGCAGAGCGCGCGCTCATATGCGCGTAAAGAAGAAGAGTATCACTTTTTTGCAGGGTTCAGGGTATTTGGTAGTCGAGCCGTCTCGACTAGAGCCTTTTTACTTGTTATACCCTGAACCCATTGAAAATGGGAAATCAGGGTATAATGGTTTTGTTAAAAGTATGTAACAGGCAGAAGGAGCCGTGGCAGACCCCATAAAGTAGATATATTCTTGATCAGGGTGACGAGAAAAGTTGATATGGCCATGTCCGTCTGTCCGTCCGTCCGTATGTATGAACACGTCGATTTCCGAAAATATAAGAGCTAGAGAGTTGTGTTAGGTTCGTATATTGCACACGCAGTACGAGTTTGTTTCAGAAATTCGATTGCTTTTATATTTCAAAAGAATCAGTTATAAAATTATATCTAATTCATCTCTAGAGTTATATATAGATACTAATTTATTACCATTTCGGTTTTTGTCATATTTTGGATTCCGGTCCCCGATTCCTCCCCCATCCCAAAATGTGTAACAAATGAATTTCAAATACTAAAGACATGCAGTTTGGTTTAGCATATAGACATGAATATCATTTTCATAATCTGAAGAGATGAATACGATTGTCCGTCTAGAATCAGAATTATTAATCAATAAAGGTTTTGCAACAAAACCCATGTGGCGCAGCAACAAAGGCAATTGATCATTTAATAAGTTTGGTAAACACAATAAAAACAAGTAAGAAAGCTGTAGTCAAGACTGCTCGACTACGAAATCCCCTAAGCCCCTCTTCGAACGAATCATATTTCAAGAATGTCTCGTTTCGATTCTCCACGCGTAAGAAACTATACATGCAAAAACACTCGCTGATCTATGCTTGTACGCCTGTATGTGTGTAAGCATTGCAGGCGGCTTGCTGTCTCGCTGCCTTTGTTGCTGCGTCACATGGGTTTTGCTGCGAAAACTTTATTGATTAATAATTCTGTCTCTAGACGGACAATCGTATTCATCTCTTTAGATTATGAAAATGATATTCATGTCTATATGCTAAACCAAACTGCATGTCTTTAGTATTTGAAATGCATTCGTTACACATTTGGGGATGGGGGAGGAATCGGGGACCGGAATCCAAAATATGACAAAAACCGAAATTGTAATAAATTAGTATCTATATATATGCAGAAGACTTGGACACTCCAACTCGAAAGATGAATTAGATATAATTTTATAACTGATTCCCGATAAAGTGTTTTATCGATAACTTTGGAAATATAAAAGCAATCGAATTTCTGAAACAAATTCGTACAACGCGTGTAACATACGAGTCTAACACAAGAAGAATGAACTCGCTAGCTCTTATATCTTCGGAAATCGACGCGTTCATACATACGGACGGACAGACGGACATGGCTATATCAACTTTTCTCGTCACCATGATCAAGAATATATATACTTTATGGGGTCTGCCACGGCTCCTTCTGCCTGTTACATACTTTTAACAAAACCATTATACCGTGATTTCCCATTTTCAATGGGTTCAGGGTATAACAAGTAAGAAGGCTCTAGTCGAGACGGCTCGACTACGAGATCCCCTGAACCCTGCAAAAAAGTGATACTCTTCTTCTTTACGCACTTAGATGCGCGCGCTCTGCTAACTGCGCAGTTGCTGCCGTGGCTTGGGGGTGGGTTGGGCTGAATTTTGGACGCTTACAACTCCATTTCTAGATAGACGATCTTGATGAAATTTTCAGAGTAGATTAGGAGTATCTAAATCTATCTATGTGCCGAATTGCAAGTCTCTAGTATTTGAAATGCGTTTTTTTTTAAATTGGGAGCGAAGGGGGCGTGGCATCTAAAATCTGTAAAATACGTAATCTGCGTATCCATAATATCTATCTAAATAAACAAATTTGAAGTCTCTAGCTGAAACAGTGTAGAAGTTATGCCCAAAAACCCTAAAAAATGGAAACGAATTCTCGATTTTTTATCGATAATTTGGAAATGGGATGAGTTATCGAAAAAACAAAATAAATAAATTTTAGCTCTCTAGCTTTTGTAGTTTCCGAAATCTCGACGTTCATACGGACGGACGGACGGACGGACGGATGGACGGACGGACGGACGGATGGACGGACGGACGGACGGACGGACAGACGGACAGGGCTCAATCAACTTATTTTTTTATGCTGATCAAGAATATATATACTTTATGGGGTCTGCGACTTCTCCTTCTGCCTGTTACATACATTTTCACAAAACCATTATACCCTGAATTCCCATTTTCAATGGGTTCAGGGTATAAAAAGGCCCAAAGACCGAAATAAAATGTATGTATTAATCAAAAAACCCAAAAAGGACTGAGAGTATAAGTAGTCAAACATAAAGAAAAAGATAATGTGTCTGAACCAGCCATCAGAAATCTTGGTAGAAGCTAACAATGCCGCACCCAATCTTTGGCCAACAGATTTATAATAAGATGAAAATTCATTTCGAAAATTCGTTTCCATTTTTAGGTTTTTGGGAATAACTTCTACACCGTTTTAGCTGGAGACTTTACATACATATTTAGATAGATATTATGGTTACGCAGATTTTGTAGTTTTCAGATTTTTGATGCCACGCCCCCTCCGCGCACAATTTGAAAAAACGCATTTCAAACACTAGAGACTTGCAATTTGGTAAATAGATAGATTTAGATACTCTTAATCTACTCTGAAAAAAAAGATCGTCCATCTAGAAATTGAGTTATAAGGCCAAGCCAGCAGCTGTGCAGTCAGCAGAGCGCGCGCTTATAAGTGCGTAAAGAAGAAGAGTATCACTTTTTTTTTAAGGGTTCAATGTATCTCACTGTAAAACGACTCTGTAGGTTACGCAAAGAGCAGTTCCGTTACTTTTGAAGTTAACTAACAGACCCCCCGTGACGTCACAGGGTCCTAAGAGTGCTCTGTTATTCAATTAGATACTTGGCGGTCACTAAGGCAAGGATCCTCCAAGTGCTCATAAGTAACCAAAATAAGTTGTTTTGCAACGAATTTGAATAGTAAGAACCATAAAAATGATTTTATTTACTTAAAATACGAAAACTTATTAGATAATGGAAGAAACTGTGAGGCCTTTTGGCAGCAGCAAAAGCACTTCCTAAATGGGTACTACGTCCGAAAAAATGACCAAAACGCACGCTTTTTTTAATTTTCGCCATTAGTATTGTTCATAAATATCAATATAATTCAATATTCAAATAGAGTACATGTCGAAGTCATATCAGGTAAGCTGCTGCTCACACCTGCTTCCATGTCAAGAAAAAAAGCCCAAAGACCGAAATAAAATGTATGTATTAATTAAGAAACCCAAAAAGGACTGAGAGTATAAGTAGTCAAATATAAAGAAGCAGATAATCTGGCTGACACAGTCATCAGAAATCTTGGTAGAAGCTAACACTGCCGCACGCAATCTTTGGCCAACAGATTTCTAATATTATGAATGAATATGATAGATGTAATGATGTGGATTGATGGGAAATGATTAGTATATGTTAATACTAGTGACCGCCATGTATCCAATTGAATAACAGAGCACACTTAGGAACGTGTGACGTCACACGGGGTCTGTTAGTTAACATCAAAAGTAACGGAACTGCTCTTTGCATCACCTACAGAGCCTTTTAACAGTGCCCGCCAAGTATACAATTGAATAACAGAACACACTTAGGACCGTGTGACGTCACACTGGGTCTGTTAGTTAACATCAACAGTATCGGAAGTGCTCTTTGCATAAACTGCAGTCTTTTAACAGTGGGCCGATAGTTATCGAAAAAGAGTCTTTTAACAGTGGTCGGGGTGCGAAAATATAGTAGTTGATCACTGTTAAAAGTCATTTCGCTGCCAGCGCTTGAACGAAATGGTTCTATTTTTTTAAGAAGCAGCATTAAGTGCTATCTTTCCTTACTCATTCATTCAGTTTTTTAGAAACTCCAGCAGCATTCCATATAGAAATAATAATGTTGTTTGGCATTTATTAAATCATTAGCACTTGCTATAGTTAATAGGCAAGTTTGCAGAGTGGCTATTATATCAATAATTTGATCAATTTAGCCTCTAAGCTAGCAGTAGCTTGAATTTGCATAACTGGTGTGTTGCTGCTGGTCATATACAAAAACATTTCTAGACCAGGCTATGTTATACATAGTTAGTACCCAATGAAATAGGGCGCCTGCGACGTGTACTTAGACTACGGCTTCTTATTTGCATTGGCGTTGGCATGGTCTGCTGGGCGCCTAGATACAATCAACAATTTTAACTTATTACAAATCAATAAAATACACATTCAATTCATTATTATGTATTTAAAAACAAAACTAAACATAAACAAAATCATATTAACGAAAAATTAAGATTTAATAAAATAGCTTGTAATTATACCCTTTGCATTAATGATATCTATCTTTCCACTCGAAGAAGTTTGTCGATTTTGGCCTCGAGGATAGCAGTTGCCTGAATTTCATGGACTATAGCGTTCTTTGACCAGACTATGGTTTGATGACGGCCCGTGGAAACTGGGCGCCTACGACGAGTACTGAGGCTGCGGCTTCGGACTTGTATTGGCGCAGGCATTGGATACTGGGCTCCTTTCGCAACTTTAGGCCTTGATTGGCTCTGCTTAACTGCCTGTGCGGCAGGCTGGTTTAAATTTACCAGGCCGGCTCGTACAGCGCTGGCGTAACTGCGCGCGTTGCTATTAAGCTGTGGGCGCTGCTGCTGGACAACTTGCTGCCTATGTATTGGCAAATTGGGTCTGCTGTTTGCAGATACTAGAATAGGGGCTGCTTTTGCAAGATCAATAATTGTCTTACTGATCTGCAGCGCACCTTCGCTCTCCTTCCTCTTGTAGGCTTCCTTGTAAGCCGGGCAACCTCGGGCCAGTGCAGTTTGCACATTTGGCTGGCGTTTAGTCGCCTTTTTGCTTGGTGCAAGTGGTGGATTGGTGGCTGCCACCGCACTTCTACTGTCTCTTAGCTTTGCGCTCATGTGCTCGCCTCGCACCTCGCACAGCACAGCAGCGGTTTTCTTGCCGCCGCCCGCTGCGAAGGTTAAGCAAACAGTGGCGGGCCGGACTCGCCATCGCCTCCACCATTAACCGTTATGGACAATGTTGCCAGGAGTGGCATTGTCATGGACCATAGCGTTCTTTGACCAGACTATGGTTTGATGACGGCCCGTGGAAACTGGGCGCCTACGACGAGTACTGAGGCTGCGGCTTCGGACTTGTATTGGCGCAGGCATTGGATACTGGGCTCCTTTCGCAACTTTAGGCCTTGATTGGCTCTGCTTAACTGCCTGTGCGGCAGGCTGGTTTAAATTTACCAGGCCGGCTCGTACAGCGCTGGCGTAACTGCGCGCGTTGCTATTAAGCTGTGGGCGCTGCTGCTGGACAACTTGCTGCCTATGTATTGGCAAATTGGGTCTGCTGTTTGCAGATACTAGAATAGGGGCTGCTTTTGCAAGATCAATAATTGTCTTACTGATCTGCAGCGCACCTTCGCTCTCCTTCCTCTTGTAGGCTTCCTTGTAAGCCGGGCAACCTCGGGCCAGTGCAGTTTGCACATTTGGCTGGCGTTTTAGTCGCCTTTTTGCTTGGTGCAAGTGGTGGATTGGTGGCTGCCACCGCACTTCTACTGTCTCTTAGCTTTGCGCTCATGTGCTCGCCTCGCACCTCGCACAGCACAGCAGCGGTTTTCTTGCCGCCGCCCGCTGCGAAGGTTAAGCAAACAGTGGCGGGCCGGACTCGCCATCGCCTCCACCATTAACCGTTATGGACAATGTTGCCAGGAGTGGCATTGTCATGGACCATAGCGTTCTTTGACCAGACTATGGTTTGATGACGGCCCGTGGAAACTGGGCGCCTACGACGAGTACTGAGGCTGCGGCTTCGGACTTGTATTGGCGCAGGCATTGGATACTGGGCTCCTTTCGCAACTTTAGGCCTTGATTGGCTCTGCTTAACTGCCTGTGCGGCAGGCTGGTTTAAATTTACCAGGCCGGCTCGTACAGCGCTGGCGTAACTGCGCGCGTTGCTATTAAGCTGTGGGCGCTGCTGCTGGACAACTTGCTGCCTATGTATTGGCAAATTGGGTCTGCTGTTTGCAGATACTAGAATAGGGGCTGCTTTTGCAAGATCAATAATTGTCTTACTGATCTGCAGCGCACCTTCGCTCTCCTTCCTCTTGTAGGCTTCCTTGTAAGCCGGGCAACCTCGGGCCAGTGCAGTTTGCACATTTGGCTGGCGTTTAGTCGCCTTTTTGCTTGGTGCAAGTGGTGGATTGGTGGCTGCCACCGCACTTCTACTGTCTCTTAGCTTTGCGCTCATGTGCTCGCCTCGCACCTCGCACAGCACAGCAGCGGTTTTCTTGCCGCCGCCCGCTGCGAAGGTTAAGCAAACAGTGGCGGGCCGGACTCGCCATCGCCTCCACCATTAACCGTTATGGACAATGTTGCCAGGAGTGGCATTGTCATGGACCATAGCGTTCTTTGACCAGACTATGGTTTGATGACGGCCCGTGGAAACTGGGCGCCTACGACGAGTACTGAGGCTGCGGCTTCGGACTTGTATTGGCGCAGGCATTGGATACTGGGCTCCTTTCGCAACTTTAGGCCTTGATTGGCTCTGCTTAACTGCCTGTGCGGCAGGCTGGTTTAAATTTACCAGGCCGGCTCGTACAGCGCTGGCGTAACTGCGCGCGTTGCTATTAAGCTGTGGGCGCTGCTGCTGGACAACTTGCTGCCTATGTATTGGCAAATTGGGTCTGCTGTTTGCAGATACTAGAATAGGGGCTGCTTTTGCAAGATCAATAATTGTCTTACTGATCTGCAGCGCACCTTCGCTCTCCTTCCTCTTGTAGGCTTCCTTGTAAGCCGGGCAACCTCGGGCCAGTGCAGTTTGCACATTTGGCTGGCGTTTAGTCGCCTTTTTGCTTGGTGCAAGTGGTGGATTGGTGGCTGCCACCGCACTTCTACTGTCTCTTAGCTTTGCGCTCATGTGCTCGCCTCGCACCTCGCACAGCACAGCAGCGGTTTTCTTGCCGCCGCCCGCTGCGAAGGTTAAGCAAACAGTGGCGGGCCGGACTCGCCATCGCCTCCACCATTAACCGTTATGGACAATGTTGCCAGGAGTGGGCATTGTCATGGACCATAGCGTTCTTTGACCAGACTATGGTTTGATGACGGCCCGTGGAAACTGGGCGCCTACGACGAGTACTGAGGCTGCGGCTTCGGACTTGTATTGGCGCAGGCATTGGATACTGGGCTCCTTTCGCAACTTTAGGCCTTGATTGGCTCTGCTTAACTGCCTGTGCGGCAGGCTGGTTTAAATTTACCAGGCCGGCTCGTACAGCGCTGGCGTAACTGCGCGCGTTGCTATTAAGCTGTGGGCGCTGCTGCTGGACAACTTGCTGCCTATGTATTGGCAAATTGGGTCTGCTGTTTGCAGATACTAGAATAGGGGCTGCTTTTGCAAGATCAATAATTGTCTTACTGATCTGCAGCGCACCTTCGCTCTCCTTCCTCTTGTAGGCTTCCTTGTAAGCCGGGCAACCTCGGGCCAGTGCAGTTTGCACATTTGGCTGGCGTTTAGTCGCCTTTTTGCTTGGTGCAAGTGGTGGATTGGTGGCTGCCACCGCACTTCTACTGTCTCTTAGCTTTGCGCTCATGTGCTCGCCTCGCACCTCGCACAGCACAGCAGCGGTTTCTTGCCGCCGCCCGCTGCGAAGGTTAAGCAAACAGTGGCGGGCCGGACTCGCCATCGCCTCCACCATTAACCGTTATGGACAATGTTGCCAGGAGTGGCATTGTCATGGACCATAGCGTTCTTTGACCAGACTATGGTTTGATGACGGCCCGTGGAAACTGGGCGCCTACGACGAGTACTGAGGCTGCGGCTTCGGACTTGTATTGGCGCAGGCATTGGATACTGGGCTCCTTTCGCAACTTTAGGCCTTGATTGGCTCTGCTTAACTGCCTGTGCGGCAGGCTGGTTTAAATTTACCAGGCCGGCTCGTACAGCGCTGGCGTAACTGCGCGCGTTGCTATTAAGCTGTGGGCGCTGCTGCTGGACAACTTGCTGCCTATGTATTGGCAAATTGGGTCTGCTGTTTGCAGATACTAGAATAGGGGCTGCTTTTGCAAGATCAATAATTGTCTTACTGATCTGCAGCGCACCTTCGCTCTCCTTCCTCTTGTAGGCTTCCTTGTAAGCCGGGCAACCTCGGGCCAGTGCAGTTTGCACATTTGGCTGGCGTTTAGTCGCCTTTTTGCTTGGTGCAAGTGGTGGATTGGTGGCTGCCACCGCACTTCTACTGTCTCTTAGCTTTGCGCTCATGTGCTCGCCTCGCACCTCGCACAGCACAGCAGCGGTTTTCTTGCCGCCGCCCGCTGCGAAGGTTAAGCAAACAGTGGCGGGCCGGACTCGCCATCGCCTCCACCATTAACCGTTATGGACAATGTTGCCAGGAGTGGCATTGTCATGGACCATAGCGTTCTTTGACCAGACTATGGTTTGATGACGGCCCGTGGAAACTGGGCGCCTACGACGAGTACTGAGGCTGCGGCTTCGGACTTGTATTGGCGCAGGCATTGGATACTGGGCTCCTTTCGCAACTTTAGGCCTTGATTGGCTCTGCTTAACTGCCTGTGCGGCAGGCTGGTTTAAATTTACCAGGCCGGCTCGTACAGCGCTGGCGTAACTGCGCGCGTTGCTATTAAGCTGTGGGCGCTGCTGCTGGACAACTTGCTGCCTATGTATTGGCAAATTGGGTCTGCTGTTTGCAGATACTAGAATAGGGGCTGCTTTTGCAAGATCAATAATTGTCTTACTGATCTGCAGCGCACCTTCGCTCTCCTTCCTCTTGTAGGCTTCCTTGTAAGCCGGGCAACCTCGGGCCAGTGCAGTTTGCACATTTGGCTGGCGTTTAGTCGCCTTTTTGCTTGGTGCAAGTGGTGGATTGGTGGCTGCCACCGCACTTCTACTGTCTCTTAGCTTTGCGCTCATGTGCTCGCCTCGCACCTCGCACAGCACAGCAGCGGTTTTCTTGCCGCCGCCCGCTGCGAAGGTTAAGCAAACAGTGGCGGGCCGGACTCGCCATCGCCTCCACCATTAACCGTTATGGACAATGTTGCCAGGAGTGGCATTGTCATGGACCATAGCGTTCTTTGACCAGACTATGGTTTGATGACGGCCCGTGGAAACTGGGCGCCTACGACGAGTACTGAGGCTGCGGCTTCGGACTTGTATTGGCGCAGGCATTGGATACTGGGCTCCTTTCGCAACTTTAGGCCTTGATTGGCTCTGCTTAACTGCCTGTGCGGCAGGCTGGTTTAAATTTACCAGGCCGGCTCGTACAGCGCTGGCGTAACTGCGCGCGTTGCTATTAAGCTGTGGGCGCTGCTGCTGGACAACTTGCTGCCTATGTATTGGCAAATTGGGTCTGCTGTTTGCAGATACTAGAATAGGGGCTGCTTTTGCAAGATCAATAATTGTCTTACTGATCTGCAGCGCACCTTCGCTCTCCTTCCTCTTGTAGGCTTCCTTGTAAGCCGGGCAACCTCGGGCCAGTGCAGTTTGCACATTTGGCTGGCGTTTAGTCGCCTTTTTGCTTGGTGCAAGTGGTGGATTGGTGGCTGCCACCGCACTTCTACTGTCTCTTAGCTTTGCGCTCATGTGCTCGCCTCGCACCTCGCACAGCACAGCAGCGGTTTTCTTGCCGCCGCCCGCTGCGAAGGTTAAGCAAACAGTGGCGGGCCGGACTCGCCATCGCCTCCACCATTAACCGTTATGGACAATGTTGCCAGGAGTGGCATTGTCATGGACCATAGCGTTCTTTGACCAGACTATGGTTTGATGACGGCCCGTGGAAACTGGGCGCCTACGACGAGTACTGAGGCTGCGGCTTCGGACTTGTATTGGCGCAGGCATTGGATACTGGGCTCCTTTCGCAACTTTAGGCCTTGATTGGCTCTGCTTAACTGCCTGTGCGGCAGGCTGGTTTAAATTTACCAGGCCGGCTCGTACAGCGCTGGCGTAACTGCGCGCGTTGCTATTAAGCTGTGGGCGCTGCTGCTGGACAACTTGCTGCCTATGTATTGGCAAATTGGGTCTGCTGTTTGCAGATACTAGAATAGGGGCTGCTTTTGCAAGATCAATAATTGTCTTACTGATCTGCAGCGCACCTTCGCTCTCCTTCCTCTTGTAGGCTTCCTTGTAAGCCGGGCAACCTCGGGCCAGTGCAGTTTGCACATTTGGCTGGCGTTTAGTCGCCTTTTTGCTTGGTGCAAGTGGTGGATTGGTGGCTGCCACCGCACTTCTACTGTCTCTTAGCTTTGCGCTCATGTGCTCGCCTCGCACCTCGCACAGCACAGCAGCGGTTTTCTTGCCGCCGCCCGCTGCGAAGGTTAAGCAAACAGTGGCGGGCCGGACTCGCCATCGCCTCCACCATTAACCGTTATGGACAATGTTGCCAGGAGTGGCATTGTCATGGACCATAGCGTTCTTTGACCAGACTATGGTTTGATGACGGCCCGTGGAAACTGGGCGCCTACGACGAGTACTGAGGCTGCGGCTTCGGACTTGTATTGGCGCAGGCATTGGATACTGGGCTCCTTTCGCAACTTTAGGCCTTGATTGGCTCTGCTTAACTGCCTGTGCGGCAGGCTGGTTTAAATTTACCAGGCCGGCTCGTACAGCGCTGGCGTAACTGCGCGCGTTGCTATTAAGCTGTGGGCGCTGCTGCTGGACAACTTGCTGCCTATGTATTGGCAAATTGGGTCTGCTGTTTGCAGATACTAGAATAGGGGCTGCTTTTGCAAGATCAATAATTGTCTTACTGATCTGCAGCGCACCTTCGCTCTCCTTCCTCTTGTAGGCTTCCTTGTAAGCCGGGCAACCTCGGGCCAGTGCAGTTTGCACATTTGGCTGGCGTTTAGTCGCCTTTTTGCTTGGTGCAAGTGGTGGATTGGTGGCTGCCACCGCACTTCTACTGTCTTTTTCTGTTTGTATGTCTATAGAGAGCACACAATAATGATCCCTTCCTCATTCCCCTCATTCGTATTAGCTGTCCAGCAGCTATAAGAGGAGGGGAAGAGAAGAAAATAGGGATGGCAATTTATTCATATAATACTGTACATTAGCATCTTATTTGAATTTACATGGCGCCTTATGTTAACAAAATTTATGTAAAGGTCGAAAGTAATCGAAACTTGTAACTATTTAACAGTTGAATTAATCGTAAGTGCATCATTAACATAGCAGTGCAGCATTACTTTACAAACTTATCGAGAATTTGAATAGCAAAACAAAATAGATAACAATGTTGATTAGCTTAATTTCTAGCTTAAATATAAATGAAATATAAATACAAATGTAAGTAAATAGCAAATATTAACAATTAATTGTTTAGTGATAAGAAAGTCAGGACGCAGTCCAGTCATTTTCTCGTATGTGAAAAAGTGAATTAATAATGCATATATAAACACAGGCATATAAACATGTAAATGCCGGTGTAAATATAAATCTTACAGACTATTAATAAGAATTGAATAAATTTGTGTACATTTAAGCAATTATTTTGAACAACGGTGAATTGTGAAATATGCAAGAAATAAATGATGTGAATATACATGTTTATGAAAAGAATTTAAATAACAAACAAATAATATGTTTATATATAAAAAATGTTCAACTTGCTAGCTTAAGAGTTTTCAGTAAAAATGAAATTAAATAATGATCAATTTAATTAGCAAACAATTTGCTAATTCAAGAATTATAATAATACTAATAATAATATAAAATTTTAAATTACAGACTAACCATTATCGGTAGGCAGCGTGTTTGGATCCACATCTTGGGGACGCTCTGGGCTCATCATGATCGGCAGCGGCGCGATCTGGTGAAAAACTTGAAGTCGCTGCGAGCCGGCAGCAGTGTCTGTGGCAGGTGAATGCGAGTTTGGCGGGCTTGGCATATTTGGTGTAACGTTGGCGCGCTGTGCCTCAGCACGCGCTAGCAGTCTTCTTTGGTGGTATTCAGAAAGAATACGCTGCAACATCTCTTCAGTACGGCGCTGGGATTGCAGCGCGCGATTCTCAATCGAGGCATTCAGGTGAGTTAAAATCAGCTGTGAAATTTTTTTTTTTTTTTTTTTTTTAAATTTCGAGCTCAGCGTTGAGCACGACTTGCCTCCCAGCTTAGCACTGGCAGTTACTTTATTAAATTTTCATTACTAAGCTAGCAATATTTTAAATTTTAGTTTACCGCGGGCGCTGTTAACATTACAGAGGGCCTCAACTTTCTGGCACCTCTTGTCATCTTATCGACTATCGATATTGGCAGCCATCAATAGGCGAACTATGTGGCAACACCGGCACGATCATTTGCCGGCAGCCATATTTGCATGTGAGTATGTTTACATTTTTGTCAATGAATTTAACTTATTAGAAAATAATAATAATATTACACTAATTAAAACTAACAACATTAATTCTTTTTTCTATTTCTATTTTCAGCTTCCTTTGGATCATCGGACCGGACATGGGCAGCGTTGGACTTCATAATGGACGGACTGTGCAGAAACTTCTCACACACACATACACACGCATGTGTGTGCATATATGTAAGTAGATTTATTTATTCATCTTTCCTTTTGCTAATCCAAGTGTCCACAATGTATTTTAGCGGAGCAATTTGGATCGTTGTCGTCGTGGATATGGCATCCGTGTCGGCTGCCTCACATACAACCTTGGTGTTGTAAGTACAGAGAGCATGCCGATGCGGAGCCGTTCCAATTGGCGAAGACCAAGGAGATCTTCCAGTCCAGATTGCGGGCTCGTGCAGAGCCAGCGTCTGCGAAGCGGTGAGTAGGCCGTCCATATCGGACCAATTTGGTTGCATATTCTAATTAATCTTCTTTCTCTTATTTGCATATGCGTTGCTATTGCCATCGATGCTGTCGTTGCCTCCGGAGGGCGCAACGAATGGAAGCGCCTTGTTATTTGGATGCGCAGAGGCCGCAACAGGCGCCTGGAGTGGACACGCGGCGTGCGCGTAACAGGCCAGGCCTGGAGGCCGAGCGTGCACGCCAAGAGCACGACCTGTGTAGGCGCACCCATTAGGGCCGCCATCAGTGGCCAGCCGAGGAGTTGGACACTCAGTCGTGGTGTGCCATTTGGGTGGCGCCGCCTGTGCTCGTCCAGTGCATTCGCAGGTAAGTGAGGCTGATGTTGTTCTTGCTCAGGCTCGTCCTCATCAATTATGCGCTCCAGACTGACCCTTATTCTTTCCAGCCCATCATCCAGCAGTGCCTCTTGGCCGGCTGCGGTAGCCAGAGACAATTGCGGGCGTTGCAACATCATTGGCAGTGACACGTTAGTTGTTGTAATGGCCACTGCTGTCATTGCTGCTGTTGTTGTTGACGCCAATGCACTCGTTGTTGGCTCTGTTGTTGCCACAGTCGTTTTAAGAGGCACTGCTGTCGTCGTCGTCGCTGGAATCGATGCCATACAGCCAGGAGTCGCTGCTGTTGTTGTTGCAGCCGCAGATGCTGCCATCGCCGTTGGAGTCGGCACTAGTTGCGCCACAGCCAGTGTCGCTGCTGGTGCTCCTTCTCTCGCCGCCAGTGGCGCCACAGCTGGTGTCGTTGCTGGTGCTGCCATCGTCGCCATCGTTGGAGTTGCCGCCGTCGTCGTTGGATTTGCCGCCGTCGTTGGATTTGCCGCCGTCGTTGGATTTGCCGCCGTCGTCGTTGGATTTGCTGCAGACGCCGAGATCGATGGAGTTGCTGCCGGTAACGCCATTGGCGCCACAGACAGTGTCGCTGTTAGAGCTGCAGCCCTAACGGCCAGTGGCGCCACAGCGTGTGGCATTGTTGATGCTGTTATTTCAGGTAAGTCGTCAATTTCTTCATTATAATCGGGTATTATAATTTTTTTAATGGCTATGGGTTGTCCTTGCACCAGTAAAACAGCTGCTGCTCTAGTTATTCTCCCATCTCGATAGTCTCTTCTATGCCAGTTGATTAGAGTTTCGCCGAATCTGCTTGGTGGTGGCCGGGATCTTGCTTCTAGGTCTCGCCTTGCCTGTAGTTCTGCCTCTCTTATAGCCTGTCGTCGTTTCTCTTCCTCGGCTTCAAGTCGTAATAGTGTTGGGAGTGGATCGTTAGCTTCGTCCATCGGCCAGCCATTGTTGTTGTTGTTAGCGTTATTATTGTTAGTGTTAGTGTTAGTGTTGTTGCTGTTAGTGTTAGTGTTATTGTTGTTGTTGCTATTAGTGTTAGTGATATTGTTATTGTTGCTGTTGTTGCTGTTAGTCGCTGCCTGTGCAATTGTTGTTTGCAGTGGGCGTATATGGCGTTGCAGCTGCGCCATATAGCGTGGCCTCTGTAGACGCTGTGGCTCGTAGGCGTTTGTTATTATTCTGCGTGCTGCTTGATTGTTGTGATTGGCCAGGGAGCATGCGAAGCGATTGCTTGCCTGTTCAAACGCTTCATTGACTGTAGTGAAGCCATATTTTAGATTCATTGTAGCATTGCGTGTAAGCCAGGGTACACGCAATGCTTTCCTCATTATCCTGTTTTGCATGCTTTGTATGCGTTGTACTTGCGTATCGGATGTGAGTGCTCCCCACACTGGTAGCCCATATTGCCAGATTGGCATGATTAATTGTTTTATTAGAACAGCTTTGCAGCTATTTGCCAATTGACTCTTATGACCCAGTAGCCAGTCCAGTTTCGCTACTCTCGTCTTTATTTTTGCTCTCAGTCGTGCAATATGCTGGTTCATATTGAGCTTTCTATCCAAGATTACACCCAGATATATGTGTGAGGTCTTGTGAGGTACTTCTTGGCCAAATACTTTAGGGGTCATCTGCATTACTCTGCGATCTTGATTCTTCAGTGTGAATAATACATGACCCGTCTTGCCGATATTTAAGTTTATAGCCCATTTTTTGCCCATCTCTCAAACTCCAATAGGTAGCTTTCATTTTTCCTAATCGCATAAATAGGTAGATCGGCTGCGCACATAATAACAGTGTCGTCAGCAAATGTTGATAACAGCCATTGTTCTTGTGGTTGCTGTTGGCGTTGCCAAGGTAGCAGACCAAGTTGATTTGTTTGCATGTAGGGAGGGAGGGGCATATCTGATGAATAGATTGTATAAAGGATAGGCCCCAACACACTGCCCTGCGGCACACCAGCAGACACTCGACCCATTCTTGATTTAGTGTAATTACAGTTAACTACAAATGTTCTGTCTTTGATATAATTTTCCAAGATACTAAACAGATTCAATGGCAGCAATTTGCCAAGTTTGTAGAGAAGGCCCTCATGCCATACCCGATCAAAAGCCTCAGATATATCTATAAAAACACCCGAGCAAAATTGTTTCCGTTCATAGGCGCGCAAGATGAACTGCGTCACCCGGGCCAGTTGTTGTTCGGTGCCATGTTCGCGTCTGAAACCAAATTGATGTGCTGGCACTGCTTTTGCAAAATCATCCACTTCATAGAGTCTGCTCAGCAATAGTTTTTCAAATAGTTTAGCAAAGCCAGAGATGAGACTGATTGGACGATAGGATTTGACTTCCGAATATGTTTTGCCTGGCTTCAGAATCATTGTGATAACAGCGTGTTTCCACTTGCTAGGAAAGTGGCCAGTTCTTAGCATTGAATTATAAATTAATAAAAGATATAAAAGTGCTTTCTGCGGTAATTGTTTTATTAATCTGTTATCAATCTTGTCATCTCCGGGCGCCTTTGCTGTCTCTAGTGCAGCAATTGTTGTTCTCAGCTCGATGATTGTTATTGGCCTGGGTTGAGGGTTGTTGTTGCTGTTGCTGGACAAACTTGCTGCCTATATGCAGGCAAATTTGGTCTGCTGATGTAGCTGTTGAAACGAGCTGTTTTTGCAAGGTTACTATGGCCTTACTTAAACTGAGTCGCACTTTCACTTTCTTTTTTCTAAGCTTCTTTGAAGCGGGCAGCGTCTATAAATTGCCGCATGTGTGGCCCACTGCAGTTAGCGCATTGGCCAGGTGTTGGTCGCCTTTTGGCTTTAGGGCAGGTAGTGGAAGGGTGGCTGCCACCCACACTCTTTACGCACAAAATAAAAACGGGCGGCGGGCTTCTCTCGCATCACTTTACTAATTTTT